>OX381716.1:17024870-17091134 GCA_947462335.1 Harmothoe impar
ATTTTTCAACATTCAGCACGTCACCCACATTTACCCTACATTCCATACTTGTCTTGCCATTTCCACCCTCACTCCCCCCCCCCCCCCCCATCCGCCTCCACGGCCCCTTTATACTCACAGCATTTGCAGCCGCCCTGTTGGCCTTGTGCAACTCTGGCCACTCCTGCTTGTTCTTTTCTAACCACTTCCTGTGGTCCGCCCGGTTGGCCTGCTTCACCTCTTCCAACTGAGGGTTTTTCCTGGGCATCTGTGTTAAACAGAAAAAAAGACACCATGTTATCCTTCCTGTATGAAATACGGTGCACCCCCCCCCCCCCCCAAGTAGTGCATGAGAAACAATATTGGTGTGTAGGAATACCCCCGCAAAAAAGGCCCCCCCCCCAAAAAAAAATGGGTAAAAAAGAAAAGGCCCTCCCCTGTCAATACCCCTAAAAAAAATGCCCCCCCTCACATGCTCCCCCCCCCCCCCCCCGGCCATACCAAATGAGCACTCCCTGACAGACAGTTTTATAATAGTTTACTTTCTAGGTCTGATGCGGTAGACAAGAGAGACCCCCACAGTAGACAAGAAACATCCCACCTTTTTTAGATACGAGACAGCCTTATAACATTATAGGTCTGATGCGGTAGACAAGAGAGACCCCACAGTAGACAAGAAACATCCCACCTTTTTTAGATACGAGACAGCCTTATAACATTATAGGTCTGATGCGGTAGACAAGAGAGACCCCCACTGTAGACAAGAAACATCCCACCTTTTTTAGATACGAGACAGCCGTATAATGTAGACACGAGAAGCACCAGCACATTAGGCTAATCCCGTCGACATACCTCATACCCAGCCCCCTATACGTTCAACACAGCATGGCATGCCGGATTTCTGCTTCCTGACATATGTATACACATTGTACAGCATCTTTCCTACCTGATTCATTCATGTTTTCGGTAATAAGTGTAAGAAAGGCATAATGTTACCGTGAAACGTATTGTTGACCGAATGGCGCTCCTGCGTAATTATTGCTATACGATGTAGAGGTCGCTCCCATCCCTTCGTTCGGAAGCACTCCGCTAGATGGCAGCACTTTGCAGTATGTCTCGTGTCTACCGGGCACACTGTTCGATGAGGTTATGTCGTGTCTACAGCGATTGCTATGTCACAGTGTGTAGTTTCCACCGCCGCGCTCGTCTTTCCGGCAACATAACCAGACCGAATCCTGTTTATTATCGTCCCGTTCAATTGTATGTCCGGATGATAATAAACGGGATTTCATATACGCTTGGACGATAATAAACAGGATCCTGTTTATTATCGTGTGCTGCATATGTATCGATATATCGGGTGCAATCAAATATCTTTTGTTTCCCTTTTCAGAACTACCAGCAAAATGGAGTACGAGGAATTGTTCCACAGAAGTTGCAAAAGATGCCCGTGTAAAAGGCTGGAGATAGTGGTGGGGATAATGCAGTGCGTAGAGTGTGGCCACCTTGACACAGAGCACAACACGACACAAGGTAGTATATCACAGTTACACCGCCTACTATCCTGCCTTTTCATCATATGACTTCCTGAAATATACTTCCTACATTACTGTGCAATAATACAACTGTTTCTCCTTCCATTATTGCACAGAGCTACTGCCAGACATACTGTCCAAATTGGTGCTGCTGGGGAAAAGCAACGAGATGATCCTACGATACCTCAGACAGTTTGGGCTGTCCTTCAGGTATAGCATTAGGAGAACACTGCTCCATTCATTTTCATTAAATGTACAGCTGGCTTCTGCACACCTCTACACTTTTCCAAGTACCGTATTTCCCCGTGTATAAGCCCGGGCTTCTACAAGTACTAAGTGGCAAACTGACCCGGCTTATACACGGGGCAGGCTTATACTCGGGGCAGGCTTATACTCCTATACCTAAAGAAATGCTCTTATGCCTTTACATAATTTCCAGAATTATCTACTATTACGACATATTGATGGCAATATTTTCAACAATTTGGTGACCAATTCAAGCTTTATTTCTCTTAAAAATTGAAGGAAAAATAGTCAAGTGGCAAGCAGTCAATCTTTATTTCTTTTTTTCCCAATTGCCAGCCTCAGTACTTTGAAAAGGCGGCTAAAACAGTTTGGCATCACCAGGACAGTACCGCTGGAGCCGGAAACCGTCCTAAATCTAGTGCAGGTGTGTAACATTACAGTCAACTGTATTCCTTTTCATCCATATCCTTTTCCTACCTGAGCATAGCACAAATAAACAGAGCAAACTTATGTCACAAAATTAATTTGTCATGACGTCATGTAGTACTATGTCATGCTGTTTTATTAATACTGTTAACACTAAACCAAGTATATGAATATTGTTTCCGGTATAACCATAGAATGCTCAGGAGAAGTGTCAGGAGACAGCAGGCTACAGACGCGTGACAAGGATTATCAGAGACAAATTCAACGTGGCAATTAAAAGGTATTTCTCCCAACTTTGGCGTGCTGCTTCGAAATATTATTTTCGTCCATATACCAACCTACATCTCCAGAACCCTTTGTTATACCGTATGAATCATAAAATCGGTGGACTGTATCGTGTCTACCGCGGGATGCTTGGTGCAATACTGTGTACTGTACACCGCAGAATACTAAATAACAGAGTGAGTGAAAAAATAAATTCTTTCCAAATAGGGACGATGTCATGGCAGCGGCCAGGGTGCTGGACCCGGAAGCCGGGGAGAGGAGGAAGGGAAAGAAGTTTGTACGGCGCATCTTTCAGTCACCGGTATGTACAGTATAGCTAACATAAAATGACATGGGAATAACATAGAACGTTCCATTATTTGCTACGACATGTAAATGTACGTTATAATACAAAGTTCCATCCCTTTTATACAGGGGCCCAATGACTGCTGGTCAATCGATGGCCATGACAAACTGGCTACGTATGGGATTTATATACACGGAGCGATAGACTGCTTTTCACGGAGGGTGCTCTGGTGCACAACATATACCACTAACAAAAATCCAAACTTCGTGGTCAAACTATTTGCGGACACCATACAGAAGTTGGAAGGTATGTATACTTTTCCTTACAATATTATGTTCACTGTGTGTCCGCCATAACACTTGACCCGTACACACAAAATACATGTTATACTGTAACACAGGGAAACATGGGAAACCGGATGAAACCTAATGCAAGGTTTTATTTTTCTTCTTTTAAACAGTTGTGCCGAACAGAGCAAGGTTCGACCCGGGTACGGAGAACACGCTCAGCATAGAATTGCAGATGTTCCTGAGGCGTAATGGGACGGACGTAGCGTCGGAGCGACCGGCAGTGGTGGACAAGTCCAAATTGAACCAAGTAAATTGTTTTTCCCACTTTATATAGCGTAAGGGCAGGAAAAAAAATAATATCAATGTCTACAACATGTTCCTTCCTAACTATTATACTGTGCCTCTTTTGTGTTATTTCTACAGAAAATCGAGTGCTTTTGGTCCGGCATGTACAGGCATGTCACGTATGGCCTACACCAGCAGTTCACACAAATGTTGCGAGATGGGCTGCCTGTCGACGTACAAGAAAACCGGTATGAAACTTGTATATTACCACGAAAAAATATGAAACAGCATGTTTTTTATGTATCAAAGAAAAGAGTTTAATTTTTTAATGAAAAACAGCAGTCCCATTGACTAAACCAAACAACGCCGTATTTCACCCACCCGTGAACCCGTGAAAAAACCAATGGCCGTAATACGGCCCTGTGACGTCATCAAAATGGTGCTTAATTTACATTTGAAGGGGATATAATTAGGCTATGATAGGCCCTCCCCCCATCACAATTTTCGTATTTGAAATCGAAAATGATAAAAAATTAACACAAAGGCACACTCATTTCAAGTCTGTTGACCGGTGTGCCACATTTCGCTCGGCGTATGGCCTCGTGAAATACGGCCCAAGGTCAAATGGTGAAACAACCCGGCCAACAGACTTAAATGAGTGTGTCTTTGTGTATGTATTTCATTTTGTGTAACGCACCCATGCTTTGTTTCACCTGCACAGAGACGCGTTCATTTACGTCTACCTCCCATTGGTAAAGCGGCAGGTGGACGACTACATTCGTGACTGGAACCTTCACAAGATTCGCCAACAGAAAGGCGTGAGTCTGCCATGTGGAGGATGTCCAGACGACATGTATAACCATCCTGATCTTTTCGGTAAGCCCGTATACATGAATTTCTCTGTTTCCCTTCCCATGTTGTTAAGCTATTTGACCTCTGTATGTGCTCGGCCGTTGAACTGTTTGTCACCAAATAATTGGACATGTGATATATGTAATTTTTTTTCTTATTTAAAATTTGACAGGGGGCGAGCAGTGTGGGTATCATTACGGTGTTGAGGCGGCAGATGACATGGAATTCGCGGCAGAGTACCATGAGATAGCAGACCACTTTGAAGACATTGTACCGGCACAGTTTAGGGCAGAGGCAGACGAATTCCTGAACCAGAACAACATGGTGTTGTGCATGCAGAATGCCCAAGCTATTTTTCTAGCTTTGTGTGATCGTTAAATATAATGTGTAGAACATGTCGATGCAATGTAAATAAAAGTACAGAGAGCATGTGAAATAGAAAAAAAAAGTTTCAGATGGTATAATCATATAACGTGTAGCACATGTCGATGCAATGTAAATAAAAGTAGACCGAGCATGTGATATTGTACAAAAAAAATTTCCCAATTGTATCATGATTTGACTATATTATTTTTATGAAATGGTTCACTTCTGTGTGTAACTAATAAAGTGTCATGGAACAGTAGACAAATGCACATAATTTTTCCTGCCCTCACTGAATACACTAGTCTATCTTACGATTCACCACGCTGGCTTCTGCCCGTAGTAGGCCTCCTCGTCGAAGAGAGAACCTATTACTTTCCCCAATTCCTTGGCTTCCGGCCGCTCCTCTGGCTTCCAGCTGAGAGCCATCTGTGTGACGGGTAGGAGGGCAGGGGCCACCTTCTTAATTCCTTTCGGAAAGCCTTCAGCAGCCATGGCATTCTTCACGTCTTGCCTCATGGGATAGTTCAGTGCTCCGTTGTTCGCATTTTCTACAATTATTAAGGCGGTTGCGTACACATCTACAGAGGTTTGCCTCTTCAGTTTCGACCCGTTGTACACTTCGGGGGCCATGTACGCGAAGGTACCCGCTCCCGGGCCGCCCCCGAAGTTTGTGGCATAGGTTTGCTCCTCACGAGCGCTCTCCTTTATGCGGGCGATACTGAAATCTAGCAGCTTCACCTCGTAGTTTGGCGATATCATAATATTCCCTGGTTTGACGTCTGAGTGAACGACGGGGATGCTGTGCAGGTAGTTCAGAGCCAGGCACAGCTGCTGCATTACGAACATGCTGTCGTCTAATTTCAGCACTTCCTCCTGTCAGAATGAGAGACAATCAGCTCCTGTCATAAGGGTTACACAGAGTACTACATCCAGCCGCAAATCAAGACGAGTTGTAATGTAATTGGCACACCGCTGATTCGGTCTCCACATGCTGCCGACAAATAAAAAACAGGACGAGCCATGTACTTGGTACGTCAAAGGATGTATCGTGACTACATGCTGCCGACAAATAATAAACAGGACGAGCCATGTACTTGGTACGTCTAAGGATGTATCGTGACTACATGCTGCCGACAAATAATAAACAGGACGACCCATGTACTTAGTACGTACAGGGATGTATCGTGACTACATGTTGCCGACAAATAATAAACAGGACGACCCATGTACTTAGTACGTACAGGGATGTATCGTGACTACATGTTGCCGACAAATAATAAACAGGACGACCCATGTACTTAGTACGTACAGGGATGTATCGTGACTACATGTTGCCGACAAATAATAAACAGGACGCGCAATGAACCATATAACGCGGGACAACACATATCATGGCGACAGTGCGGAAAGTGCAGTGTCACTTGAAATATGGTACTCACTTTGGCCTT
Source organism: Harmothoe impar (assembly GCA_947462335.1). Classification (NCBI taxonomy): domain Eukaryota; kingdom Metazoa; phylum Annelida; class Polychaeta; order Phyllodocida; family Polynoidae; genus Harmothoe; species Harmothoe impar. The sequence continues at coordinate 17,030,869 of OX381716.1, forward strand.
GATGGTCTTCATTTTCCGCATTTTCTCGTAGATGCGCGCCAGATTTCTGCCGTTGCACAATTCCATGACGATATGTATCTCATCTTCCAGTTGGCATACGGCCAGCAATCGAATAAGATTGCGGTGACGCATCTTTCTGTATGGTAAAGAAAAGGGGTTATTTTTCTAAAGGACTAGTAACATGCATATGGTATTAAAGGTGGAACACAATGGAAAGCACGGGCATATATTTGTTATTCAGTTTGTTTACTATGACACAGCGGGGAGAAAAGAACAGTGAACAAAGTGGTTTATTATCGTACTCACCCTGCAATGTTTATCTCTGCCAAGAATATGTCGACCGAGTGACTCGTCTTAATGGTTTTTACAGCAACTGGTCCAAAAAAATCACCTCGGTACACCGCTCCAAAGTTGCCTCCGCCAATTTTGCTCGCGTAGTGGACCGTGTAGTCTTTTGGTTCTATGAACTGGAGTCCGGACTCTGAAAAATAAAAAAAGTGAAGACAGCTTGTATGATAGGTATAAAGTGTACTGTCTCTCCATGTTGGTTTCATTATTTTAATTTTGGCCACTAAAAGAAAGAAGGAAAAGATTAACTTTACCCTTCTAGTATCAAGTAAAAATAAAATGTATATCATATAACACAGTACTATGCTACATTGTAAACACCTTACAGCGTCTCACCTTGGAAGAGATTTGAGCACTTCAGCACGTTCACCCGGCTGATGTACCCCTGCAACACAACTTCATCCTCCCCCATATAGCTGAGCTTACACGTGTAGCGTCCGGGGGGGACCAATATGAACGGGTCCGTCAAACCCAGGAAGCGCTCCTCCCCCTCCTCCAACGCAAACCATTCGTATACCAGGTCCTTGCTCATGAAGGGATACGCCACCACCCCTATGTAGGTCGTCTCTAATGTTGTGTATACCTGATATGGCGACTGCCATAACAGGGTCATACCTGTTACAATAAAATAATAGAAATTGTGCTACAACAACAGAAAGAGGGGCCATTTAAAAATATTAGCAAGTTTGAATAATTGTTGAATCAACATCGAATAAAGATTGGTAAACATTTATCCATCTTTGTTCAACCTCCTGTGCCCACTGGGTTACAGGGCATCATACAGAAGGGAGAATTCCCACATGTTGCTGTGGGTAAAATAAAGTATTTAACATAGCATAGCAATGCCGGTTGCATCTGTGTATACAGGGGGTGGGGGTCCTCTACACACACACCATCACCTAGTTCATCGGAATGGGAACTTTTTTCTCAATCAAATGAATGAACAGCCGAACAAGTTATTCATGTACGAAAAATTCTGCTCCTTCTAAACCATTTTTGTGTAAAAAAGCACCTTCTAATCAGGTATTATTACTATAGAAATGTAGAGAAAAAATCTTGGCATAGCAAATCTGCTCTTTGAAACAGTCTGCTCCTTATTACCATCCTCCTCATATCGAGATTTCACTGTAGAGGTGTAAATCTTCCTACCTTCGTCCTCAGCCATATCCGGCCACGCGTTATCCTGTGCGACGGACCGGGGGACTCTAACACCATCTTCCAAGTGCATCTCGATTTTATATATGTCCGTTTCCCCTGATACAAAATAAAACTTCTGTTATGCTGTATGACTGCAGGAATATGTTACATTTTCCAACAGCTTCAAATAAATAGACACTTGAATAATTAAGTGTGAAATTTTTTTGCAGAAAATCTACTTTTTTCCTATACATTTTGGCTCCTGCATTAAGAAAATTAAAAATTTAAAAAAAAACGCCCTACTGAAATTTTTCTCTGCTTTGGGATGAGAAACCAGACTTTTTTTTTGGAGTGGCCTTGATATGTCATGGAAAAGGTAAAAAAAGACATAAAAGTTATGGTACCTTTCATCAGCTTGGCCAGCAGGTAGTTGTGATCCGGGTTTCTCGACTTCCACGGGATGTAGGGCCCGACCACTTCGTCTGTGTCTGTGAAATATTGTAGAGCAAAGGCGGTGACGGCAGTCCCGATCTCTTCCTGTGCATAGTTGTCTGGAGGGGCCATCGTGCTAATCTTCCTTCTCGCTACAAAGTGAAAGGTGAACAAAATATACACAGGAAAAATTGTCTCATGTAACATTGTAAGGAATGTACGTGAAAGGAAGTCAAAGCTATGTAGTACTATAATATCTCTGCCTGAACAAGAAAAAAGGACGTATAGTTTATCACATAGCAATTTATTTCATGTGTCTCTTTGTAATATTTTTCGGGTTTCTTTACCAAATTAAAAGAAGAATGAGAAAGGAACTTGCAACAAATAACAGGGAAAATCAGTTGAACGTGACAAAACATGAACACAACCAAATATTATATCACCTCACCTTCTGGCGCTTGGGGTAAATCCTGCACAGATTGGGAACAGAAAAAACACTCATTTTTGCTGTCCAAGTACGTCATATGTTTCATACAGAATGAGGAAAGAGGACATATTTTTTGTTTTGTTTTTATTTTACAGGGTACAAAGAAACAGGATTTTTGCCGGTACTCACTTTCTCCTCCTCCTGTGTTCTGGGCCTTTTCTTCCCTTCATACGAGTGAGTGGAATCAGGTGGAGGTGGTGGGGAGGAACTTCCTGCTGGCCTTTTTTTCCCTTCAGACGAGTGAGTGGGATCAGGTGGAGGTGGGGTGGAGGAACTTCCTGCTGCGGAAGAAGGGACTTTGGTGTTTCTCTTGGCAGAGCGTTCTGTGTCTTCTTTTCCAGCACTTCCCGTTGTGGCAGTTTTCTTTCGGCGAGACGGAATGTTGACTGGGGGTAAATCAAAGCTACGCTCGGTGTCCGACTCGTGTGTCCTCCTTACCTCACTCAACAGAGAGTCCTCCTCCTCCTGTAAAATTTTTTGGGTAGTTCAATTAAAATGCAGTTCCTACTACATTAAAAGCACAGGTAGTACTTTTGATGAAAGTAAGAAGACTGGATGGTAAAAGCACCCAAAAAATTGAAGGATGTAATGTATTATATTTCCACTATGTACTATGTGCTAAGGCCGAAGAGAACAGTTCATGTACGCTGTATGTATTAGAAGAAGGGAGAAGTGGCTTACAGAGGACACCTCGTTCTTCTTGGTGGGGACAAAGTACCCCTTTCCGTTCTTTAATAACGTTTGGACCTCCCGATCGTTGTTGACCTCCGGCCCTTTTAGTCCGCCCAGGAGCAAGGCCGAGTGAGATTTGCTCAGCGTGTCGTAGGACACCATAGCGAAGACGCGGGCACAGCGGTCACGAAGTCCCTTGAACGTGACTTCTTCGTCCGGTTGGAATTCGATCTGGAAGAACACCGGTGTGACCATCAGGTACAATATAAACACAGAAAGAAGGTGAGATGGTACTACATTACACCAGGCATTGCATTATGTTACATGACATAACTTGTTGTGCTACGTTGAGTCGGCTAATTAGGGGATGTATCGCGTGTACATTCGGCCGATAATAAACAGGACGCGCCATGTGCTGGGCAGGATAACGGATGTCCCGTGTCTACCACATGCCAATAATAAACAGGATGTATCATGTCTATATACCTAGAAATAATAAACAGGACGCGCCATGCGCTGGGCAGGATAAAGGATGTGCCGTGTCTACCACATGCCAATAATAAACAGGATGTATCATGTCTATATACCTAGAAATAATAAACAGGACGCGCCATGCGCTGGGCAGGATAAAGGATGTGCCGTGTCTACCACATGCCAATAATAAACAGGATGTATCATGTCTATATACCTAGAAATAATAAACAGGACGCGCCATGCGCTGGGCAGGATAAAGGATGTGCCGTGTCTACCACATGCCAATAATAAACAGGATGTATCATGTCTATATACCGAGAAATAATAAACAGGACGCGCCATGCGCTGGGCAGGCTAAAGGATGTGCCGTGTCTATCACATGCCAATAATAAACAGGATGTATAATGTCTAAATAAAGAGAAATAATAAACAGGACGCGCCATGTGTGTATGAAATGCTGACGACCAACAGGACTGCTGTCCCCATATACAGCACTGGCGACGGGCGTCACAAGGATGAACATGGAAAAAAAGTGATGCGGGCTAAAGGTCGAGTGAACAGTTCTGTTCATTCTACAAAACTTTTGTTCGTTGCTGGTTGTGTTTATTTCATCAGCTTATTATTTATAATGAGTTTATGTGAAATATGGTAAAGGGAATAGTCATAATATGTTTGCTACACTTACACTGACAGTCTGGATTCCACGCCTGTCCTTTTTGGCACGGTTACCCCAGACACCCCGGACCTTGACTCTTTCCCCCCGCGTTATTTCGAAAAGCTGTCAGAGAATGAGAAAGAAAGAATGGAAGAATGCAGTATGAGAGAAAGGACCTGGTTACAGTACATACGAAAAATGGGTTATAAATAGTCTACATGTATCAGAATGCTAACATGAAAATAGAAGTGGCATATAACATACAGAAAAAATGAAAAGCATGTATATACGGTACTGTATAGCCCTATATAGTATCAAAGTAGGCTTCATACTAACCCGGCGCACCGGAACCTTCTTCTCTACAGGCGTGGCAGGGATGTTCCGCAATAGGACTTTCCTTTTTTTCCCCACCTTTTCCATCTCGTTCAGCAATTTTGCTCCTGTAACATGTGATTCACTTTGTTGTACTGCGTGTGTCAAACAGATGGTAAAAGGAGAGGAATGGGACAATAAATTTTCAAATGGCATGTTAGAAGGGGAAAGGAGGGGTGACAAAAGGCCTGAAAATAATGTAGGTCATAATGTGTTATACGGTATACTTACTGGGTACATCGGGCACCTTGTGCAAACCTGCACCATGGCCACAATCTATGCAGTCGTGACAGCCTTCCACAACTGTAAATAGTCCGCACTCACATTCAGGCATACTGCACTGGCCCATTTTCTCCTGCAGAAAAAAATACACGTATTATGTCTGGCAAATAATACAGTACAACAACATACGAAAAATATTACAAAATAAGATGGTATAAGTAGGTGAAGGGGATATACAGTACTATGACATGGACTATATTCCTGAATCCTGTGTGTACTACCTGGGCCAAATTTATCTATTCTACCGTAACAGAAGAAACAGGAAGTAGGAAAAAGTGTGGCTGTTGGGAGGGATGTTGAGTGTGTACTATATACGATAATAAACAGGACTACATGTAGTAAAATTGTGATAATATTTTGGTGGCAGTGGAAAGGTACATTGAGGTGTTAACACAGCTGTATGACAGTATGAACTTGCATTACTGAAACTTTATTCTGTTTGTAACATAGGAAAGATGTATGATACTTACATGGCGACGGGCCATGTGAGGGGCGCAGTTGTTGCAGTAATGTGTGCCTTTTTGCGAGGAGAATTGAGTACAGAAGCACCCACTTTCCACACACTTCCCCCGTGTCACTCCCTCGTGGTCCACTGGAAAGGCAAAAAGATATATTTTTTATCGCGGGTACATTCTGCCGATAATAAACAGGATGCGCCATGTGCTGGCGAGTGAAAGGGATGTGCCGTGTATATGAAATGGGAAAAATAAACAGGATGTATGATGTCTATATACCGAGAAAAAATAAACAATACACATTACCATACAAAGCTGTGTGTTGAAAATACTGAAGGGGGTGCCAGTGTGTTAGTTGTGTATACTACTACCACGTGCGTGAAAACAGCAGGCGTGTTCATTTCATAACGGGCGATAATGGGTGGATTAGCATGAAATGCTACAGGCTACCACATAGTTCAATACAAAATAAAGTACTGCACACGTTACGTGAAACACAGTGTATGAAACTTACTTTAAAGTCTTGCAGGTGCTGGTAGAACAGCAAGAAAAGGATTGCAGTTATGATCCAAAAGCTTGTCCCTCGTACACGCCACGCGGAATCGCACCACTCACGCCGGAAGTGAATACTTTGTTTAAGCTGAGACCGTGCAGCCGCTGCTGATAATAAACAGGACGCCCCGCATCGCTTTCATCCCACGGGCAAAATAAATTGAAAAATAGCTGGAGAAAGTGTATTAGTTGTATTGTAAGATCAAGTGCACGGTATTATAAGACATATGAATCGAGGTTGCAGTAAGGTAATAAGGGGGAAGGGGCATCCGAACAGCAGGAAATTGCGAACTACGTTCTGCGTATATCATATCATTACGCCCCGCCGACAACCAATGAAATGCCGGCTCTCTTGACACAGCGGCATGCTGTTCTGCCGCAGGGCGGTATGGCGGAAATTGACAGTTGACAGCGCCAATTTTCGTAGTTGACAGTTGACAGCAACTTTTTTTCATGTTTTTCAAAAATGAAAAAAAAAATATTTGTGAAAAAAAATTAAATTTTTTTTTTTCGCCTGTTTTTTCAGGTGAAATTTTTTTTTTTTTTCATAACAGTGTTTTTTTGGGCGTGAGCCTTGTCGGCCACCGTAGGTAAGGCCTTACATATAGCTACATACTAAAAAAAAGATTAAGAGTGTGGGTTATTTACAATAGCCTAGAGAGGTCATTGAGCAGGTTGGGGAATTTTTACGCAGCTTCACGCCTAACGCCCTACATACACTGTAATGCTGTGATAGCATCCAGAGATATTATATTTAACCACCATCACAATGCTATAAATAAACCTTTATATATTAGTTAGATTGTGATGTAATTTCATTATTCTATCACATCCATAGCAATAGCTATGCACTGATGTGTCTACTGGCTTCACGCCTAACGCCCGGCTTCACGCCTAACGCCCTATAAATGTTTTGAGCCTTATGTATGCTTTAAACAATAGAATAATGTAGGGCAGCTGTCCAGGAACATATAGGTAGCAGTTAAGAACCCTTGGGATTGGATAGAATACAGTAGGGGGGCATATCCTATCTTAACCTTGTTGGTCAGCATCGTGGGTTCACGCCTAACGCCCTGGCTTCACGCCTAACGCCCTCACCAATAGCTCTCTGTAAATGAGAAAAGCCTTATGTATGCTTTAAACAATAAAATAAGGTAGGGGAGCTATCCAGGAGCATAAATGTAACAGTTAAAGACCCGTGAGATTGGATAGAATACAGTAGGGGGAGCATATATCCTATCTTAACCCTCTCAGTTAACGTCGTGGCTTCACGCCTAACGCCCTCACCAATATCTCTCTGTACAGTACAAAAGCCTTATGTATGCTTTAAACGATAGAATAAGGTAGGGGAGCTAACCAGCAACATATATGTAGCAGTTAAGAACCCGTGAGATTGGATAGAGTACAGTAGGGGGAGCATATATCCTATCTTAACCCTCTCAGTTAACGTCTTGGCTTCACGCCTAACGCCCTCACCAATAGCTCTCTGTACAGAACAAAAGCCAAACGTATGCTTTAAATAATGAAATAAGGTAGGGGAGCTGTCCAGGAACATATAAGTAGTAGTTAAGAACCCGTGAGATGGATAGAATACAGTAGGGGGAGCATATATCCTATCTTAACCCTCTCAGTCAGCATCGTGGCTTCACGCCTAACGCCCTTTTCAGACAGCCTTAAAACATAATATAATCACCCTTGACCCATACAACTGTATACCAAGCTGTAGATATGGATGTTTTCTAATGAATTATGGACAAATAAACCATATATAGCCTGTTTCCACAGAATCATTTTCTTTGACAATGAGTAATGTAGAGATTTCAGGAGTTTTCAAGATATACCATCATGTTTCCTGGGCCAAGAAACCATTACAATGACCTACCAGGTAGCTATAAATGCATTCCTACCCCAGGTTAGGATGTTTTCCTCAAAATTAAAACATAATATTAATGAAAGAAATGCCCTTATACATGACAAGGAGGTCTCCCTCTTGAGGGGAAAAGGGCGTTAGGCGTGAAGCCACGCTATCTGACTATACAACTTTGCCCCTCTACCATACATTTGCTATATATATTTAACCTGCCCCAATATTTCTGATGTATGGCCCACCACCTAAGGTACCTGGACACAAACGGTTTTAAGCATACTCCTACATTATTTTTGGACCTCTTGGTGCATGAAAAAAAGCAGTTTCGTGAAAAACGGTCATATAACTGCTTTAGATATTACTGTCCTACTATATAGATATTCATATCATTGTACGGATATCCCTTTAAGGGCCGCATAGTGCTGTAATGCATTATACATTTCGTTGACATGATGAATGAATGCCGCCCGGCGAGTAACTCGCTGTAACTTGATGTATTCAAGCATCATGCAGACTCTATTAGGTTGATGCATTGCCAAAAAGTCGGCATGATGCACGAATGCAGCCTGGACGAGTAGACTTGACAAGGCTTCGGCCGTACATCATGACAACAAAAGGCATTGTATATTAAAACAGTATGCGTCTCTTAAAGGGTAATTATGTGTATGTATGCTCATTTATCATTTATGTACATGTATTATCACTTGTGTCTCATGAAAACCACTATGTAACCGTCGATTAGCTGTGGTATAAGCAAGTAATTATGCGATACATAGATATGGATGTCAGTGAAATTAGAAAATATTATAACTTTGAAGCTGAGAAACATGTCCTTAATATAGTTGACCATAAAATGTCTTCATGGTTATTACTATATAAATAATTAAAGCTAAATGAGATATGACATATTAAGTATATCCTAAATACTATACAGATTGCACAAGCTAATGCCCAGTCTGAGGGTCACTGTCCACAGAGCATAAATCAGCCATATAAGGGCATTCTATACGCAATTTACATAGGGAATGTCTGGCAATTTTCTTGATGTACGGCCGATTTATGCTCTGTGGACGGTGGCCATGATGAGCTGATATGTTTAACCGTATTGTAAACAGTGTGTTATGATGTTATTCATATCGAAGGCCCATTGGCACTTTTATTTTACAAAGATATGTATAGACCTCCAATTATCACGTAGAGCATTCCATGTAATTTGGTCGATCTTTCTGTTTTGTTTGTAATATAATTATCTCTCCAGCTGATAACATGCACAATATATTTTCACTGTCCGGTATGTAATATTGTCGATGGCCGTGTATGAAAAGAGAAAAGTACAGTATTGTAAGAATATGGCTTGAGGGTTATTAAAAGTTGGTGTTTTTCAATTTAAAAGCATTCGACTGCACAATGGTTTTCTTGTTTTGGGTTAATTCTACATCCCTGCCAGAGCTAAAAGTGAATATGATAACGATAAAATATATTGACTTCTACTGAAATAATGTATTGTATCAACATTTTTGTTTAACAATTTTTACAAAAGTTCTCATTGTGAATCAATATACATGTACATGTATAGTAGCAGGATAACATGGCGTCGTAATGTATTGAAAATGTAGGTTTGCCCACGTATATATTTACCAGACAAAGACTATAATTATTGGTAAATGGAGAGGAACCTGTCTTCGTGTACCAATTGAAAAGAACAGTTGATTTAGAATGTGATATTAACCATATAAACACCACGTAATACCTTAATGTGCTATGCCTTTTGTCGCCATGGTGCATGGATGCAGCCCTGGCGAATAACTCTCCAGTTCAGCATCAAAGTATCATGTCGACCCTTCGGAGTTGATACACTCCCCAGGAGATAGGCATGATGCATTAAATCACTATGAAATATGAATGTTGTGGTCTAACTGCACCAGTGTAGACTCAGATTGGAGAGTGGTTGTCCTGCTTGGAGAGTAATGGAGATTAGAAGGTAGTCAAACTACTTGCCGTCTTTCAGTTAAACTACAGGACAAGTACTATAACTACCATTAAAACAAATTTATATAATTATGTAATATGGCAGTTATAATCAAGGTGACACATTTAATTAATACCTGTATAATATATCTACGCAACACTGAGCACCCGGTGCTTGGCCCTATTACAAATAGGGATAATAAGGTGGGGCATGTACCTCACACTAATTATGTAGACTAGCTGTGGCACAGATCACATAATCTCTCTGTCTGGGTCAGGTTTTACATTATAATTATGTATCTAATGCAAGAGTGAGATCAGACTGACTGATCCAGATTGAGAATATTGCTTCTTGGACGGTGTTGATTTGTCTGCTTCTGGGTCCATATTCTGTAAACTGAATCGATATATGTGGCAACATAGACCTCTATCACAGGGGAAATACATGTACTTTGTTTTATAAGACACTGGGTAAATTGGGAGTATCTGGGCCTGAAACTGAAAGGCATAAACAGGATAAGAGTTCTAAACTAGTTATAGTCATGTCAGAGGTACAATACTGTAACGTCAGAGTGACGTCACTAGACGCCAATGACGTCCTGATTCCATAATTTGTGTGCAGATTAATTTGTACTGTGTAACTGTGGATGGTCTCCTTTTAATTACCACCAACATAGAAAAACTGAATAGATTTTTATAATGCAACAATTCCTCAATGACAGAAAGCAACGTGTATTGTGTTGAGAAAAAGGCCAATGTTTCGGATTATGATTCAGCGAAACAGAAAGGAAATAGTACATACCTCTTCCAAAGGTGTCCTTGATTGAGGGGATATGTGATATTTTAACAATTCCCCTCATTGATTACTGTTACCATTGACTGTGTGGATGGTCTTCTTTTTACATCAAGACTAGCTCCCTGATGCATACACTCAAACAGCACAGTTGTCCAGACATAGAAACATACCTCTAAATTGTTGTTATTTAGCTTAGAACCGTTTAGACTGACAGTATGATGTCGTGAAAGCCGGTGTCGTAAGACCAGCAGACTAATCTGGTGACCAGAGACAGTGTCGTAAAATATGTGCATTACACTGGGCCAGTGTCGTAAGATCTTGGCATTGGTCGCCTCAGCCATTGTCTTACAGCAGTTCACTAGGTGAGTTCGGGGAGGGCCAAAATAATGACTTTGGTGATTACCAGGACCAGCGTGCCCGTACCTTCCGGTAGACCCTCACAAATACCCAGCTTCAGCAGCTGAAGCTGGTGCTGTGTGAGAGTGTACCGGAAGGTACAGGCACGCCGGTTCTCGTAATCACCAAAGTAATTATTTTGGCCCACCCCGAACTCACCTAATGCAGTCATTCTGTTTTAGTAAACAGCACACTTAAAGATCCAGTGACATGATTTTTACTCATTCTATTTGGCATGCCAACCACAGTGTGTAGAGCCGGGGGTATTATATACTGCACCGGGACCCTGCAGCATGCACTGAAAAAGTAAACTTGTCTCCAGACTCGTCGAAGTGATTGTCATAAAATAAACGAGTCAAAAGTTGTCTAACCTATCAGGTTACCATCCCACAAATAGAATCTGGAGCTGGCAAATGTCGGGTTTTGGGCTGGCACATGCCAAGTGGGTCCTCTATCTCCAGCTAGAAGACCCACTTCCTTGTCACTTAGACAAGTTTTTGACTCGTTTATTTTATGACCGTCACTTTGAAGAGTCTGGAGACAAGTTTATTTTTTGAGTGTGTGGGGAGGTGTTATTCATATTCAATCAAGTGTAGTGGATGTCATGTTGTTCTATACCTCAAGGATGAAAAGAATAGAAACATGGGCTAGCCGTATTTTTATGAAATTATGTTTGTGCAGACTTAACAGTCTGAGGTGAAAAGTCTCGAACGATCAGAAACGATCATGTGAAATTAATAATATACTTATCCAGTATGGTAATAGTCACACCAACTCTGACTTGGTCATATTAGATTAGAATAATCAATATATGTTTTACTACGCAAAGCCAAGGTTTACTACGCAAAGCCAATAAAGCCAATATATTATGTATGTTGTACGAGGGATAAGAGCTGGTCAGGATGTCATACTCCATTATGGTCTATGTGGACTGCTCATGCTATTTAAATGAATATATATCATTTTAAAAGAAACTTAATGACTAACAAATTTCAATGATGTAGCATATTTCTGTTTCTTGAATATCAACACAACCTAAAATAATGAGAAGCCTAGGCCTCCATGTATGCTTATTTCTTCAATGCCTTGATTGTGATTCAGGGTTGGGGTGGGATCTTTATAAAGGTGTGTATATGCCGGGTGGTGATGTAAAAGCTACCGTTCAGTGCTCTGGTCATTTACCATGTTACTCACACAGTTGTGTTGTGCTGTATACGACAGCACCAAACTGGAGGCACACCTAACACGCCCCCTTGTGTCACTTTGGAGTACCACTCTCCTCTACCCTCAATGTACCTTTTGTTAAATACATGTGAATAAAAAAAAAAGACTTCTACAATTGCCATAGAAATGACTCATAGTTGTTTATGTTCCCTTAAAATATAAATAAAACTGTTATATATTTGCTTTTATAACACGAACGATGATTGATGGTTTCCTATAGTCCTTTAAGGCCTGTAGAGCCCTTCAATGAACATTATCGTCATGTGATGTATGAATGCAGCCCTGGCGAAATACTCGCTTGGGCTGAATTCATGCATCATGAAGATAAAGAGCATCATGCGTTAATGCAGTATGCGGCCCTTAAATAAGTCTCACTATATGAGCCTCACTGTGAGCGAGAAGCTAGCGGTGCAGCTAGGCGAGAAGCTCATATTTAAGTTGGGTGATCAGCTCATATTGCAGTTGGGCGAACAGCTTGCAATGCAGCTGGGCGAGCAGCTCATATTGCAGGTGGGTGAACAGCTCATGGTGCAGCTGGGAAAGCCGCTCATATTGCAGTTGGGCGAGCCGCTCATATTGCAGTTGGGCGAGCAGCTCGCAGTGCAGCTGGGAAAGCCGCTCATATTGCAGTTGGGCGAGCAGCTCATATTGCAGTTGGGCGAGCAGCTCATATTGCAGTTGGGCGAGCAGCTTGCAGTGCAGCTTGGCGAGCAGCTCATATTTAAGTTGGGCGAGCAGCTCATATTGCAGTTGGGCAAGCAGCTCATATTGCAGCTAGGCGAGCAACTCATATTGCAGCTGGGCGAGTGGCTCGCAGTGCAGCTGGGAAAGCAGTTCATATTGCAGTTGGACGAGCAGCTCAAATTAAAGTTGGGCGAGCAGCTCATATTGCAGCTGGGCGAGCAGCTCATATTGCAGCTGGGTGAGCAGCTCATATTGCAGTTGGGCAAGCAGCTCATATTGCAGTTGGGCAAGCAGCTCATATTGCAGCTGGGTGAGCAGCTCATATTGCAGTTGGGCGAGCAGCTCATATTGCAGTTGGGCAAGCAGCTCATATTGCAGTTGGGCAAGCAGCTCATATTGCAGCTGGGTGAGCAGCTCGCAGTGCAGCTGGGAAAGCAGCTCATATTGCATTTGGGCGAGCAGCTCATATTGCAGTCGGGCAAGCAGCTCGCAGTGCAGTTGGGCGAGCAGCTCATATTGCAGTTGGGCAAGCAGCTCATATTGCAGCTGGGAGAGCAGCTCATGGGCCGCTGTATGAGCAGCTGGGGGCACAGCTGGGTGCAGCTGTATGAGCAGCTCGTGGTGCAGCTGGGCAACCAGAATGGGGCACAGCTGGGCAACCAGAATGGGACACAGCTGGGCAACCAGCGTGGGGAGCAGCTCTAGGTGCAGTTGGGCGAGCAGCTCATAAAGCAAGTGGGCGGGCAGCTTGGGGAGCAGCTCGGGGTGCAGCTCAAAGAGCAGCTACCCAGCAGCTCATGGTGGGGAGGGAAGACTCCCTTCTGTATGTGTGATTCATGCAGCTCGGGCATACCTTGACATGAGCAGGTCATCTAGGCACCACAACCCCCTTACCCTGAGCTACTGTTGAGCTGCTCCCCCTTCTACACACTGCTGCCTGCATTACGTAATAGGCCCTTAGCATTAACCTGCCCCATGGTAGTTCTTTCATCATAACTCCGCCCCCGCTCTCAGTCTGCTGATGTCATTGTCAGCCCTCTCCCCCTCTAAAGCCCCCAGTACATCTGATCTGAATCGCACGCCTTCTGGGTTATATTGTTATGGAATATACATACCAGGGGCGGATCCAGGGGGGCGCAGGGATGCTTATGTAACCACAGTATGAATCTGATATGAATTTGAATAAGATTCTGTTTATTCTTGTTAATTTGCAAATCATATATTATAAGAAAAAAGGTTTTAATGTCTCTGTCTTCAGAGTGAACCCATGACTATTATTCTAACGTTTCCTTTTCCAATTGGATCTTTCCTCCTCAATACTACCTCCTTCTTATTATACACTTACATTTTTCATACGTAGTCCAGGACGTTTACGTCATGTCCAGTGGCCTACCAGTGGCGCTGGCTGGTGGAGAAGTGGCGCACTAATTGTTAATTGTCGTCTGCTTTGTCTCCGGTTGATAAGGCTAATTGGTTCGGGCGCGTCCCGCTCGCGGCGCTGCTATAGTGATACAGGCGGAATGTTAAGTGTCAACCGGCGCACAAACATTTATCAAAAATCACACCATTCCCCCTCCCCCTCTTTTCATTATTTTTTTTTCAACTCACCAATCTCCGTGGATCCGGGGCCTTTCCAGCTCGCTGAACAATGTTTGTAAATCATCGGTTTTCATTTACTTTGACTGGCGAGCTCCACGGGGAGTTTTATCGTGGTTGTCGCCCCGTAGAGAATGCTCTATCACTTTGCCGACACACACCACCAGCCCATTTTTATCCTGGTAGTTTCCAGAATTTGCTGGTGTTTTTACCAGAAGTTTGGTGTATTCTGTCGGCTTCTGCTGAGGGAGGGTGTAGGTATAGGAGAGAAGTAGAGCTAACGATCGGTGGCCTTGCCTTCTTATTGGAGAAAACCGTGCAGTTGGCTGCACATCGGTTATACATGTACATACCGCTAAATAGAACCACTGATTTACAGCAATAAGCAGTAAAGGGGCAATATCACCACTGACATACATAATAGGCTAGAACAGTACTAGAAATGTAAATGGGATACTCTCGGTGATTATGGCACTTTAAATGTATTGAAACGGACACAGGGACCCCAGGCGTAGTCTACTCTACTTTGTATTTATCAATTGCATATAAATACTGCTGCATCTGTAGTAACATTACCACAGATGGACTTTTGACACATTATAGCATCTTGCTTACCGATACTTTTGTATTGATGTACCATATCAGTGAGATTATGCACATGAAAATGTTTTAAAGGCGCAGATCTCGGTACCCCTCCAGAGGCAGTCGGAGTGGAGTCGGGACAGGTACTCAGCCCTATATATATAGGGGCGCTGGGCCTTTAACTGGTAGTATGGTTACAGGGCGCATAGTATGCACTAATAAGCATTGGGTTAAAGCAATGGTTTCTGCCATGTGTTACGCTATATGTGTACAAAGGCATCAGACAGCCAGTGGGTCATTGTTTGAAGTATTGAATGGCTAAACAGCCGTATCTTTATATTTGGGACATACTTATGCATGTATACTCTAAAGTCAGAATTCTGGTACCCTCTTGTAATAGATGCCTTAATGATTTAAGGGGCATATAATGTATATTATAATGCTTTAAATGCACTATACATATGCCCTTTAGTCTAAGGCTGCATCCAAGCATCATGCCGACCACATATATATAGGACCACTCTGTACTCGATAAAACACGTTAATATCTGTTTTTTTATGAAGGCCCTCAAAAAAAAAATATATATGTATAGGGTGATACACTCCTGACGATTTCGCATGTTGTATTTGTGCAGCTCTGGCGAGTAGACCACCAGGTATAGTCAGGGCTGAATTCATGCATCATGTCGACCAAGGGCATAACACTTTAAAGCACTATGCGGCTTTAAAAGGGTTAATCCTCCGCCAACAGATCTTAGCTCATAATTTTACAGCCAATCCCCAACCCACTATCGCACAGGCATGAATACGCGCCTCGATAGAAATAGCTCTAAAACAATGTCCTCTCATCGATGAATAGGCCTCAATTAGAAAATATCTCCATTAGTTTTGGTGGCTCGGCTATATGGAGCTGTTTTCCCAAGCTGCCTTGTGAATGGACAAGAAGGAGGCTGGAAGACCTGCTCGCCTCATTGTGGCAACGCGGCAAACCAGCGCAAGGCGTTTCTACATTGTCCCCGAAAAAGTCGTCTGCTGTCGGTTATACGTCGCCGGCATTAACGTTGTGCCAATGGAATGGGCGCAGGCGGTTCTTTTGTTTTTAAAATTTGAGCTTAAACTTCATTTATTTAGCGGCGATAGTCGATAACTTTTGTGTCGCGCCTTTCTAGCCGCGAGATGCCGAAGGCCCTCAATGTATCATGGCGTCCGTAATGTCTTTTTGAGGCTTTTTCACCCGATTTGAAATTTCTGTACGCCGAGAGATTGTGTTTAACAATAATTACGTTTTCCATCACTGTTTCTAGCGTGTAGAAAAAGGCCCTCCGGGCTGACAGATGTAGCGGGCAGAATCGATATCTGCACCAAAACAAATCAATCATGGCGCGGAAAAATCCCGCCTTCATAGCTGGAAACTAAAAGAGTGTGCAAGTCTTAGTTTTGCGAATAATACTGTCAGCAGGGAAATCCCTGATAAAAGTGATTTAGATTCGTCGTCTGAGAGAGTATGTTCTCCCCCGGCAGCTGGGGCCTTCTTAACGGATCAGGGTTGGAAACTTTTGAAACGTTTCGTTTGTCGTCTGCTGCAGCTTTTGTGCCGCCTTTTTCTGGTGGTACGGGGGCGTCCCGCTACGCGGCAGCACCGTCTACTTCCCGCGCAGGCGCAGGACGAATTCAAACAGAGCCTCACTTCCATATATCACGTGACCAGCTGCATCCTCCGTGGCGCGGCGTGGTGCGGCGGCGGCAGGGGTGTAAAACCACCGTGACACATAGTTTCTGATTCAATTGATTTTCCCGCCCAGCCAAAAACGCCGCCGGTCCTTCAATGCGCATGCCTGAGATCGCCATGGCTGACGGGATTACTGAAAGGCATTCTGGGTGATTCCACCGGAAGTGCTCTTGAAAAATGGCCGATTTTGGCAAAAAGCCGCCGTGCTGGTTTCTGACGATAAAGACAGTTCTTGGTGATGTATGCTTCGAGTAGTCGTCTTTTTTTGTCTTATCTGCCTCTCGACTTCCTCCCAATTTTCAATCTAAGGCTCAAATAGCCTGGTTTGAGTCATTAGTAGAAAACTCCTAAAACAGCGAGGATTAATCAGTCGCCAGGATTCATGGCGCGACAAAACCAGCCGCCCTCCTATAAATCACAAGTGTTGAAAGCAGGCTGAGGAGGCACCCAACCCCTTATCATGGACTGTAGGTACATGGTGTCTTATCACCAAAGGTAGATGGCTTCTTATCATAGTATATCATCACTCTAGACAGATGGGGCTTTAACACTGAAGGTACATAGCACATTATCGCTGTAGGTAGATGGTTTCTTATCACCGAAGGTAGATGGCTTCTTATTATAGTATATCATCACTGTAAACAGATGGGGTTTTAGAACTGAAGGTAGATAGCACATTATCGCTGTAGGTAGATGATTTCTTATCACCGAAAGTAGATGGTTTCTTATCACCGAAAGTAGATAGTTTCTTATCACTGTAGGCATATTATCACTGTATATGAGACATAATCACTGTAGGTATAGGGCACATTATCATTATCATTGAAGTAGATGGGGTCCTATCACTGTATAGGTAGATGAGTCCTTATCATTAAATGGCCAAATGGCTTCTTGTGAAGATAGATGGCTCTCTATGTCAGACTATAGACAAAGTTCTATATGTCTACCGACAGATGGGAAACGCCCTGGCTTAATGATAACAGCTGGTAAAGTGGTCTTTCCACAAACACGAAAGAAGATGGGAAAACCCCATTGTTGACCCAATTCTAAACCTGTTTTATTCTAAATGGCTCAGGCCCAATTTGGGCCAGACAAAGAAGCGAGCCGATCATGTCTCCCATTTTTTCTTTTGTTGGGGGTTGGTGTCTGATGGTCAATGTGGGCACATATCGGGTGTGATGGAAGAAGCGCTTTCCAGAACTTGAAAGTTTTACTAAGGTTATATAATTTTGAAATGTTTTCTTCGACAAAATACACCTCAGCCAATAGATGCTCCTATATATAGTATGAAGCACTATGCATAGATCCATACATGAATTAGCCCCATAGGTAGGTGGTCTTATATCTACTGTAATAATCACTTTTAAAAACAGCATGTATATTTTATTTATATACTTAGATATGCATATATATGATATCCGCTTGTTTGCATCATCAAAGCATGTGGTGCCTGTATCTCAAAAGATGGCCTCCATATATTTTAAGACGGCGGCCCCATATTTCAGACAGAGAACTATCTGAGTAGAATACTGAGGGTCGGGGTCTTTGTTCCGAGAGTAAGGCAACCTTTATCTTTCACATTGGGTAGGTTTACTCTTATCTCTGACAGTTGCTAAATGGTGTGGAAATCTCATCTTGAAAACTACCCCTTTATTTGTTCCACCCGAACCCCACCACCCAACCTTTCCTACTACCTCCAAGTCGTCCTGGGGGCATTCCCTTCTTTTTCCCATCGGGCTCTCCCACATCCGTTCTTTCCCATCAATCGCATTTTTCATAAACCGAAAGTTTCCTTCGGATCAATTGTTTCAAACTTCCCCAAGACGTTAGCTGTGGCGCCCTTTTTGTGCCACCTGCAGGAAGGGAGGCTGTTTTGGCGGCTTGCTATTTGACTAGCTGGGTTTCCCTCTGTCATGCTTTGCTTTTAGGCACTTTGATGAATTATTTCACATAAACCCCGCTGCATCCCCTTCTTTGCACACAAAAACTTACCCTTTTCGGTAAATCTATCCATCTACTAGCTGGGCGCTATCCCTAATTGGAAAAATGCTCCTAATGAAGATTTTGAAGCAATCTTTTAAGATCATTAGCCTGGTGGGTGACGGTGGAGGTTTCGTTTTCCGTGTGATTTGTCGAGTGACTGGACGGCTAGGTAATTCAAAAAGCCCTTCACGTCAAGCCGACAGCATTGAGTCCAATACTAAACCTGGGTAGACTTGGTGCATGTCTTAGAACTATCATTTATTTTAACAAAACCACAGATTTTAAGGCATAACCTAACCGTTTAAAGGAGCCGCATATTGTGTAAATGTGCTAGGGTAGATTCACCATGAGTCGGACACACACACTAAGGCATACACTGACATTTCTAGTGGCCCTTTGTTTAAAAACTATCACATCTAAACATCTCAATTATTCACAAATAAAGAGAGAATCTGGCTGAACAAGCAGAAATTGAAGTGTCCATCTCAAAGTATGTGTCCGACTCAAGGTGAATCCATCCTGCGCCCTTTGTTGTATCGATGCACAGCCTTGGTGATTCTACTGCCCAATATACTGCATTCTAGCATTATGCCTACCCTGCGGGGGTTAAATCAACGCTGTAGGGTTGACATGGTGCTTGAATATGGAACTGCCTGACCAGATAGTCGCAGAGTTAGTCGCAGGGTTACTCACATCTATGAATCATGGCGACCAAGGGCATAATACATTAAAGCACAATGCGGCCCTACGACAAAACAAGCTCTCTCTCGCAAGTTCCATTCATATCATTCAATCAGTGCAACCTGGTAATCTTTCCAGAGGGTCTTCTAGAACTAAGATGTTTATAACTTTTATAATACATGTATACCCTTTGTTATTGCCCGCTCCTCTCCACCATGCACGGGTCATAAGCTGGAACCCTATAACTGGGTTAGCTGTGTTGGACACTCTACAGTATATACGCACCTATTGGATCTGTGGAGTTTAGATTAGCACTGATATTGATAAGAGACATAACCATGAGTATCTCGTCATCCTATAACCATTCTGCGATATCTCACCAGCTATCTGATTGGTCATGGGTCAGTCACATAGGGCCGCACACTTAGAGTATTCCTCAAGCATTTTATGCCTTTAATCCTTAAGTCAATGCAATTTAAGTGGTATATTTACCAACAGGGAACAACCGATGAGCTTATCATGCGTGAAATGCAAATCTAAGTGCCCAAATACAAATGCAAATACTCATGAGGAATCTACTATAACTGTGACCTTTTATGTCGGGTGTAAAACGACAAAGAAAACTCACATTTTCCCCCTTTTTCTCTTGTGGGGAGGTGAAGAGGCGTTTTTATCCTTTCTGCCTTGATTCTCGCATTTTCGAGAGTATATTTCCCATACATGGACCCAAACCTCACCATCCACCCACCACACAATCCGCACATTGGTAACAGGCTCAAAGTACGTCGCGTCTGGTTGGGCCATGACGTAGTCGGGGACGTGGCACGTCGCGGTACGGAGATCGCGGCTGTCAACACGGTCCCACACCAGCGCTGTGTACCGCTCTGATGAATTGTCGCCAGTTTGGGGCGGAAAACGCCACCAAAAACTGGCAATTATTTCAGAAACCCGAGCGCCCCGGTGACAAACTTCTGCCTACAAAAAGGTGGCGTGTTTTCAGAAACAATGATAGTCATTCTCCTGATGTGACGTAACAAGGCCGCGATCGGTGTCGGACGCCGCGTAACGCGAGGACGCGATAAATCAGACGATCCGCGCCAAAACGCGCGAAACCCAAGATGGGGAGGCCGTCCTAAAACTACCCTTGCCAAAAATTGAATTCATTTCATGACTAGCGACATTGGTACTTAAATATTTGCGGAAAATACGCTGGGTTTTTGGCTGGTGGCTAGGAAGACAAACAGAGGGCGGTGAAAACGCGGCGGGAGACATTATTGTCGTCTGCGTGTTTTGCTGAGACGCGGTGTACATATCACCCGGCGTCCCCCCGACCTGCGCGTCTCGGCAGCGTCTGTAACTCAGTGGTGCCCCCTGGATGCCGGGTGCTGAACTAGTGCAGGCCATGCAATGGGCATGTGCTGTAGAAATGGGTCCAGCTTGAACGTCACTCCTGCTAATAAACGTATATATTTACAAAATATACGCCCAATCTATAAGCATGATTTAAGGAAACATAATTGTCATGAGGCATGAATGCAGCTCTGGCAGGAAATCCACCAAGGCTGCATTCAAGCATCATACCAACACTATTGAGTTATTACACTCTCGAAGGGATGACATGATGTATGAATGCAGCCCTCATGAGTAGACTCGTCAGGGCTGCATTCACGCATCATGACAATGATGGACATGTAGCACTATCAGGCCCTTAGAGTGTTGATAAACATGATTATAAACTAGATAAAGATCTACAGGAAACTACATTGTATAGACATGCCTCTTAAATCCTATTCCACACGCTCAGAAAAGTGAGAGTCATTGTC
This sequence comes from Harmothoe impar, assembly GCA_947462335.1. Lineage (NCBI taxonomy): Eukaryota > Metazoa > Annelida > Polychaeta > Phyllodocida > Polynoidae > Harmothoe > Harmothoe impar. The sequence goes on from OX381716.1 coordinate 17,052,064, forward strand.
GCCAAAACTACCCTCACCTGAGAGTCAGGCAGTGCCTGACCCTCAGGTGAGGGTAGGTGTAGCGACAATGACTCTCACTTTTCTGTGTGCGCAGGGAATACCATTATGGACAATTTCCGGAAATCGTCCATGTTACAAATACACGTATGTGTACTGCATGATATGGTGTGTGGGCAGAGGATGGTTTGGTAGCCGCAATTGGCAATGAACATGAAAGTGCTTTGTTTCTGAACAATGGCTCGTTGGAATTTGCTAAATTGTGACAATCTACGAGGCCTGTTAGCTGCAAAATATGTAGGAAAATGTGTTTTGTAAAATGAGTAAGAATACAGAATTCTAAATAAAGAATTCAATTAAGGTGTTTATCCCAGAAAACCACCTGCGGGTATTCCATTATCCAACCCCCGAGGGCATCATAAACACTATTAACAAATTATTGTTTATTTAGTCCAAATCTGGAAATTTAGAGAGAATTTCCAAAGAACATATTGGCATAATAGTGCTTTGATATAATGTTTTGACAAAGTATATACCAACATGGTAGCACGTTAAAAGTATATACCCTATAGCTATTAAGCATTTATCATGCGGCTCAAGGGGCTTCGTACACGGGAGACTACCTGTGCTCCGGGGTATTATTAATTTGATGGTTTTGAAAGGGTTAAAATGGCATGACGTTATTACGAGAAAGCAATCCGCTTTCAGAAGTTGTTTTTGTTGCCATCAAGCCCTAGCTGATTCACTGATTATTGTTAGCCCTGCAGTTGGAACTTTGATTTTAATAATGCCTCTAAGATGATTATCTTGTGCACACACTAGAAAGCTGCCGAAGTAGAACCTGGCCTATTCTTACTTTCCATTCTGTAAATTCAAAACTCTTTCCTTCATCAAGAATATTGGAAGTAGAAAGTGACATTTTCTTGGAAAAGCAGGTTTTTGCTTCGTTAGTTTAAGATATGGGAGGAATACTATTAATAATGTAGAACCATTCCCTGGAAAGTCATTTTGGGTATGCCGAATTCAAATATAATATGAGATTGGTGTGTGACCTTGAATATAACGGTTTATTCATGGACAGCACAGGTGTACACTCAATTAGCTGAATTCAATGGGGAGATGCATGTATATTGACATTACAATTAACTCCTTCGAATTTCATTTTTGTGCCTCTACATGGGTCCCCTCAGTTTTGACCGTGTCGCCATGTCGATATTTAGCAAAAGGGCCGTGTCACTGTGTCAATTTTTATGTGTATAGAACATACTAGGGCATTATAAAGATGTCTGTGTCCGTCGATTTTTAAAAACCCCGTGTCGCACTTGTCGATTTTTAAAACCCCCGTGTCGCCGTGTCGCACGTGTCGATTTTTAACCCATGTAGAGGCACATTATTGGCACAACACTTTAGTCACTGTGTTAAATCCAGGTCTTTATACATTTACTAACCTATATACTTGGTCGATTCAGGGCCAATTCTATTCTCCTACCTATCTCAATCTTTGCTGATCTGCATTTCTGTCTGGCTGAATGCTCTCCTGTTGAAAAAAGATCACATCACTGGAAAGAAAATATCATACTTTCTCTCCCTTAACGAAGGGTGAGTACCCAAGCAGAAACAGTGATCCGTGCGGGCTATAGGAGCACCCTTCATGAATATGGCTGCTCCAAAATGGTCACATACGATTATTGAAGGCCCATTTTCCTATCGGCTAGTAGACCCACAACATGAACAAACCACTGCAAGCCAACTCTCTGTAGTGGGCTTGGTGTGGGTGTTATGGACGATAGGACGTACACATCCTTACAATTCGGCTAATGATCGATGTACCTTCAGCTGGGAATCAAGATCACGATTTTTTCAGTGAACTGGAGCTACTCTCACATATCTGTTACGAACCACACTGACATTTCATAGTGTAGCCCAATCTTTAGATATTACAGGACAATAGATATCAGGGGATGTAAGTAGGGCATGAAAATGACCGTGTTTTACTGGTCAGTTGGCCACACGAACAAAATGTAGCTAAAGAATTACGTCCTGAAATACATCAAGAGCAAGACGTATCGATGTCAAACAGATGTGGAATGATTATAATTAGGAGTAACTTTTCATGCTAAATATTGATCGTATTCGGCTGATTCAAAGTAGATTCACTATAGATCCATGTCTTTGTGAAATCTTGCAGGATATTTGGCACGTCCTGCAGGAAAATCTGCAGGACAGGCCGGGTTTCAGCAGGATCGGATACATGCGCCAACATTTTGCAATAATTATTAACTTGGTTAGACCCAAGTGGAGTCTGTTGAAATCATAGTAAAACGCCTCAAATATTTCACCCTTGTATGTTGGGTGGAAACCCCCTTTGAGACTTTTCTTATGCGCATTATAGTTCACACCTGCATTGTCACTGAGACTTACCGCTCCTATCAAATCGATTTTGATTCGACTCATCATTGTCACTAAGACTTACGGCTTGTATCAAATCGATTTTGATTTGACTTTAATGACGTAAAACTGATAATTTTCAAGCTGGCTTTGGATTTGCTTTTCTTAGATCCTTTTGTTAAATCCTTTTGCTTCTGCCAGGGGGCACCATGAGTTGTAGGTTCTGGTCTAAGTGCACAAGTATTGCACTAGGCGTCGCCACAGGTACTCGTGGTTCCAAGCTTTGCAGCTGGAATGACAGCGAGCTCTTTACCATAATATGTCAGCAATATCCAATACAAGCTATAACACGTTACTTTAGCCTTAGGGAGTGATCATTTTTTAATAACAGGGGGGGGGTCGGTGGATTTTCGCGTGAGCGGGCCTAAAATTTTTTGGTCCCCCCCACGGGAGGGGTCTAAATTTTTTTGGTCCCCCCCTCAGGCAAGTTGAGATTGAGCGCGGCCGACCCCTTTGAGCTATAGTAACGCGCGGGTTTTTTCGCTTAAAAGGGGTGCAATTTTTTTGGTCCCCCCCCCCTCAAGAGGGGTCCAAATTTTTTTGGTCCCCCCCCAAATCCACCAACCCCCCCCCCCCCCTGTTGTTAAAAAATGACCACTCCCTTAGGGATACAGTTCATTGTGGTAGGGTGGATGTAGATTGACCCACGACCAGGTGCAGAAGAGATTCTGGAATGATAACTTCTCTCCATTCCTGAATTGCCAGCTGCATGTGTAGTATGACGTAATAAGTGTGAGTAGTATACAAAGATGCAGATTTGTTCATGGACATTTTATATCTAGCGAAATGGCCTTCCACATGTTTCAATGGACATGATTGTAATACAACTGTAACCAATAAATGAGTCGATCTGTCTTCACCCAATGCAATCTAGCTATTCCCCTAATTGTATACCCGACTAGCATGATGAAATGGTCGAAATTGACAGGGTTCCCAGTAAACAAATAACGTTATACACCATTTTATAACGTTATATAACGTTATATGTCAACGTTTTTCTAATGCTCTTTAATATGAAATAACGTTATGCAAAATTTAAAACGTTATTTTGACGTAAAATAACGTTTTATTGTTAGCTGGGTTGGTCGTTCCTAAAAAACGGAGTTGCTAGGTTACATACTTTATTTCCACACGTCTCCATCAATATTATGCTTGCTAATTTTTGTCCTTCCCCTGAAGAGTGTACTAGAAAAAAAATCATCAATATAGTCACTAAAACATTATCCTTGTTTTTGTCTTTGGCAGCTTCACGCCGACATGTACCGGATCCCGGAGCGGCGGTGCCAGGTGTGCGGCAAACAGTTCTACACCGAGGAGAAGCACGTCCGCCACATGAACCGCTTCCACCCGGACCTGTGGGCCGAGTTCTCCGGAGGCCGGCCCCTGGAGTTCTTCATCCCGCCCCGCGACGTGCAGCACCGGGAGAAGAAGTTTGTGTGCACCGTGTGCAGCAAGACCTACAGCCACGAGACGGGGCTCCTCAAGCACCTGGTGACGCACCCGGAGAGCCAGGAGCTGCGCACCCGGCTCTGGTCGTGCTGCGTGTGTGACAAAGTCTTCACTAAGGAGTCGTACCTGGAGCGCCATCTGGAGATGAAGCTCGACCCGGAGCACGGCAAGGCACTCAGCGAGTACAAGAAGAGGAATGGTATCAAGGAGGTGGGCCGCGTGCATGTCAATATGTTGTTGCCGCCGGCCACATCGTCAGCGTTGGTCTCGTCGAGTGACGGGGTGGTAGGTGGTAGTGGGGGTGGTTCGGGAGGCGGAGGAGGAGGTGGTGGAGAGGTACCCAGTACGTCCAACCAGGACGATGGTGGGATGCAGTCGCCGCCGCCCTCCTCGTCCTCCCTGGGCCCCCCGCTGCCAGCCCCACATGCTGCTGACCTGTCCGTACACCCGCACTCCGGGGTCGGACCCCGCTCACCCATGCTCGGCTCGCCCACACCGTCCTGCTCCCTGGCGGCCGCCGACAGTACCGTCCCGTCCCCGTTCTCCCCGCCGCCCCCGCCGGCCTCCTCACAGAGCAGCACCGGGGTTCCAGCGGCTCCAGCCTCCACCACCTCATCATCCTTCTCGTCGTCACTTCTGCAGAGGTCTCCGACTCTGACCCGCCCACTGAGCCACCCGTCGCCACTGCTGAATAGGTCCTTTTCCGAGTCGTGTCTCTCCTCGCCGCACCCACTCTTTGGGCCTGCCATGTCCGGAGCGATATCACACGCTGCGGCCTCAGCTGCCATGGACGCTGTCTCACATGCACTACATGGGCCCATGAGCCCACCGCCACAGCATGCCCATGCCCCACCACCGCCCCAATTCCGCTCCCAATACGGTGGGTATGGTGCCCCCGGGATGACCGGCCAGCACCATTGGGGAGGCAGTCCCAACCCTGCTGCCAACCTGCATCATGTTCCCCCCAACCTGCACAACCCCAACCTGCATAGCTCCAACCTGCCACCGCTGCGCTTCAGCCACCTGCCCTTCACCAGGCGCGATTACGGCCCCCCACGGCCCGGAGAACAGGAGGACGTTGTGTCTGCTCTCCAGTCTCTGGCCGACTCCATCCATCCCTCATAGGAACTGCCAAGCCAAAGGTCCTGTCAAAGGCAGCGCCGCAACCTGCTCAACACAAGGCTGGGACAAGGTCATGGCCAAGGGTTGAGATCAAGGTCAAACTCAGGTCAAAGCCTTTCTTCATGTTTGGTAGGCATTAACTGCTGTAGTTCACCGTCATGGTTAAAGCAGTCACATATGTCATTGGAGGACGTATTATACATACGTCGTTGGAGGACGTATTATACATACATCATTATGGTTGGGCGGAAAGGGCGACCGCCCCTTCACACCCCACCCTGAGCTACACACTGCGGGTATGAGAGAAGACAGTGTGTGAGTACCCTCAGACTGACCTGACATAGTACATGGGGTCTGTACGCACATACAGGGGCTGCCAGTATCTTAGGGCAATGTTGGACTGACTGTATCCTTGCCCCCAATACCCCATGTATAACACTAGTACAATGGGTATCTATAAACTCTTGTTATTTTGTAGGATGTGTATACTGATGATTAGTCTGTTTAGTAACCCAGTAAAGTGTAGGTCCTAGACATGTACACATGGACATTGAGTGTTACTGTACGCATAGCCATACGTACAACAATACATAAACATACGTACACCATTATGTAAACATACATACACCAATACATAGACATCAGTATACCAAGGCTGTAACTTACAGGAAAAAGTCTCTGTATTCAAGGCTTGGCCCAACTGCCACAGACAAGGACAGTGAAGTAGTGTTGTTTGTGGTTACATGTTATACATGTTCAAATTGTGAAGTTTCCCAGGTAAGAGAGTTGCCATGATGTTCAACATGGTTAGCAATGGTGAGTGGAATTGTTTCTCCAACATGAATGTCTATTGGTAGTGTAAGTAGATTGGTGAAGGACATGCAGATGTGTAATAGTTCAACATAAATATGTGTAACCATGGTAACTAGTGTGGAGCTAGTGAACATGAAAAATATTTGATCATGAGTAAAAATAGGACCACACAGCATCATTTACTGTCTACCTACCATTGTAGATATTGATATTCACTGTTATATCGGGAAGTATCGATAATCGTAAAAAAAGAGTGCTTCATAATAATGAATGTTACCATGATTACACATATTCACTTGGCTATACTTTTGACCATCATACATGGTTTGAGGGTATACTCAATTTGAACATGAGTGATTAATATATGATGTGAATATTACAATGGGGAATGATGTGAATATATTCCACATGAGTCTATGTTGAGACAGGAGAAGTTGTTATTCCTTATGATTGTAAGTTACGGTGCGCAGTGATGTAGAGGTCATAACCATGATTAGGCTATACAATCTCATGGTGAGTGAAGTAGGCATGACTGTTTGTTTTGTGTTGTACACTGCGCACATACTTTTTTATATCGGCTACTTTTGAATCAAATGTGTTGTTTTCACTGTATCTTTTGAGTCGTCAATGGTTGTATTCGTTTGTCTGGCCATATGCAGGGTGATGCTTAAATGGTGGGATTTGGGCCTCATAAATTTTGAACGAACCTCGTAAACAAAGAGATAGAAGATAATTGCTGGCTTAAATATAAGATTATGTTTGAGGTCAAGTATATACTTTATTACTAGCAGAGCAAAGCTGAGCAGTTCTGTATATGAGCCCGAGCAAACAATGATAGAGAGAAGCACCTATATGAGCTGCTCCCCAAATGCACCATTTAAGCTAACCGAGTGTCAACATGATGTGCATTATTATCATTACCAAAATATACCTCAGATAAATATACAATGCCTCAATTCATACAGCGGACAATGTGCATGCTACCATGCCACCGCCCGGTCGCGACAATAGCTTGAAGACGATTGACGCCTCAGCATATCTCAGAATCCTTAACCTAATATTATGCAAAGATGACACAAATTGTTTTACCCGATGACGGTGATACACACACATTGTATATGTATTATACGGATCTTAATTATACACCATTTTTAATTTCGGTGGTGCACTGAAATTATTCATACACCCTTTTTGAATTTCGGTGGTGCCGAAATTATCGAATCACTTGTTGATACAACCCGATTACCTCACAACTGTGTAGCAGGAGATAGAGAGAGAAACAGCAAAAGTGCAGCCAAGTACCTCGCAGTTATGGGAGACAAAGGTCCCCAATGGTCCATGTTGTTTGATTGATGGTTGACATAGTGAAAATGTTACTTTCATGTCCCTTCCCACTTTTCCAATCTCTCCTGCAGGAAATGTGATTTAAACATGTATGATCTTCATACTGACTACAGCCTCTGAATGTCCAATGTGAGGTACACCTCTGTAGCCTGTGCAGACATGAGAGATGGTCAGTGAGTCTACTGTTATTATATAAATTTCCCTGCCATCACACACCTAGTGGGAAAGCATAGAAATGTGTGACCTTGAGAATGACCTCATCTTCTGTAAGTACATAGTTATATGTCATGTCCATCAAGTGTAAGAAAGACAACTATCAATCAACGTGCTTTAATCAAAAAGGGTAAAATTTCTTGTGTATATGTATATACACAGGATGCGTATATTCGCTATGTACCATTCGCTGTTGAATGTTATATTTGCCAAGTTGAGAACAAAAGGTGCAGCATTTGCTACTAGCTTGGTGGACTGTCAAAATGCTGTCAAAAGTAACTAGTAACTAACTCCATGTGTATATTAACCATCCCTGAGATGAACCTTGAACAAAGAAAGTGTCAGAGCAAGACTGGACAATACAAGAATGAGAAAGGAAAGGAGAGATTGATAATGTTGAAAGAACCATATATACCTCTGCTTTTAACATACATTTACATACAATTCAGATAAAGAAGTGTAGATTGTAGGTGTAGTGGTTCATACAGAACTTGTTGAAACATAGATTAACTAGAATGATTTGTAAAATGGTAGGATCTTTTTTGTAAGATATGCTGGTATTGTCTTGTGGTTTCTTGAGGGGGATTTCTTCTCCCTGTTATTGATAGTTAAGCAAATGCCTTTTCCGAAGGCCATTTTATATCATCCTAGAAGCTACTGAAGGCCAAGGTCAATGAAGGTCAATGCAGGTCAACAAAACTAGACTCGATGTCGTCTGCTGGATGACTTGTAAACTTTGCAAGTGAAATACGAACAGAAAGTGGAACCGCGAAGTAGGCCGATATCATACAGCTAGGAGTTGATCGCATAATAAGTGATATTATAATCCGCAAAAGTGTTTTCGACAGACAACTGTATAAGGACTGAGATACAGTAAGGAAGCAGCAAGTGGAAGAGGCACCAGGAGGGGAGGCCATCTTGTTTTGTGGTGTGTGTGATTGCCACTAGGGAGCAGTGACTGTCCAACTGGTCACCATGCCACCGCCAAGAGAAAATGTAGGAAAATGTGCACAAAGACTTAAACCAAGCACTTTCTGAGGCTTGTAAAACAGAAACAAATCCTAACGTGTGGAAGTCCTGGTGCTGAGGATCAGATGACAACCGCACGAAAATCATACAGTTTGTCAAAAACACAAACAAGCGTCAAACAGGGTATCTTTTTAGTCTAGCGTTTGTTGAATAAAATTCAGTATGAAATGTAGATTTCTAAAAACCTATTTAAACATATACCATGCGTAGCATCATCATAATATATATATTCAAACTGTATACAACAAGCTAAAGCTTGCAAGTTGTAGTTGTTTCGAGGAGACATTGGCTGAAAGCTCTGTATGTGTATGTCTCGGTATGCGCTAAACTTCCCGGCTATACTCTGATGTTTTTATTATTTGAGGCAGAGCACACTAAATCTGCCTGCAGTCCGTATTTGTGTAGTCTGTATGTAGTACTCCCATTCAATGTTACAAAGCCTCCCATCAGATCACAGCCAGGTCAACTAAAAGTAGCCACCAATGCAGACTTCTCTCAACATCAGACAGTCCTCACAAACTTTGGGTTCCCCAAATTGTATCATTAACTGCTACAGAACTTTGATATTGATCAGTGATCAGACAGATGGTTGATGACAAATAAGGCAGCTTAGCAGAAAATTTAAGAATATTGTGACCAACATACCATTATTAGCAGTTGTTACCACAGTGAATTCCAGGAAATCAAATCAAAATTGAATAATAATCAATAAGGGGCCATGATTTGACATCTGTAGGGGTCTTTTGTTGAGGTAAGATCCTGCGGTTTAAAAGATATTGCAACAATTCCTTAACCGTCATGATTTTGTGCTTTGTACATCACGATTAATGTCTCGTACAAACCTTATGTCCATATATGTCATATAGATCATATGACTACATATAGGAGTGATACATACCTCTATCATTCTGTACCTTACCAAGTGCTTACTTCATGTTAGAAGCATTAAGATAGTCACCTGCCCAAGTCCAACTGATATCATTGTTTTTTATCCTAAGTTTCAAAACCCTTCTAGATAATGTACACCGTTGTTTATATCCATTTTTTCAAACCTTTCAAGAAGTGTATTTGCCAATCGCATATGCTATGAACCTTAAGTTAGGTAGGATATTTGCTCTCACCATAAGATAATTAACAGAGATAACATTAATCTTCTATTGTAAAGTGGATCTTTTAGAAAAGAAATTGTGCTGAATTCTTTTGACTGAAAGTTGGACTTGAGCAGGTCTATAGTGCCATTATCTCAAACTGAAATAATACCTCTAATAATGCCATGAATGTCAGGAATTCATGTAACCGCAGACACCTGTCAATGTTGATTGTTGTTCCCAATAGTTATGAAAGAGTTCTAGTTATTTGTAATAATATTTAAACAAATCATGTTATATGTAACTTTATTGTAACCCATGAACTGCACAATAGATTATTAAGATGTTTTCCTGTTTTAATTTTTGTCTACGCAATGTGGTGATTGATTCAGATACTTCTGTTATCATTAAGATATTATGTTTATTTTATATCATTGTATATACTTTATATTATCAACTATGGCAGTATCACATTATACCTCTAAAGCAAATCGGTCAACCAGTGTATAATTGTGACTATAGGATTGAGTCACAAAATCCTTCATTATGTGCAAATTTGAGTTCAAACATGTTGTAATTTACATATTGACAAAATAATCCAGGGTAAGCTCATTGTATTTGGCATTGTCTCTCAAATATATACATTACTATTCAGGATTAGTATAATCATCATACATAATGTGTATGTCAGTAATATTGCCTTTTTATACTGCTCTGTTTTTATGTGTATATTATCAAGATACAAGAGACAGTTCTCTGTATGGTTTGGTGGTAGGTTCTCCGTGCTGGTGTGCCTGTGGTTTACAAGCATGAGGATGAATGAATCCCACTGTACACCCCTTAATAATTTATACATGTATACATATATTACCAGACAAAGGAAAGAACACTTAGATTATTAACAGCTGCAATATGTATAGCACAATTAGATCAATTTTGGTATTGGCAGGTAAGGTATTGATTTAAGAAAAAGATTACACACATTTTCATATTTATTGATGCAGTCTTGATTTGAGTCATCATTATGATGCCATTATTAAGATATTGATGGCACTTCCGGTGAAATTAAGAAATATATAATTCTAAGACTGGTCTACATTTCACCATTTCGCTATTTCTGAAAATTCTTCAACAGTTGATATTGAACCTTTGTTTTCCTTGTCTAGTAACATATAATCATCAATCTAAATTTGTTATGTTTACTCCTAAAATAAAACTGTAATCAATGCAATTGATCTAGCTAAGCCTAGTTTATGAACGGAAGTGGCATTTTCCTATATTGAGCCTTTCCATTAGCCGAACTAAACCAAGTAAAACTATATGATATATGTATACAAGACTTATTCATTAATGATAACATATTGTTGACCGAATGCTATTGATTTGATTATATTCCTCATTTCAAGTATTTTGCAAGAGGAGCAAGAATAACAAAGATAAATACACTGCCTAACAGCACTGCCTTTGTAAATTCATAACCTCCGCAGCTAATGGACAAAGTCAAATCTGTAAGGCATGCAGCTATTGGACAAAGTCCAGACCACATGATGTCACAAAATGACATCACTCTGCATCAATGAGGACCGCCTAGCGGGAGTCTAGCACATAATTCTTTCTTTTTTTGAAAGACACTGGAAAAGTGTCTTTAATAATGTAAATTCTAGTTTATCATTTTTGTTGTCAAATCTACATCTCATTTTAGTCAGTGTGAAGTTGATGTTGTGTGTATTTACTTTCCAATATCTGTTAATTTACAATTGTACTATTCTTTTCAACCCGGTGATTTTTACTTTTATTTACTGTGTCAAATATATTTCTGTTTTAATCAAGGTTTACAAGGTTTTCATCTATGAAAGTATGAAGCCTTGGTCTATTTAGCAGTGCTTTAGTACTTATGTTCTGCCTTGGGCATACATCCCAAAGTCAGCTCAGACAGTTCTTGTTCACCTCATTCTGTTCAACTCAACCTATAAGTAGCTCCTACAATGAGCAGTTCATTCAGCAATTCTGTTTAATATTTGAGTTTGTATGTGTTTTTTAACATAATATAGGTTTACAATATGTTATGTCCTTTATAAGTCAAGGTCCCCATTTCAACTATTTGTTTTGGTTTCACATGGTAATTTGCACAACCTATGTTTCAATTGTCCAAACAGGTGCTGAAAAAAAACTTATCTAGATTCTAGATAATATTCTAAAATTGCAGGGTGTGCAGTATGTGCACATGTGTAGAAAACAATTCTGCAAAGGTTGTGGTTCAAATACAATTATTATATATTTTCTTGAATTTTCTAATATAATTCTATTGTACACTCCTTGTACACATTTAAGACTGATAAATGTATCAAATAAGTATACAATAGGTTCTAAATGTTTTTTGTTGTGCGAACAAGATAATTAGTATCATTACACAATGCTGCATTGGACACAGATTGAAAGAAATCTCAAGTTATGTAAAGTGTGTGAAAGCTTCAAATGGGGAGAAAGAATTCTGTATGATCAGTTTATTTTATATGCAAATAACTATCTTCTAAGTGTAGAACTATTGTGTTTTAATAATTAAATGTGCAATGTTCTAAGAAAATATTTGTCATGACTTTCCCCTTTGACTCTGTCATCTTTATGTCATATTCTTGTCATATAAAAGATGTGTTCTTCTTTTCTGCTGTAAAGACTTTTTTTTTTAGAAATACATGTAGTTTCCATTACAACATTGTAATGCATTGTACCAACCTGTATATTGTGTGGTATGATATCTCCAGTTGCCATATTCTGTTATGTTACTTTGACTGCAGTCTGCTATTTCCCCCTGATTATTCAGGTTAATTGAGTTGTCTGAGAGAACTGATGACATCCAATACCTTTTCTGTGTGGGCTAGAGCTTAACAGACCTTGCCTCTTACAACAGACCTAGCTTGAATTTCCAGAGCTTCAAATGCTGATAATAAAAGAAATATTACAGAACAATGTATCATGTTATCATTTCCGCAATTCATTTTTAGACATATCTACTGGTAGTTCTTCATGAAGTGGCAGAGTAGAGTGCAAGGAAGGCATATTGTTAAGATATAAAGTGACATAGTCTATTTTTTTTTCCATTTTTAAAATCTTAATTTATTGTGTTCTGAATGTTATTACAATATCATATTTGGTGGATGGGGCACAATAATATATCCTTGATTGGAAATAAGAGCAAAATTGCAGGGTCCCAAGGTCACAGGTTTGACGAGTATGATTTCTACGTAGTCTGACGTGGTACCCGCGGCCGGCGTATTTTTTATGAAATAGACAGAGATAAAAGGGATAGGCACTTACTTTTCTCGCAGACAGGAATCATAAAGTTCCCAAGGACGAAGTGGTGTTAAAGGCTTGCTACTATTCTCGAGCAAACTGTGAGTATTCCAGAATTATTTATTGAAGGATTGCGCAGTGGGCGAGAAAGCAAGATGCCTACCACCACGCACGTGAAGTTTAAAGTCCCCAAGAAGGCAAGTGACTTAGACTTGCTTAAGCTCGCCGAAGTGGTTGTCGCTCTACAGGATAAAGTCGAGGGGCTTGATAACAACACTGAGACTCTCAACAAAAAGCATGATGTCCTGGTAGAAAAAGTCAAGAAGCAAAAGAAAAGATTTAAACTACTGGATTTAGACATGGGCAAGACCCACGCACTACAGGCTAGACAAGACAAGGTGATCGAGTCCCTTGAAGAAAGGGTCTCGGAATTGGAGCGAGAAAAAAGGATTTGTAACCTCATCATAACAGGTGTCCCAGATGACAAAGACGACACCGTCCAACAGGTTGATGATCTGCTGACTGATTTACAGGTCTCATATGATCACAAGAGCACAGTATCAGTTTATAGGATTGGAAGAGTGAACAGGGGTGATCCAGGAGCTAGGCCTATCATGCTGAAGTTAGCCAACATGGGCCAGAAGATTGAGATTTTCAAGGGGTTGAAGCTCTTGAGGGGCAAGGACAGATGGAAAAACACTTACATCAACGATGATCTCACCCCCTCAGATCAGAGGAAGCAACGGGACATGCGCCAATTAGCGGGGTTCATCCGGGCCAATGGTGGCGAGGCCCAACAAAGGGGTATGCATGTGCTGATTGGAAACACCCGATTCAACTACAATGAGTTGGAAACTCTCCCCGAGGGAAAACGATTAAGTGACTGCAAGACACGAAAGGTGAAGGACGGGGTGGCGTTCCAAGGACCCTCATCCTTCCTCTCCAATTTCTACAAGATTGACGTACTCTACAAGGGTAATTTGTATGCAACTGCGGAGTCCCTTTATCAGTCACAACGAGCCCTAACCTGTGGACAAAATCTCCTGGCCAATGATATAGCTAAGACAATCTGCCCCTTCGAGGCAAAACGAAAGGCGTCTAAAATCATTGACAATCAAGAGTGGGATGAGAGGAAGAGACCCACCATGAAAACCATCCAGCGGTTGAAGTATGACAATGAGAACTTGATGGAGAAGTTAAGGAAAACAGACGGGCACCTATATGAAGCGACAACAGGTGATGCCTACTGGAGCTCTGGATGGGCCCTGAAGGACTCACAAAGCATAGAAGAAAACACGTTGAAGGGTGAAAACCAATTGGGCATAATCCTGGAACACCTAAGGGACGACATTCTGTCTGATGATGATGACACTGATAGTGACACTGATTCAGAGAGTGACACCGAAGATGACGATGATGATGATGATGATGAGGATGAGACCCTAGACAAGACTCCTATAGTTGAGCAGACTGAGGGTGAACAGCAGGAAAAAGAGGACGAGACCCCAGACAAGACTCCCACAGTTGAGCCGACTGAGCGTACGCAGCAGGAAAAAGAAAAGAATAATCAAGGGGACGGCGCTGGCGCTGGCAAGTCTACTAAAGGCGTAACACCGAGGAAGGCCAAAAAGCAACGGAAGAAGTCAAACGCGCGGTAACAACCACACAAATTGATGGAGCGGGTGGTCAGGTTGTAGTAAACTAGTCTAATAGTAATTTATGAAGGAAGAATATATGAATATGTTTTCAAATTTTGTTGACCGCAGTGTAAAATACGAAACTACACGGGAACGGTCATATAGTATGACGTCACTTGTTGCTCGGCTGTACAATAACTTATCGTAAATATTTTAAGGGTTTAAAAACTGAGCAATCATGAAGTATTATATTTGTAAGGATTAAATCATAATTATAAAGACGGGTATACTTCCAAAATGAAATTTTCAAATTGTAAAAATACGAAAATCACTACTAAAACCGCCCTGAAACCACGTGCGTGGACTGCTGTCAACATGGCGCCGATGGTGGCAATTTTTGCAGATAGTCGCATAAACACGGTCATGGAGTCTGAAATAAGGCGGCTTGACTTGACAGGGTACAATATCAATGTGTATTCGCTACCGGGAGCGAGGTTTGAGTCAGTGTGCATTGCGGCCCACAATTATATACGCTGTAATAGAGGGGATATAACTTATATCAGTGCAGGGATCAACGATGCCACAACGCCACATGAGCCCACCTACAAAGGCGGGAGAAGGACCTATACGTTTGACTGGCAAACTGAGGATCATTTTGTGTTTTCTATGTGTGACAATCTCACTAAGATGTATCAGCACTTATTATCGTTACACCCAGATCAAAGGATCATTCTGTGTCCAATGGTAGGCTCTCAGCTGAACCGTACCTGCACCAATGCGACCGAAAAAAGACAGGAATTCATGAACAATGGGGTGTGGCGCATTAACTCGTGCATAAATATGCTCAATCGTATGGGTAAGACTAGCACGCCCTGGATCACACGTATCATCCATACTAATAGGAATACGGTAGGAAGAAGGCACGAATATAAGAAGTACCTCGAGGACGGACTTCATTACAACTCTGCAGCTGTCCCCCTGATCGCAAAAATCCTGACAACACACTTGGTACACATCAAGGACAAAATTGACATATATGGGTACACACCAAAATAAGTCACAGAGAAATGACTAGAGTATTTACATTATTGTTTAGTGCCCAGGGTAGATCCGAGGACTTGCTTCACACTTGTCGGTATGATAAGGGAAGTCTAATTCTGAGGAAAGTTTTCAAGATGCTAATCATTATCACTGCAGAGTTAATTTTGTTTGTTGTAAGTCAGTGAAATGACAGCAAATTGAAAAATACCCAAACAAATAGTAAGAAAAGGTAAAATCAGCTTTTTTTCCTGTGACCTTGCTGTATTATTAGATTAAGAGAAGTCTAAGTTGAATTTAATTTGACTTGTCATGCAAGATAAGTCAAGGTATAATATTCATTGGTATGGTACCTATAGTGACAACCATGAGCCATTAAGGCTGCGTAGAAAAACCATCTACAAAGAAGCATACTCACAATGAAAGCAGTTTTCACTGCCGATTTTTTGTTTTTTTGTTTTTCATTAATTATTTTAAATTCATCATCATTACTGAATGTACAGGACTCAAGAGGGACGGGTGGGTACGTCGATGTAGAAGGGATTGCCATAAACTCAAATGACTAAGTTTCATAGAGATGTCAAGAGTTTATCAGTCGACTGGGGATTTCATATAGCACATTTAAATCTAAGGAGTATCAGAAACTGTATAGAAGACTTCAGGATAATGTTTGATAACAGTGCCCTAGATGTTATTACATGTTCTGAATCATGGTTAGAGGAGAAAAATGTCACTGGTAATTTTTGTTTAAGAGGTTATCAAACTTTAAGATCGGATAGGACTTGGTATGAAGATGGTAAATTGAAGAAGTCGGGAGGCCTGTTAACATATATTAAAGATGAATATGTTGTAGTTGGTTGTCAAGAAATAGACGTCATTAGTACACAAGATCTAGAACTATTACCGGTTGTAATTAAAAGAGAGAAAAGGAGAAACATATTAATTTTAAATGTGTATAGACCTCCTAAAGGTAATTTCACGTCTTTCTGGAATAAAATGAAAGAAATCCTATCCAGGTTCACAAGACTACATAAATACGAAATATTTGTATTGGGTGACATGAATAAAAACATGTTAAACACTGAAGATGACGAGGTTACAACTTTAAAACAGGGAATGATGGGTTTTGGCCTGTTAAATTTCATAAACATACCAACAAGGTACGCAAAGAGTCAAACTTGTCTTGATTTATTGTTCACAAACATAGACACTGTGTTTGAAGCAGGTACTATTCAGTTTGGTCCTAGTGACCACGATATGATTTATGTGACCTCAAAAGTTGATAGGGTTAAGACTATACTCAAGGATTTCATCGATTGTAGACGGATGAAAAATTATTCTAAAGATAACCTAATTAAGGCGTTGAGAGTGTTCAATTGGAATGTGTTTTTCCAAACTACAAATGTGGAAGTGCTGTGGGATATTATTTTCTCAAGAATAAAACATGTCTTAGACGTATTGTGTCCTTGGACGAAGTACAAGGTTAAGCAAGACAGGAAGGAATGGCTTAACAATGACTTGTTGTCAGAGCTGAAAGAAAAGGACAGAGTTGTCACAAAAGCCAAAAAGTCAAAAAACTATGACGCGCTGAAACAAGCAAATAAGGATAGGAATAAAGCTTCAAAGCAAGTTATCAAAACTAAGGGAAATTTCATAAAAGATAAGTTATATGAATATCGTAACAATCCCAAGCAATTTTGGCGTGAAATAAATGACTTATTACCCAATAGTAAAAGCAAGAAGAATATTGCTCTTATCTCTAGTTTGACAGGCGACATGTTAAATCCTGGGGAAGTGGCTGACGAAATTAATACCTACTTTACAAATATAGGCCCAAAGTTGTCTAAAGATAACAAGTCTGTATGGGAGCCTATCTTTCAGAGGGTTGATAGCGAATTGAGAGTACTAACTACATCAGAGGATGAGGTTGGCAAATTAATACAAAACATCAAGACGCACAAATCATCTGGGTTTCTAGAAATTAACAGTAGAGTAATGAAGGACGCTTTTGAATTCCTGGTCACACAAATGACACATTTGTTCAAATGTTCACTGGATGGACATGGAATACCAAGTGATTGGAAATATGCTACAATAGTTCCCATTCCTAAGGATGGTAATTTAACTTTAGTAGAAAATTACAGACCAATTTCATTATTACCTCTACCCTCTAAGTTACTAGAAAAGATAGTTCATAGAAATATTTCAGATTATTTAGATGCTAATAATATATTATCAGATATTCAAGGGGGATACAGGAAAAATCACTCAACTATTCAAACAATTGGAGTTTTAACAGATGATATATTAAGGGAAAGGAATGTGGGTAGGAATACAATAGCCGTATTTATAGACTTAAAAAAAGCATTCGATACCGTAGACCATAGTATTTTATTACGAAAATGTGACATGTATGGGATAGTGGGAAAGGCGGGCATTTGGTTAAAAGAATACTTAAGAGGACGGCAACAATGTACGTTGGCCAATGGCAATAAATCACCAAAGGCTGATATTGTGTGTGGAGTGCCACAGGGATCTATTTTGGGGCCGTTATTGTTCTTATTGTATGTTAATGAGATGGAAAATATTTGCAAAAACAGTAAAGTATTATTGTACGCCGATGATACGGTTCTATATTTGAGTGGAAACAGCCAAAAAGAAGTCAACAGGTTAATGCAAGAGGATCTTAACGAGTATTATAAATGGTGCCACATGAATAAGCTGACAATTAACAACAAGAAGACCAAATTTATGTGTTTTTCAGGCAGAGCTACTTGGTTCAATTGTAAATTAGACATCAATGGTACATCAATATTTGAGGTTGAACAATATAAATACCTTGGTGTTATACTTGATAAAGAGTTAACTTATGAGAAATTTATATGTGACCAATTAAGAACAGTGTCCTTCAGGACATACCAAATGGCTAGGTTAAATGCTTTTATTGATGTTTGTACTGCCATCTTATTGTATAAGACATACATATTACCCATATTGGAATATGGAGATATACTTTATGCTGGAGCAAAGAAGGACTTATTAAAAAAAAAGACAAAAGGCTCAGAATCGTGGCTTGAAGGTTGCACAAAGAGTAGATTACTTAACACCCACATATCAAATACATGCTGCTGGAAAGTTAAATACTCTAGAGGATAGAATGTATGCCCATCAGTTGAAAGAGGCTTACATTAGATCAAGGAAAGATGTATATAAAGATAACAGAAACTTGGTAACACGTGCCTGGGATGGTCCTTTATTGAAATATTTTACAGCACATGGTGGTGCCTACACCAGAAGTTTGGAGCATAAGCTTGCATTAGTTTGGAATGATTTAGACCCTGAAGATAGAAAGACTGTAACTCTTGACAAATTCAAAATTGAGATTTCAAAATTCCTATTTTTAAATAAACCTAAGCTTTGAAAAGGCCTGATCTCGATGTATCTCTACTCTTTCCTCTCATGACTAAGTGCCAAAGAATCACTTTATGAGTTGATACAGAAAGGTGACTTGCTGAGCTCTATTTTTTCATGGTTACATAGGACATTGACATATTGATCATGTGGTTTTGGCTAGTTAACACAGGTATATATTAAGGGTTCCACTAAGGACTACGAGGTAACGTAATTTAAACCAGGAACGGTTGCTGCCCTTGAATAAGCCGTAAGGCTTAAAAGCAACCCTTCTTAATTATTCTGTCAAACCTGTTAATATCCAATTACCCAAGTATCTGTATACACAAAGGTGCTTATACTTGTCATGAAGATAAGGAAGCTTATTACACTTACCGGAGACTCTTGTCGTGGATGATAAGAGCGTTTGATGTACAAAGATATCACTCACGTAAGGTGAGACAGAATAAAAAAGATTAACCTACCAAAAAAAAACAGGTATAGTCGTTTATTGTGTTCTTTCAATGGGTGGATATAAAGGTGTGCAATCCAAAGGTCCTAAATTGGCCATAAAGTAGATGGGTCATAAAGTATGGCCATGTCAAACATTCTAGTTCGTTTCTTTACTAAATTAATTGTGATTCCTAATCATCAGACCATGTCACATTAATTCCATTACTTTATAACATGGTCACATACCCTTATTTGACATCTTTCCTTTTGTCAAAATCCTAAACCTACTTCTTCCATGTCTATATATGCTACTATCAGAAATAAACCGTGAAAACAGACTCCTGGACATTTCTCGCCCAAATTAATTTTTGACTACATGTATACTATGAAAAGCACCCCAGGCTGGTAATGAATACCATTTCACCTTTCCATACACTACTGACATCTAGGAAGCTATGTGACTCCCCTATGTGACTCCCTTGGGTCAGCCAGGGAGTCACCTAGACTCCCTTATTCAGCTTGGGCTCTTCAAAAAGAGGAGTCATTCTGGAGGCAGCCTAAGCTCGTTTTTGACGCTTTTTTCTTTTCTCTGTGTACTGGCCTCAAAAGTGCAGCCAGAGCACCACACTAAAATTGGCTCTGCCTTTAGCAGTCCCACTGAGATGACTTTGGGCTTATCTGGGTTTATCTGATTGTTCAGCCCCTGATAGGGCTATGACACTATGAAATGACACATTGGTAGTACATATCCCATAGTGTGCCTTTCACATATAGGTTTATATCCAAGGGGGCAATGACAGTTTGCGAAAAGTGATAATATATGGATAATATTGAAATATTAGCCAAACATCCATAAAAACTAATTAGCCAGGTCCTAATACCAGATTGCTCTAGCTTACATGACATGGGGTTGTGCAGCATCAAAATGGAAATAGGGTGTTTTACAGCAATATGAAAAGGGGGATATTGTAGCTTTCCAAGTGGCTAAATGGCCACACACCAACTACAGGTGTGCATGGTCTAGTATAGGCCTATCATTATGCCATCTATTAAAAAATCATGATATATTATCTTCCTGGCCAAATTTGTGTGGTAACACGGACTATTGCTATTGTTTTTATCTTGGAATCTGCCAGTGCACTGAGTGACTATGGCACACCTGAGTTTTCTCTGGCTGAACAGTCTAAATATCTCGTTAAGAATCAATGCAGAGGTTTTCAAATATTTGTCAGTAAACCACAGGTCGGCTCACTGTGTCGTGTTGGCATGGGGATGGGGTGAAACAGCCTGGTGTTGTAGTCAATGTCCGTGTGGTGCCATGGCGACCTACCCCTAACACTAGGGGGGTTCCAACTGCAAAGACTCCATCTCTCGGGGTATACAGGGGAACTACAACATTGAGCTGCTATCTCTCCAACCCAGTATGTCTGAGAAAATGCCATGATACTCTAATACTACCACATGTGACAACTAACCAATGATACATCCATATCAAAAGGACTTTCCCCTTTGTGCCTGCTGCATATTAGAGGCATGCAATGTTTGAGAATAGAGAAATCTAGGCTAGTTGACCTGATATTGGCTGTCCATGAAGCCAAAGATTAGACAGTTAGACTTTTGAAGGGTAGGTCCACTGAATCTAATCTAATCTGAAATAAATAGAATGATATGCCCTTATAAACTTGCATATGGAGCTCTGAGGGAGCTTCAGTGCTTGTGGCTGAAAAGAAAACACCAGGGTGAGTAGCAATTCCACCCTCCTCTAACGCTAATACACAGGTACAGGAGGAGGGACAGGCATTAGGACAGTTTATGGTGCCACAGGAACCTCTAACCCACTGGTAAGTTAGACATCATTGTCTTCCAACACATTAGTCCTAGAAGTCGGATTTATAATAGTGTTACCCAGAAAGACATTTTTTACTAGAGAGATAGTGTCAGTAGTATAGTATGTATCGGAACGGGACTATAGTTAAGTACTGTTTATTACTCAATCGACATGCAGCCAATCAGAGGCCTCCATTTGGTCACGTGACCCGTTGCCATGGTAACGTGACCTACTTAGGGCTCTCAGCCAATCAGAAGCCAGCATTCTGGGTGACCTACTGACCTACTTAGAAGCTCTCAGCCAATGAGAGGCCGGCATTCTGGTAACCATGGTAACGTGACCTGCTTACGTCACGTGACCTACTTAGGCTCAGCCAATCAGAAGCCGGCATTCTGGTAACTAGGGTAACGTGACCTACTTAGGGTTTGTTTGTAAACAACACCACGTGGCTCTCTTGTTTGTAAACAACACCACGTGACACGTGCCTGTTTGTAAACAAACAACGTATATATAGAAAAAAACACAACAAGTTCCATCTTATGTTAAAATTATATTTTCGAATAAAAAAGCACATCTGTAACTACGCGCGTTCTCATTCAAACACTATAACACTATCATACCGTAGCAGCAGCAGGTAGGACCGGAAGAAAAGCAAGCGCACGAGCAGAAGCGACGACACCATTTGCACCATCCGGCCGTCGCGTTGGTAGCCCTACTACCCGTCGCGCGTTCCACTGGAGCGGCTTTAAGAGTGACAAATGACGATTCTTTGTCGACGCGACTGCTAACATCAGCATCGGCAGCAGCATCGGCAGCATCGGCAGCAGCATCGGCAGCAGCGGCAGCAGCCTCGGCAGCAGCGGTAGCAGCAGTAGCAGCAGCGGCAGCAGCAGTAGCGTGAGCATTAGCAACAACAGCAGCAGCGACAGTAGCAAGGGCGGCAGAGCGGGCACTAGTAGCGTTATCAGCGGCGTCATCGGCAGCCGCAACAGCATCAGCAGCAGCAGCGTCGGCATCGGTGGCATGAGTAGCTGCATCGGCGGCAGCAACAGCAGCAGTCACAGCCGCAGCGGCAACAACAACAACGTCATCACGACCCGCGTCACTAACAGCCGCAGTAAATGCAGCAGTAGCACGCTGAGCAGCACTAGCAGCAGCAGCAGCAGAGGCTACAGCATCAGCTTCACATTCGCGCGCCGCTTCGTCATTCCGCTTCATGTCACGGTAGCAACTTTCCATCACGAGGATCTGCAAATTGAGGCGCGGTGCTGGTGGTAGTAGTAGTAGTAGTAGTAGTAGTAGTAGTAGTAGTAGTAGTAGTAGCGTGAACGATGATGACGATGCTGAATGTGGTTTCACTCCCCTTATATACCCTTACGCCCCGCCTTTTTTCAAGCCACCGGCCAGCTGCCCCTTCACGGCAGGTCTTTAGATCAGCCTTAAGTCGCTTACTACGTGGCTCATCATCCCTCTAATCGCATTTTTCAGCCGCCAGCCGGCTGTCTGCTGATGACAGGCGAGGGTGATTTGTTTTTTTCTTTAGATATAAGCCGCTTACCACACGCGCACCCTCTAGTCACAGACAGAGTGACAGAAAGGGAGGGGGTCGCTTTGTTCACGCTACCTGTAGTTGTTTTTCTATACACACGCTGAGCCCATGACCCGTTAATCCTTTATACAGGTAACACGCGTTCAACTAATTACCCTATTGTATGACAGTCGGTACACGGATTTAATTTTAAACCGCCTTCCCATCTGGGATCCATGTCTGGCGGGGTGGAAGGATCCAGCTGAAAAGTGTGATTAGGGCTTTTGTTTCTCTTATGCTAGCAGCAGGTCAGCATGCGACAGCTGAAAATGTCAGACTCGCCGCTCCTATAAAAGACTGAGATGCGTCTCTCTTTCCACACACCCTTCTACCATCGCCGCCGACACCGCCACCGCCGGCCGGCCAGCCGACCGCCGCCACCGCCTGCAGTCACCGCCATCACGCCAGCAGGGAATTTCGAGCTGAGTCTGCTTATTGCTTATTTTTTTTCTTTGAGCTTTTTTTGTTTTCTTAAATTTGTATTTTCACTCAGGCTTTTTTGTTTCGGAGGAAAGAAATATGGCGCTGCAGAGGGCGCGAGTTTCTAAAAGACGGTCGCGCGAACAAAGCGCTCTCCTCAACTGCCCGGCTATTTTTTTATCTCAAAGGAGAGAGCGTCACGTAGTTGAGGTTCACGCTTCTCTTGAGGCGTACCGAATTCTCGAGAAATGCAAAGCTGAGCGCCATCGTCGTTATACAAGAGCGGAAAAGGAAAACGTAGCGACATGGCCGAGAGCCGTCTTCTCAGAACAGCATTTACTCTACTATTGCATAACAGCTGCTCTCAGCGCCCCCACTCGTTGGGCGTTTCATGAAAAGAAAGAGCGCCGCTACTCTCCTCACCCTGCCTCCTCTTATAAAGTGAGAATAAGTGCTATGAAACGATTCGACAAGCCGATCGGTTTCTTGGGAGCGACTGCAGCTCCCACTCGGTGGGCGCGCGTTGTGGCCGACGTGAACACGGTCTCTAAACGTTTCGACGTCGTCACTTGTTATCCCGCATATTGCAACGCAGCCGAATTGAAGAAGATAGGGACGCACTATTTTAAACCATACGCTCCAATATGTATTTGTCACCGCCGCGCTCACACGCCTTATTGCTTTTTCGAGACGATCGTGTCACAACACAGAAATAGAAAAAAAAACGGCAAAGCGACGAGCTTTGCCTAAATGATCAAAAAAAAAAAAAAAAAAAATCTCCTCCTCCTCCTCCTCCTCCTCCTCCTCCTCCTCCTCCTCCTCTTCTTCTTTTTTTAAAAAAAAATAAATATTTGTATCAGACTCCTCTGGAGTCTGATACAAACATTTATGACTATTGAGTGAAAATAGAATTTTATCGCAAAAAAAAAAGCACTTCTGCCGCCGCTACTGTGACACCGGCCGGAATCAATAAAAAGGTCGGCGGACTTTTCTCCACAACCATTCACCACCGACCGTTCGAGTGAGAAACACAGCAGACAGTCAGACACACAACCGCTCTCTGACGCGTCCTGAAAAAAAAACAAAAAAAAAATGTCCAGTAGTAAAAGCAAACTCTTCACAGAAATTCATTTCGACGCTCGACTACAAGGACCCTTTAGTTGTATCATTAGCGGTCCGTCGGGTTGTGGAAAATCGCGCTTGGTGGATCAATTTCTGAGCGACGTGAACAATTTGGTCACGCCGCCGGTGGAAAAGACTTTTTACCATTACGGCGAGTGGCAACCTCTGTTTGAAAAAATGGCAAATCGGTACGGTGTGGAATTCAGAGAAGGTCTTCCTAGCAAAGAGGCTATAGCGGGAGACGTGGAAGTAGCAGAAGACGCTGTACGACCCCACACTCTACTGATATTGGACGATCTGATGAGCAGTTCCAATCAGCAAGTGGTAGCCGACATCTTTACTAAATACTCGCATCACTGGAACGTGAGCGTCATATACATCACTCAGAACCTCTTCCAGAAATCACCCGACTTTCGAACTATGAGTCTGAACGCTCACTACATGATCGTTTTCAAGAACCCGCGCGACATGGGGCAAATAGCTAGTCTGTCTCGCCAGGTGTTTCCGTCCAACGCGGCGGCCCTCTCTAGTATATTTACCCATGAACTCAAGCGACCTCACTCATACCTCCTCCTGGACTTCAAGCAGTCAACACCTGACGATCTGAGAATACGCTCCTCTTTGACGGCCATACACTCTCAGCTAGTGTTCGTACCGCTAGACAAAAAAAAGAACAACAGAAAGCAGTAGCAAAAAAAAAATGTCTTCTCATCTACTCGAAAGACACTTTGGTACTCTCAAGCACTTAGCTAAGTGCTCGCCAAAGGACTGCTCGCATCTAATAGACTCTGGAAGCGACGAGCTGATCGCAGCGTTGAGTGAGATCTGTCACAATTTACTGGTAGGGAACATCCCGCTCAGCGACAAACAACTGGACAAGCTTCGAGAATCGGCTGACGTGTTGAGGGAGGTCGGCAAAAAATCTACGCCCATCAAAAAAAAGAGACGCGTCTTGGTACAAGAGGGAGGTTTCCTCATTCCGGCTCTCATAGGGATGGCCTTACCGCTTATAAAGAGCATTCTCCGTATATGAGACACGTCATTCGACACCTACTCGCCGACAGCACCACCACTACCGCCACCACCAGCGTCATTGCCACCGGCGTCCCCATGACGGACTCAGAGCAGCAACAACACTACAAACGTTTAGCGCTCGTGGATCCTGAGACGCTCTACAAATCATCACGAGCAGGTCTACTTCATCATGTGCCCGCTGCTGCTGCTACTACTAGCGCTGCTACTACTGCAGTCGCTGCTGCTAGTACTTCTACTGCTCCAAACCTTCCTCCTCTTCCTGATGAGCGCACTGAAAAGAACGAGAGTTCCGCTCCTGCCACCGCCGCCCGCCTACCCGCCGACATGGCCTATTACCACAAGCAGGCAGAGCAGTCCCTTCATCCCGACGCGGCCTTGCACCAGGTGCTACAGTTTATCTACAGGGACTTGGATTTAGTGTTGAACGACCCCACTTTGGAATCGCGCGAGAAAATGTTGAAATACCGAAGGTTGTTGAATAGATTGCAATTTTTTCTCGCGAATCCCCACAACAGCAACATCTCTTCGTCCTACTCTTCTTCGCCCCCGGCTCACCTCCGTCAGTCTGCTGAAGAGGCCAGCGCGTCCCTACTCGAGCGGTTGGCGAACCAAGTTCCCAAGAGGAGTCGCCGCCGGACCGTGGAGCTGTACAAACAATTGGAGAAATCCGGAGTGATCAAGTGGAACGAGGACGGGGCGGTGCGCGAGATGTCGGGTCGGAGAATACCACCTGAGCAGCGCATCAACATAGTGGACTTACTGAACGACGCCGCCAGGTTCAGGAAGACGGCGCCCAGACCGGCGGGCTACTCGCCGTTCACGAAAGCGCTGCGCGAAGCGGTTCCCACCACAGACGCCTTGATCGGAAACCATCTGTATAAAGCGAGCGGACCTGGCCAAAGTTTGGACACACGGCTTGCTGACAGAGGTCGGAAACGACCGAGCTTCGAATCGGAAGAAGGAGAAGCAGCAGCAGCAGCAGCAGCAGTAGCAGCAGCAGACTCTTCTCTGCAGGTGGTGGACGATCAATCCTCTGACGACGAGGAGGACGACCGTGAACTTTTCCAAACTCCGACTTCCTATAGGAGCGCGCCGCGTAGTAAGAAAAGGAAAGCGCGCAACCGCCTAGCGGCGAGCTCGTCTTTCACGCCCTCAAGAGACCCGCGATGGGCAAACCAGTGAAGAGACTGACCAAGAAGGAAAAAGAAAAGAAGCGCGTAGTAGCTAGATATACCGACGTCAAAGCGCCCTCCAGTTTCACTAGCGTGACTAAACTCCAGAAACAGCATTTTCGCCACCTGAACCCGGCCGTCATCCGAGACGCTTTAGTGTCGCTGGACGCCTACACTAAACATAAACCCATTCGGAGAAAATTCGCAAGGAACAAGACTATAACCGGCGCAATCGATCAGCAGTGGCAGATAGATCTGATGGACATGCAAGCTTTGGCGTCTCACAACGACCGCTTCCGGTACGTGGTGACGGCGATCGACGTTTTCTCTAGGTACGCGTGGGCCGTTCCCATTAAATCCAAGAGCGGCGCTGATGTCACCGAGGCCTTCCGAGAGATGACAGGCCCTGGCGAGAGACGACCGCGCACTGTTCAGACAGACAAGGGGAAAGAGTTTTTGAACAAGATCTTTCAAGATCACTTGAAGAGCGAGGGCATAGAGTTCTTCACTGGCGAGAACGACGACATCAAAGCTAGTCTAGTGGAGCGCTTGAACCGCAGTCTGAAGGAGAAGCTGTGGCGTTATTTCACACACAAGCGCACGTATCGCTACGTAGACGTGCTGCACCATGTAGTGTCTTCTTACAATCGCACTCACCACAAGACGTTGAAAATGGCGCCGGCTCAAGTCAGCTCGGAAAACAGCGAAACAGTTTTCTACCGACAAGATCTCCCAACTAACAAACAAATCGACGAAATATGGAAAAAGAAGAAAAAAACAAAGACGTCCGCCGTCGACGTCATCGCTCCGGGTGACAGAGTGAGGATGTTGAGAACCAAAGGCGCCTTCGACAAAGGGTACGAGGGAAACTGGCGCGAGGAAGTGGTGGACGTTGCTAACACGTTGGGAAGCAGAGGGTTCGAGCTGAAAGACGACAAGGGCGAGGAGATAAAAGGCGTCTTCTACCCGGAAGAGGTTCAGAAGGTGTACAAGAGTCGTTACGACAAGAACTACCTGATAGACGAGGTGTTGCGCCGCAAGACCGTCGACGGTAAAGAGTTAGCTTTCGTACGTTGGTTAGGTTACGACGACAAGTTCAACGAGTGGATCCCCGTCAAAAAAATAACGTAACAAAATGAACATCACTCTACCTAGCAACAGCTCTATGGAGTATTATCCTGACAACAGCTTGACGTCTTTCCGAACTCACTTCGACTCGCCGCTCCTTCTGCCCGAAGCGTACGAAGCGGCTCTGACTGAGATCATCCTCCCTACAGAATGGACTAACGTGCACGACGACGACTTGATCATCGTTGTTCCTCTGCGCACCAAAGGTTCGCTAGAGGAGGCGATCCAGGTTTTAAAAGAAACTAATTTCTCCGAAGGAAAAAAACCACAGGTAGACTGGAAGAGAATGAAAAACGCGAACGGTCTGAGCAAGCTAACGTTCAGCTCAAAATTCCCGCTGAACTGGAAGGAAGCGAGCTATGTAACGGTGGAAGAGATATCAGACACGTCGGAAGAGCAGCAATTGAAACCGGAAACAAAAAGGTTCAAGAGAGAGGTCGACTTGAGACAGACGAATGCCGTATACAAGCAGTTCTTGTCCCCGGCGGTGAAGAAGAAGACGATCAGCCATCAAGCAAGACAGATGATCGAAAAGATGGAGAAGGACATGGGAGTGCGCAGTTTCATGCCAAACATATTCGAGATACCTCCTATTTTCACCGGAAGCAACCACACCCTAGTCGAGCGCTTGAGTGAGACGTTGCGAGATGACAGACTAGAGGGCGACAGCTTCTTGCTCAAACCGATGCGGATCTTATCGTACGACGCCAAGACGAAACGCGTCACCATCAAACCGCCGAGACACTGTGCTGTCCTGCTGAGTCAGCATCTCGCATGCGTTCTAGGCTTCGGAGAGAAGACGTGTTTCGCGTCGCCGACTACCGGCGCCTACTCGATGGATGTTTACGGGGACGTGCACTCTGTGTACATATACACCGACATGATCCAGGAGAGACGTGTGGGCGACATGCAAGTGCCGCTGTTGCGCTGCGTGGCGGTGGACAGAGGCGGAAAGCGTCGAGGTGGCGTGCAAGCTATCAGTTTTCCCCATTTGGATTATTTCCCCTTGAAATCCAAGAGGTTTACCGAGGTCGGCATCTATTTAAGAGACCGATCCGGTCATTCCATCCCATTCGGTAGAGGCGAGGTGACCGTGACACTTCATCTGAGACCTATTGAGCGCTGAAAGAGAGAAAAATGATGCGTCAACGCGTTCCGTACTTTCCACCCAGGCGCACCGACTTCGGCAGAGGGTACAGCGATTACTACAACGCGCAGCTGGGCAACGGCGTGACCGTGTACAGCGGGCGCTCTTTCCAGAGCGGGCACGGTTTAGGCGGCGCTCTGTTAGGTCTGATGCGCTCGGCTACCCCGCTATTGAAGTCGGTGGGAAAAACGCTGCTCCGCGCCGGTGTGGGCGTAGCTAAAGATGTGCTGGCGGGTCGGACTTTAAAGAGCAGCGTGAAAGACCGAGGCGCAGGCGCTCTGAAGAGACTGGCGAGTACGGCGTTCTCGGGAGGAAAGACGTCTGTCGCGTCTAAGAAAGGGTCGAAACGTCGTCGTGGGCATTCCCCTCAGACGGGCGGTGGCTCTTGCAAGAGACGTAGAGGGGATGTATTCGACCGGTAAGCGCCTAGGCGTTCAGGTATAAATAAAAAGACTGGAGGGGGCCGGCGTCAGTCTGTCGGCCGCGTGAAGAGAGAACACAATGGCTTACGTACACGAGAGCAGTAACGAGTGCGCGCTCTCTGAGCTCGACCTGCACACCGTAGCGCCGACTCAGACTACTATCTTAAAGTCGTCTTTCCTGGGGATAGAAACAAAAAACTCTTTAGAGGATGGAGGTAACATAAATTTCACCATCAACAAGTCGCAAGAGTACACAGACCTGAACGAGAATTACCTTCATCTGGAATGTCAAGTGCTAAAGGACGGAGCGGCGATCGAGGCCACCGACGCGGTAGCTCCGGTGAACAACTTGGCTCACTCGCTCTTCAAAGACGTCCAAGTCTCCATCGGCGGTTTCAAAGTGTCTGGCAACACCGAGACCTACCCTTACCGAGCTTACTTGGAAGGGTTACTCAACTACAACAAAGACGTGAAGGACGGCGTCATGAGCGCCCAGGGGTGGCATGAAGATACGCCCGGTCAGTTTGACACGTTGACTGACGCGAATGCGGGGTACAAAGCGCGCAAGAAGCTAATCTCCAACAAGCGCTTTTCGCTGATGGCGCGACTGCACTTTGACCTGGCTCATCAACCGAAGCTCATCGTTGGAGAGACAGAAATCAATCTCACTCTGAAACAAGCGGCGCCCTCTTTCTATCTGATGTGCGCCGCTGACGGAGGCTACAGCTTGAAGATCTACAAAGCAAAGCTCTACGTGCGACGCGTGCTGGTGGCGGACGCTGTAGCGGAAACGCACGAGAGAGCGGTGATAGAACACGGGCCCTTCGACTACCCGGTGAACAGAGTGGAGGTGACGACCTACGCCATCCCTCAAGGTAACAGAGATCACAGCTACACGCACTCCAACACAGGCCAGCTTCCCAAGTCGATGATGATTTGCTTCCTTGACCACGACGCCTTCAACGGTAGCTACACCAAGAACCCGTTCGAGATGAAGCATTACGACATCAGCTCGCTTCAAGTGATAGTGAACGATCAGAAAGTGCCGAACGACGCCTACGTGCCCGACTTTAAGACCAAAGCGGCCGTGAGAGAGTACTTGGCGCTACACACGGAAACGGGGATGTACGAGGGCGCGCGCTCCTGCGGTATTTCATACGAACAATTCCTGAACGGTTACACGGTGTTCCCCCTCGACTTAACCCCAGACAGATCGCACGACGGGTGTCGCGTGAACCTTATAAGAGCGGGTCAGCTGAGGGTGGAAGTCAGTTTCCGCTCGGCGCTACAAGCGACAACAACGGTGCTACTCTACTTGGTGTACGACAACGTCGTCGAGCTGACCCTAGATCGACACCCCGTCACCGACTACCACATGAACTGAAGACAAGACGGCGGTACTTGGCGTATCGTATGAACACGCTTGAAATAAGCAGAGTGTTGAAGGAAAACGTTCACACAAAACATCGTTTCCTGGGCGTTTTCTCTTGTGACACTATTCCGAAGCACCCTATCAAAGACACTTGTTTCGTGAGCAACACAGATCCGCAACATTTACCAGGTCAGCATTGGGTGGCGTTTTACGTGTCGAGCACGGGTGAAGTGTACTACTTTGATTCCTTCGGCTTACCGCCGCTGAGTGCGGAGTTCTTGTCTTTCGTGGAACGCTCTGCTCCGTTCAAGTGGCAAAGAAACCGCATTCAACTACAAGACACTTCTGCTGACACCTGTGGACCTCATTGCGTTCATTTCCTAATTGAAGCATGTCGAACAAGAAACCCCAAGAAGTGCGTCAGGCGCATGAGCAAAATCCCAAAGCTGAGCGACCGGGTCGTGAGTCAGAAGCTATCGATGATGCTGTTGTGACGGGTTGTTGCGATGGCGGCCGTTTCATGGAGACAAAGATTCTCTGCCTTGCCGAAATGGTGTTGGATTTATCCAAAGTCGTGCAATGTCTATTGGAGAAAAGTCGTCCGGGGTGTGGTGGTGCGAGTGACGGCGGCGTGAGACTTTGCGGCCTGTTGAGTTGCTGCAAATCGAAGAAGCGAGCTAAAAAAGCATAAACTTGTGTGTTTTTTCTGATTGAAAATGAAAAAATAAAGAATAAAATGAAAAGAAAAGAAATTATCTTGTTGTGTTTTTATTTCTATATATAAGTTACATAACTTTTTTTTGTTTGTTTGTTTACAAACAGTCACGTGTCACGTGGTGTTGTTTACAAACAAGAAAGCCACGTGGTGTTGTTTACAAACAAACCCTAAGTAGGTCACGTTACCCTAGTTACCAGAATGCCGGCTTCTGATTGGCTGAGCCTAAGTAGGTCACGTGACGTAATTAGGTCACGTTACCATGGTTACCAGAATGCCGGCCTCTGATTGGCTGAGAGCTTCTAAGTAGGTCAGTAGGTCACCCAGAATGCTGGCTTCTGATTGGCTGAGAGCCCTAAGTAGGTCACGTTACCATGGCAACGGGTCACGTGACCAAATGGAGGCCTCTGATTGGCTGCATGTCGATTGAGTAATAAACAGTACTTAACTATAGTCCCGTTCCGATACATACTATACTACTAGTGTCATAAGATTATGGACATTATTTAGATCAGTAGAAAAGAATTGATTATACCTAGCAAACGAGAAGCCTATTCCTATAGCATTGACTACCCTGACAATTAATGTATAATGTGGACAATACATACCTATGTGTTACACATGTGCGATAAAAGATCGATTGTGTCTGTGTTTATGTGCATCAGTATACTGATATATGTGTCTTAAATAAGAGTACTTGTATACGATGTCAATTTTTCCAGATCCTGAGAAACGATATCCCTATAGTGTGCAGGACTTTGATGAGCGTGTCTGCCTGGATATGACCAAGGAGAGCTGCGCGTGGCTATTCACCATAACCCTGTCTGTGCTGGTCGTGATGTGTGGTACGTGAATCTAATCTACTACTTTGGATATGATTGTGCTCATTGTGAAGCTGGAAATTGAGATTTAAATTAAACTATACCATACTACAGCCAAAAGTAGAAACCTGATAACTTTAGTTACATGAAGCATGTGTAAGTCAAATTTTAGGTCCCCCCCCCCCCCAGTGGGCACATGATTCAGTTCAATGTTGAACCAACACTGAATCTATGTTGAATCAACATTTTAAACCAATGTTCAATGTTGATTCAATGTTCTGTGCCCACTGGGTCCCCCCTCCCGACCTAATATGTTTTCAACATCATAGACTGAAATTCCCACAATGAAGTCTAGGATGGGTCGAGGGACATTTATGTAGGTGGGGGAGCTTGTTTATTTATTCAAAAACGTATGGATAGGCATGACTAGTCTGAAAATCAATGATTATGTCTGGACTTTCAAGGTTAAATTCACCATGAGTCGGACATTTAGATTTGTATTATTTCTAGCATGATACACATGTATACAGGGGCGGACCCAGGAATTTGAAAAGGGGGGGGGGGGGGTCACCAAACACCAAAGTACCGAAAAGTGACACGCCGCGATCATTTAAAAAATCGTTTAAAAAAACAAAAAGGGGGGGTCCGGACCCCCAGGCCCCCCCCCCCCTGGATCCGCTCCTGGTATAACAGTACACGCACTACCAACAATGAACAAGAAGGCTTTTGGTGCATGAATAATTCAAGTGTTTGACTCAAGATATGTGTCCGAATCACGGTGAAGCTACCCTTCAGCACTATACGTGTCTATAATGCGCATCTTGGTACTAACTGAAATCAGTGGCTTGGTAAAAAGAAAAAGAAGAAAAAAAGAGCATAATCCCCCATAGCCTCAAAGAGCAGTAAGACCACGGGGGATAAGCTTTTTGCCAAGGCACTGATTTCAGTTAGTTCCTTACATCACAGTTGGCTGGGAGAACATAAGAAATGGCCTGACTGTGTGTAGTAGTTATAGGACGTGTACCAATCTGTACGCGAAATACAGTGAAAGAGCCTTATAGGCTCCTTCACTGAATATCCCTACAGATTGGTACTAGTCCTATAACTACTTTATGCCACTAGCTGTATACAGTATACAAGAGGTGTGAAATGATTTGTTCTCCGTGCCCACTGTGGTATAATTTACAATACATCGATGTATGGGGATGCATTGAGCACACTACTGTGAGTGTAAGTCAGATATGATACGCCTCACTAGCTGCATAAGCATTATAAGACTTGGACAGGGTAATCATCTGCGGCTGGTGCCTTGGACAATTCCCCTGACCTTATAACACTTATAAAGCAAGTCACTTGTACCATATTTCGGAAGTGGTAATTTTTTAACAATGGGAGGGGTGGTGGATTTGGGGGGATCAGTAAAATTTGGATCCCTTGAAGGGGGGTCCAAAAAAATTTGGACCCCTTTTTAGCGAAAAAGCCAGCGCATTACTATAGCTCAAAGGGGTCGGCCGCGCTCCATTTCAACTTGCCTGAGGGGGGGACCAAAACAATTTCGACTCCTCCCGTGGGGGGGGGGGGGGGGCCAAAAATATTTCGGTCCCCTCGCACGAAAGTCCACCAACCACATGTTGTTAAAAAATGACCACTCCCTTAATACTTCTCACCTGTAAGGGAGTGCTCATTTTTTAACAACAGGGGGGGGGCGGTGGGATTTCGCGCGGAGCGCACAACATTTTTTCACCCCCCCCCCCCCCGCTAGAGGGGTCGAAATTTTTTACCCCCCCCCCGGCAGGCCGAAAATCGCGTGCGTTCGCGCCCCTTTGTAGCATAGTAACGCGCGGGCTTTTTCCCTCAAAACACCCCCCCCCCCCCTGTTGTTAAAAAATGAGCACTCCCTAATGTTTGTGTGTAGCGGCAGGGTGTGAGCGCACGGTGCCGTCCACGTGTATTGACCAGCTGCAGGGCATCTACCGCTTCCTGGTGCCCCCCTGGAGCATCTACCCCACCTCATCCTACTTCATGGAGAGTCTCTGCAGGTGGGCCATATATAGAGCTTAACAATTTAACACTTTAAAGGAGCATTCTCACCACTCACACCTAACCGATTTGTAGACTAGAACAGTATAATTGTGAGTGGGATACACCTAATGATTATGCCACTTTAACAGATTAATGGGGCGAATTCGAATTGAATAAGGCTAGTGTGTGAGGGGAGTAAATGAAGTGATTCATAATGATTAACCATGTTGCTTGAAAGGCAAAATATATAGGTCACTCGCCAAGTATCAATTTGAGTTACATTGATGTGAATTGTAAATTTAGTTCTGTATGTGGTTCCCCCTCTGCCTACAGCAAGTTGAATGACACAGAGGCATGCTTCACTCAGCATGGATGTGGTAACTTCACCCCATCAGCCAGCATCAGTACTGACCACATGAATGAAGTCACAGGGTCTACTGCTGCTATCTACATCCCCCTCCCCATCATCCAGTCCATGTGTTACCATGAGAGAACAAAGGGTAAGTAAATAAAGCAAGATGGGTGATACTCTTGGGGGCAATGTCCATCTAAGCCCTGATCCTCTCTCTTTAATTCCAACAACAAAATAACCAGTTTCTTTTTCCAAAATATATTTTACCAAAATATCAAATACATAGTCAGAACAAATATGTCCGCACACAACTAAGCCTCCAACAAACGAATCCCATTATTGCCTATTTTCATAGAGACCCGCCCTATCAGATGTACATGTATATCTAAATACTCCTCCAAATTTATGATTGTATCCTCATATCCTAATCAGGAATGGCAGACTTTGAGTGGTTAAACAACTGCCTCCAAGGTGACCAGAGTGTGCTGACCAACTTCACCGAGTCGTGTAAGACAGAACTGGACACCTACAAGACGGAGGACGGCAAGCACGTCTCTACAGATGTCAACAGTGACACGCCTGTTTGTCTGTGAGTAGATGGGTTAAACAGTGACATGCCTTTGAGAAGATGAGTTAAACAGTGACACGCCTGTCAGTCTGTGAGTAGATGAGTTAAACAGTGACACGCCTGTCTGTCAGTGAGTAGATGAGTAAACAGTAACACACCTGTCTGTCAGTGAGTAAATGAGTTAAACAGTAACACGCCTATCTGTGAGTAGATGAGTTAAACAGTGACACGCCTATCTGTCTGTGAGTAGATGAGTTAAACATTGACATGCCTGTCTGTCAGTGAGTAGATGAGTTAAACAGTAACACACCTGTCAGGCAGTGAGTACATGAATTAAACAGTAACACGCCTATCTGTGAGTAGATGAGTTAAACAGTGACATGCCTATCTGTGAGTAGATGAGTTAAACAGTGACACGCCTGTCAGTCTTTGAGTAGATGAGTTAAACAGTGACACGCCTATCTGTCTGTGAGTAGATGAGTTAAACAGTGTCATGCCTGTCTGTCAGTGAGTAGATGAGTAAACAGTAACACACCTGTCTGTCAGTGAGTAAATGAGTTAAACAGTAACATGCCTATCTGTGAGTAGATGAGTTAAACAGTGACATGCCTATCTGTGAGTAGATGAGTTAAACAGTGACATGCCTATCTGTGAGTAGATGAGTTAAACAGTGACACGCCTGTCTGTGAGTAGATGAGTTAAACAGTGACACGCCTGTGTGTCTGTGAGTAGATGATTTAGCTCTCCCACCACCACATTTCTCTGGCAGTGACACGCCTGTCTGCCAGTGACAAGATGAGTTAAACAATAACACGTCTGTCCGTCTGTGAGTAGATGAGTTAAACAGTGACACATCTGTCAGATAAAGTAATCTGAGTGGGCGTCTGTCAGTGAATACAAGTGATCTCTAAATCAATTGTTATGATGGTAAAAACTCATCATGTGAGGATTGGTAATCATACATACAGTAAGAATTCTTGCTAGCAGGTAAGCATGCATATCCTTCTAACAGAAAGACTTTTTCAGACTATTTTATATGGTTTTGTTAGCTAGGTAAAAGTTTCCAAACATTGATGTTATCTGGATACATACATCTAGCTATAATATATACTATCTATGCATGTCTGTCCCCACAGTACGTGTACACTGAAGTTCCTAGGCTCCCTATACGACCAATCTCTCAGTCACTAGTGCCTAACCTAGTTAGTCATTTTTTGGCTCCCTATACGACCAACCTAGGTAAGTTATTATTGTCAGGTTGGTCAGTACTGACAAACCCACCTTAGTCTTAATTTCCAGGGGGAGCCACTGAGTGGTCATCACAGGTGGCACCAACTAGTGGTATACAAATACAACACACCAATGATGAACCTAGGTTAGCCACTACTGACTGACCCCTTGGTGATTTTTGAATATAACTTTGCCATTGTGACTAACATTCATATTACCAACCTAGGATAGTCTGTACTGACTAACCATTTCAACCTATGGATTTTCAGTGCACAGGGCCTGTTCCTGGCCTGCCTCTTCAACACTACCAATCTGTGTGGCACACAGCAGAGTGACACCACTGGGTGGCAGCTCTACACCCAGCTGGTACTCAGCCTGTTCACCACCAACCATATCCCTGACGACTGTGACAAGCCGGGAACCACCAGCACACCGGATGTGACCAATAGCACGCTGGGATCGGGAACGGACACGACGGAAGTGGACATGCCGACTGCTGCAGTGGTCGTCACTCCAAAAGCAGCTACTGGTCAGAATGGGGGAGTCTCTCATCATTGTAACTCCAATGGACTTGGTATGGATATGTTGTACTCAATTAATTGAAAGTGGTCATTTTTAATAATACGAGGGAGTGGTGTATTGCTTGATCTATTAAGGGGCAAATATAACATCATGTTTCGCTATTTAGGGTAAGTGGGGGGAAATGTGAACTCTAATGTGGCATATAAAGATAAAGGCACTATGTTGTCAAAATTACTAAACTTGGTCAAGTTGATCAGCCTGAATTTGGAAAGGTCATTATCCTTAATAAAGGTCATCAGCTTAGGACCAGGCATTTCCTAACGTTATCTTTAATTTGTGTGTGAATAATAATTATATTGAAACAGTAAGGTGTTATACGCAGAGGGTTTTAATGAATTATGTTATTGATTTCTTCCCTTGCAGTTGTCACTGTGTTAATCGTAGCTTGCAGCCTTGTGTCGTGGACATCTAACAAAGGTTCTGTACTGACTATCTAGATAGACCTTTCTCATGAGCATCTACAGCAGAATTTTCTTCTGGACATCTAGATTGACCTGAACAGCTAGCATAACCTGTTCATCTAACAAACATATTGCCAGTAACATCTAGCAGAACCATTGCCCTGGACATCCAGAGAAATTTTTTCCTGAACATCTAGAGGGTCATTTAAGTCCTACAGATCTGGAGAAACAATTATGCTGAGCATCTAGAAAAACTGTTGTCATTACCATCTATAGCGGACCTAGTGCACTAGAGGACTGAAAACCTCTAGATTAGTCCTTGACCTAAACATCTAGCAGACCTGTTGTCAGGAACATGTAGCGGAACATTTGTCCTGAACATCTAGGGGAACAGTTAAGTCCTACACATCTAATGAAGCAATTGACCTGAGCATCTTGGCAAACTGTTGTCAGTCATGTTTAGCAGACCTTGTCACGTTTGCAAACATAACCATTACAGACAATGTTGTGCGGATTCTGCTAAAACCAAAATCAAACACAACTTTATTATGAAAAAAGTCACCTTTTCTTGGTGCCTTGGTCTATAGTGGAACATTTGTCCTGAACATCTGGAGGAAGAACTTTCCTGAATTTGGGAACATTGACAACATTAATTTTACATCCTGAGTAACTCGCCAGGGCTACATTCTCGCATCATGACGACCAAGGCATGAAGCATTTAAGGCATGATGCCGCCTTCAAAGGGTTAATTGTTTGAACAATATAATTTAGCAGCTGCCCTGTGATTTCACATTTGCGGATTTTACATTACATGGATTACATAGTTCTACACTGAGAATAAGGTGAAGTCAGGCAGCGCAACTCTCCCTTTGTCGCCAAAAAGAATCTTAGATTATAATAGTTACATTTAAAAAAGGAG
Organism: Harmothoe impar; assembly: GCA_947462335.1. Taxonomy (NCBI): domain Eukaryota; kingdom Metazoa; phylum Annelida; class Polychaeta; order Phyllodocida; family Polynoidae; genus Harmothoe; species Harmothoe impar. Next base: position 17,090,220 of record OX381716.1, read on the forward strand.
AAAGTGTCAGACTCGTAATGCTTGTAGAATGCTTGGACAAAATTGATTAGCAGCTGGCCTGTAATTTCACACTTGGCTGAATAATTGAGCTCGATGATGTCAAAATACACCTGGACGGCCTTAGGCCTATGACAGTTTGGGAGACATCATCGAGATATCAAGTAAATGCACCTGCAATAAGAAAGAAGAGGTAACGCGGGGATGGACTGGTAGGATAAAGGGGGAATCAATTACACTTTTGCATTAGTGACACTATACGCTTTAATTTGATAACACACATGCCAGATTTGTTCAAAAAATGTCAACAACGAGTTATCCTCAAAACCCGACGTGTATAACACTTGTGGTGATGCGAAACCAGTTCTTTGTGACCTTACCAATAGGATGGGACAAGCCATCCTTATAGATCTATGTACGTGGAATCATACTGGAACATGTCCTCTCAAATCGTTTATATTCATACTTCATTAGATTGGCTCAGTGAATTCTTACCTATTTACATCTCGTCGAGATTTGCTATGTATTTTTCTTTGTGAGTATTTGGGCTTTGACAGGAAACAACTGTGATGGGTTTTTACTATACAGCCTTGTGCTTCGTCCTATAGACAAGGATAGACATTTCATAGGGTCTTTTGTTGTATGAGTATGACAATGTTAACATCAAGGTCGTTGGTAAATGATTGTTATTGAAAGTACTTACGCAGTGCAAGATGAGGTAACTTGAATATCATTGGACCTTAGTTTTTAAAGAACAATGCAGATTTTCTTGGATCTGTATCGGTTGTTTAAAACCTCTTCCTTTTTCAGTCAGTTTACACCCTTGTGAAACTTTTATTACTTAGGTCAAAAGGGGAAAAGGGTGTGTTTCAGGCAACCCGACCCTTTGTTCAAAAGAGGGCTGACCCAAGCAATTTT
>OX381716.1:17091334-17238334 GCA_947462335.1 Harmothoe impar
TGTAGAATTCTACAATGAGCCGCCAATCAGGTGAGTTTGTAATTCAGAACAGGACCTCAATCTCATCCTCATGAAATATGATTCTGTCTGCGAGTGTGACTTTTGTTTTGGTTGTGCCCACAGACCACAGACTGGCCCAGTGCCACAGCCTACACAGGGGCAACACTATATTTAGCCAACACAGACTGTAGGCTACTGTAACTGTCCAGTGGCAGTGTTCTCTATCAGGACAGCCAGGGACCTCTTTCACGGCCCTAGATCTGTCACAGTGCTAAACAGCCCAAATGGATTCATTGATTTCTCAGCCAAAAAAATATGTTACAAAATACATGGCATATCTGGAGAAAGAGGATGAATGTGTCATTATGTATCATATTAGTTTGTAGTTTTTCAGACAGATAATGAGAATTTAATTGGTACATTTAATGCAACTGCTTTGTCAGCAGGTGAATTGGAACCACATTTCCGGGACAGTTACTGGTGCTAGCTATACAGAAAGCTCAGAGAGGGCTCAATCTTGCTCAATAATTTTTCAGATATGGTTTAAATGGACTCTAGGGCCTACAGATTGCATGGAATAGGTAGATATTGTTGTTATATTTTATATTTTATGACAACAATAACTATTTCATGTAGGCCCTATAACAAAGATTCATCACTTTTGAAGGAAATTTCTATACCCTAAAACCACCTGCGCCCAACGGGGCCCCCTGCCACAAATTAGTATAGAGGTTCCCAAATAAGAATATTTTGGTTTAGGGAGTGCTCATTTTTTAACAACAGGGGGGGGGTGGTGGATTTGGGGGGGGGGGGGTAAAAAATTTGGACCCCTTGACTATTGACTGGGGGGGGGGGGGTAACAAATTTAGACCCCTCTTGGGGGGGGGTGAAAAAAATTCAACCTGTTTTGAGGGAAAAAGCCCGCGTGTTACTATGCTACAAAGGGGCGCGAACGCGGGTGATTTTCGGCCTGCCAGGGGGGGGTAAAAACTTTCGACCCCTCTAGCGGGGGGGGGGTGAAAAAATTTCGCGCGCTCCGCGCTAAATCTCACCGCCCCCCCCCCTGTTGTTAAAAATGAGCACTCCCTTAGAGTAAAAATGTGTGGGCTATTTTGAGCTATAATCATTTCCCTGAAAATGGTTGATATCCCTAAAAATGCCACCTCCAGTAGAGTGTCCTTTATAATATTAGTCAAGCACCACACATGATATGTGAAAAGTTGTCCCATGAGAAAAGATTTTAACCAACCAAATGCAAGAAACAGAATGATAATATCTTTAACAGTTAACATTAGAGAGCCACTCAAAGTTGGGAGAGTTCTAGCAGTCCCTTGAGCAGCTAGCCAGGGAAGAGCCTGGGACCAATGCAAGGAGTAACACAGTGGTAAAAGCTGACAGGTGCATGGTGCCAACTTTTCTTTTTCGGAAAATCATAGAAATAATGTATGAACAGTAGATGAATAATAGTTACATATCTGGATTTCACTTGACCCCCCCCCCCGTCATTTTAAGATAGATTCCGATCATTTTTTAAAATAGCGTTGTCCTACCTACTATCAGTCTATGTTCTCTCATAAGTCTCAGTCAGTGACAATTCAATTGTTGTGTTTATTCGTTGGAGTATCTGGGAATACAGACTTCATCACACACTGACCTCACTGAAAACCAGCTGACTGTCTTATAAAATAGTGTCAACATCATAGGGAATGGTCATTTATCAACGGGGGTGGGGGGGCAGCCTCGGCCAGCGTCTCTCCTACCGATTGGATAGCCTGGGAGCAGGCCGCAATCCTTCCCCAATACACATATTTAATTACTTCTGTCAAATATAGATTCTGACCCCTCAAGAAAGGTGGGGGAAGAAAACTGTCACCCCTTTTCAGGGTAAAGCCCTCGCATTATTCCTACTGTAAAACTCATTAATTTAGTCTAAAGTATAAAACTGTTCAAAAGGGGGGGGGGGGCAGAAAATGTTGACACTTCTCCAAGGGGGAGGGGGCAGACAAGTGTTGATTGGCAGAAAAAATTGACACTTCTAAAGGGGGGGGGAGAAACAGTGATGCCGAAATGACATGGCTAGTGGACGTGTCACAATGGTTAAGTTGGACATCCACGTGATTATACTTCTCCAGCAGAGAACCTAGATTAGATATAACGCTGGTTATAGGGGAGTCAGATAAAGTTCACTATCCTAGTTTTACTATCATCTGCTGTTATCAGCAGTAGATCCTGGTTATCAAAACCACAACACAATGTAGCAGGACGGTTATGGTAACGAGGATACATGCAGTCTCTGACTCCCAGCACAATGCCAAGCCATGGGCTGGGAGCAGACCTTCTCTTGACTTATGCGCCAGTTTGGTGTCGCAAAAGTGTGTATTGGTCAATATACGTCTGACCACTGAAAGATTATTATCTAGATAAAAGGGGTAATTAAAGCAGCTGGGGCTACTGTGTAATTAACACCTATACTTGACAGAGGTAACTGAAATATGTGTATTGGGGTAGGATGACAGCATGCTCCCAGGCTATCCAACTGGTAGGATATACGCTGGCCGAGGCTGGGGTACATGTGACATAGATCATCTATTGTTGTCAGTTTGCCACTTTATATCCGTGAGATGAAGGTCATGTGTCTCTCACAGATATGTGATGGTACTTTGTATGGCATTATTGACACATGTAAACATTCAACATTATAATGGGGAGGCCATTCACGGGGACCAGTGTTTTCTAAAAATGACCCATGTCGGTGTTATGTATACCCATATTGGTGCATGATTTAATAACTCATAACACTATGTTATGTCTATGTAGGCCTAGGCAGTGTTACCGAAAACCTTTTAAGTACACAGGCCAATGTGGCCTGTGGCCTGTGTAGCGAGATCCTACACAGGCCATTTGCCTTCTACACAGGCCACCCCATGCCAACCACCTGACCTACGCCGGCACGCACTGTGTGGGGCACGGGGGGGGGGGGGGGAGGGGGACACAATAGCCCTCCTTTTCCCCCATCCCTCAACCCATCTTACCATCTGCCCCCCATCTCTCCAAAACTACCACCAACTATCTCTACCCCCACTCCACCCCCCACCCGATTGATATTCTATACCTTGTATCAATTTGTGTATATATGATAACTGTACTATTGTGTTCATCATGTTGTTATAAACTGTACACTATCTTTGCTCAAACTACCTGTTGATGCGATGAGAAAATGACCACCTCCCCAGAGGCCTTTTCCAAACTGAAAGGTCTCAAGATTGGTCATTACAACATCAGAAGCGTACACTATAAATTCAGTCAATTGTATGAACTTGTAAAATCTTTTGATATTCTATGTGTCAGCGAAAGCTGGCTGGCTGAGGGTTACTCGGATCATAAGCTTCATATACCAGGTTATGTCCTCTATAGACAAGACCGTACACTAGATAAGACGGGTGGTGGTTTACTGCTGTATGTATGCAGCAAAATGGCTCCGTATTGCTCTACTGCTCAAAATCTAAAGCACTCCCATGCTGATATAGAGTCACTCGTTGTAAACTTCACACAAGAGAAGCACCGTCTAACCTCAATTATACTAGTCTGTAGGCCCCCAAATGGGAGCTATGTGAAATGTGTCGATGCCATCACTGAGATTTGCCAGGATCCATCGTTACCCAATAGGGAGCGTTGGTTGCTTGGTGACCTTAACATAAATTTATTTGAGCCTGAAGATAGTAAAACCAAATACTATAAAAAGGCAATAGGTGATTTAGGCCTGTGTGATATTATATTTCATGTTACTAGGCCCTACACCAACGGTCTCCCAGGCCGTACATGTATAGATTTAATCGTAACCGATTGTAATATTGTGCAAAATGAAGGTACTTTACCTCAGCTCATGAGTGACCACTTACCTGTCTACGCTGTCAAGAAAAAACCCAAAGAATTTTTTGAAACTATTCATATGTTGGGAAGATCATATAAAAATTATGATCATCACCAGTTTACAGATTACATCTTAGACACAGACTGGTTTGAGTTCTACAATAGTACATGTGTCGACACTAAGTGGTCCTTCATGTTAACGCGTATAATTGATTTTTTGGATGTCCACTGCCCTATAAAGACAATGCATTTTAAGGATATGAATAAGCCCTGGATGACTAGGGACATTTATGAAACTATTTATGAGAGAAATGAATATGTTATGGCCTACTGTGCTGGTGGCAAGTCTAATCCAGATCTCTTTGAGATGGCTAAGGCTTGTAGACGTGATATAAATGCAAAAACAAGAGTGGTGGAAGAAAATGTTTATAAAAATAAGCTAGAAAATCTTGCTAATAATCCCACAAAGTTTTGGAGGGAGTTAAACTTGCTACCCGGTAACAAAGGCTCAGGAAAGGCTGATATTATACTGAATCACCATGTCACTGGTCAAGAGTTGAAGGGCAAAGATGTACCCACTTATATAAACGAGTATTTCTCCAATATTGGTGAGGAACTATTTGCCTCATTGGGCCCATTGCCCCAGGTTAGAAACTGTAAAACCCCTGTTTTAGACAAACATCCTGAGAGTAGCTCCACTACGGTAAGCTATGAGGAAGTCCTAGACTTAATCCGGGAAATCGAAACACACAAATCGAGTGGTATAAATACAGCTGTATTAAAAGACGGTCTGTTACTAATGGCTCCACAACTAAGGGAGCTTATAAATATAAGCCTGCACACTGCCTCTTTCCCGTTACAGTGGGCCTCAGCCAAGGTGGTACCCTCACCGAAAAGTGGTGACGCTAGACAGGTAGGAAATTGGAGACCTATCTCTCTTTTACCTGTGCCAAATAAAATAATGGAGAGAATTATCTATCGTCGTATAAATGCTCATCTTGAAGAAAAAAATATTTTGTGTAATAATCAATATGGCTTCCGTACCGCTAGAGGCACTAATGACGCTGTGTTTAGACTTGTCAACGATATCTACCGTAAAACCTCGCGTAGAAGCCGCGGCTAGTACGCGAATCAGATCGCCAGTGCGGCTTATAGAATCGGCCCAAAGTCGGGGTGCGGCTTATACGCGAGTTTTTCAGAAAAGCAATTTCCAAAATCACCTTAACATAGCTCAAGGGGTCACAGACAAGGGGGTGGGGGGGGGGGGGATAGTGTAAAGCACTTTACAAAGGTGATTGGGCAGTGTCAATGCCTCATATTCGCACCTCAGTCCTAAGACAATGCAGCCACTCGCACCTCAGTCCTAAGACAATGCAGCCACTCGCACCTCTGCCCTAAGACAATGCAGCCCACCGCTAATCCCTGCAAGCATCCTAGCAGTAACAATGCGCCAATGGAGGGGGGGGTGTGACCGCCACATAAGAGTACTAGATCTACATTGGGTCGGGGCGGAGGGAGGGGGGTTGAGTAAAGACATGTGTGGCTCATAGACTTAAGCTAAAGTTGGGGGTGCGGCTTATACGCGGGTTTTTCCAAAATACCATTCAGAAGGCCTCTGCGGCTTATATGATTGGCCCAAAGTCGGGGTGCGGCTTATACGCGAGTTAGGCTTATACGCGAGGTTTTACGGTATTATGCTAAGGATAATGACAAATAAGTGGTCACATGCTTTTTAGATATATGCAAAGTGTTCGATAGCATCCACCAGGGGGAAGCTATTTGCCAGAATGCGTGATATGAATCTGCCGGTAATTTACACCGACTGGCTATGTGCTTATTTACGCTCACGCAGTCAAGCTGTGATATGTAATAATGTAACCTCACCTAGTTTACCTGTACGCTTTGGCGTACCCCAGGGATCCATATTGGGTCCGCTACTCTTTATCTGCTTTCTTAATAACTTGCCCACTGTGATTAATAATTGTAAAATGTTGCTTTACGCCGATGATGTAGTATTTTATTACTCAAACAAATGTCTCAAAACTGCCTGTGATAATCTGCAAAAAGATGCAACTTCTATTTATAACTGGTTCAATAGTAGTGGTTTGTCAATTCACACTGGTAAGACCAAAATAGTATCCCTTGGTAAACAGCCACATAACTTGAACCAAATACTTCTATGGGTTACAAAACTCTGGACATTAGTACAGAGTATGAGTAGCTCAGCTTCTAATAGGAATATTCGAACAAATCTTTCACTTTTGGAAAGCTGACATCATGGCCGGCCATTGTGAGAGCCTTACACCGGCCATTAAGATTCTACATCGGCAAAAGCCGATGTGCCGATGTCATTTCGGCAACACTGGCTTAGGTTGAGGCAGTAGGTATCTCTATCTTGGCAACGGTGGGATAAATAGCATCAGATGCATCGGTTATTTTAAGCAAAAGACGTGGGAGAGGGGCTTAGTTAACTCCCCTGACTTTAATTCTCATCTATGCACCAGTCCATTGAGTACCACTCCTATCCTTAACACTATAACAGAGGTGGCTAGCTCTAAGCGAGTTGGCCCATAACAGATCTCTAAACGTCCATTGTATTGTTAGCGCCCGCATCCATATCTCTAAAAAACATACCCACATAAGTGTACACCACTCCCCTCCCAAGGGGTTGAATAATGAGCCATATCTCTCCAAGTCATGACCCTCATACCGGATGATTTTGCTTCGGTGCATTTAATATCATTGAACATAATATTCCTGTTGTGGATAAAAAGTGCAGGAAGTTTCTCATGGGGCATCCCCATAGTAGTGTAGATGGCAAGATGTGGTTCCATCTACTGTGCCATCTACTCAATTGATAACCAATACAAGCCGACCCCCCCCCCCCCACCCCCACCCCCCCCGCAAAGATAAAGTGCAAAGAAGTGGGAATCGACTACCTTTTGAGCACGTGAGATTAGCTAAGTTTAGTGGATACGAGGAACAACGAACAAAGACTGATATCTGCATGAAATACAATACACCGACGGTGCAATCTTCGTGACATTTTAAAAAATTAAAGTGTTTTTGTTTTGCGACTGGGTATGATAGGACAGGGTTCCCACATGTCATGGAAAGTCATGGAATGTCATGGAATTTGAAAACTGTCTGGAAAGTCATGGAATGTCATGGAATTTTGTAAAAGTTTGCCATGTGTCATGGAATGTCATGGAAAATGAAAATAATAGAATTAAAATCACAAAATCTTCTAGAAATCTCCCTTTTTGCCCTTGATTTTAGAAATTTTCTCAGGAGGCCAAGCCCCCGACCCCCATAAGAATGTTATAAATGTCATGGAAAATTGAGATTTTTGTCATGGAATGTCATGGAAATGTCATGGAATTTCAATCTGAAATTTTTGTGGGAACCCTGTAGGCGTTTCCGGTGGTTGATTAAGTCAAGAATCCTGTACAACAACATACTAAGTCATTTAACCCTTTAAGGGTCGCATATTGCTTTAATGCATTATGCGCTTTCTCGTCACGATGTACACATGTATTAATGCAGTCCTGGGCAGTAGCATGCCAGTGCCAAATTCATGCATCATAACGTAATAAGGTTTAGTACAATAACACGTTATTAGTCCCTTAGGGGGTTAAACTGCTAAAAGACCACCGTACCCTTGTAGCTCCGATGTCTAGACTCCAGAGAATCGGTATCGATATGTATCTTATGTTAACCACGATTTAATTATATCGTGATGAAATCAGCCCTGGTTATCTAATATAACGATAAGTATTACATGTAGGACCAGCACTTGAAGAATAATGGCGTATTTCTTTGTCATACTGACGTGATGTCATGTCATACTGATATCTGGCTACATGCTGAAAAATAAATATAAGAATATCAATGCACATATACATCAGCATGGTTTTTTTGAAACGTTTTTTATTTTATCCTGGTTACACGTATCAGCTTCGCTGTTCTACCACAGTACAACCAGTTGGTACAGGAGCTGGTACCCTGATATTTTCTATGTCCAACACGCCATTTTCAAAATATTACAACGTTCGCTCCTAAATAAATGTAAATGTGAAATATTATACAATGATAAACACAGTGTTTAGATTAGAGTGAAAAATTAATACATGATACATAAATACATACAACCGATACAACATTATACGATACGATAACAAGGGCGTCACATGGGGTATCCCAACAGTGTAGTAGAAAAAATGTAATTTTCTGTAGTTTACGGGTAGCTCTATAGGGAGTTTACCCGGTCCCCCCAAAGTATAAAGTATGACCTTCTAGTTGGGGTTTGACGGTGTGTTGTGCCTCCGCTACTACACTCAGAACTGAACAGGTAAGCTTATTTTCGCGCTCCCTTGGCATACATGGCATGACATGTGATCACTTGATCTGATTTGCTGTTCACTCATTGGCTGGAAGACATGTTAATTAGGTCAATCAACATGTATTCATACCCATTATGGGTTCTCACAATAAAGTTCTGAAGTTAGAAAAAGCATCTGGAGACACCTGTTCAGATTTCGGAACTTTCTCCCACTGGAGTATTTATTTTTATAGTTATAAAAATTAAATAGTGTGAGTTTATGAAAAATATTTCAATATTTTCATAAGCCTGGTGATTCAGCACAGAATATGTGACTGGTGAGTTCTGGTGTTTCATCTTATTCAAAGATTCATCAGGTAGACATTCAGGAGTTTGACATTGTCAGAGCTCAGATGAGATAATGTTCAGTTATCTCAGCCTGCAGTTTATAGGGACTTTATTACCACTTTGTGGAATAGTGTATTTACTGCTGAGCTCTTGGTGACCTAGTTGGCAGGACTTTGCAGTCAGCCAGTTGGGTGGGAGCAGCACCTGTCTAAGTGCAACCTACAAGGTAGGATAAATTAACCTGTTCAATACTATTGTGGAATAGTGTTTAGGTTAGGAAAACAGATCAATCTTTCCCAACGCTGAGACGTACATTTCAGGGAAACCGAGTGAAAATAAATATTAAATTATTTATGAGTGAACTCGGAATTCTCCGTGCGTTAGAGAAAATATATTATACCCCAATAATATATTTTAAAAACAGCACCGGGAAAATATCAAATAAAGTATGACCTTCATTTTCGCTGTAGTTAGGCCCTTCAATACCACACATGTAGTCTGTACTGTGGGTGTATTGGCCATACACGGAAGCCCATCCGGCCTGAACACGTCTAGAGGTAAATGAGTACATTTGTAGACCTACGGGCACTAAGAATTGTATAATGTGTATAGTATTTGTAAGGGTAACTAACTTTTCACTCACAAATACAGCAATTTATGGTAGAGTGTGCGCGGAGCCAGGATCCCTTGGCCCGCGTATATAATAACCTGTTGAGGCCTAAAAAAAAGAAGTTGTGTTCCGCTAACATGGCCAAAAAAAGAATAGGGTCGGTAGGTCGCTTTTTTTCCTTCTTTCTTTTACAATTCTTTTTATTTGTAAAAAAAAAAGAAGAAAAAAAGAGGCAATTTTAGTATTAAAATGGCCAAAAATGTCTTAAAATTTCTCAAAAATTAAAAAATGGCCCAAAAGAAATAGGGTCGGCCCCAAAAATGTAGGGTCGGTCGGGATACCGGAACACAACTTTTTTTCTTTTTTTTAGGCAGGTTTATACGAGAACCAAGATGTGTACCCTGTGCACCATTGGTCACGTTGTCTGCGTGTTGTATGTTGCAGGTAGTAGCGCCTACGTGCGGGTCATGTCTGATGAGGATGCCGACTGCCCCGCCGAGAACATCGACCTAGTGCTACTCAACAAAGGTGGCGATGACCAGATGGTAAGTGTGCAGCCATGATTATAAATATGTAAAACATAACAACCGATACTGCTTGTATATGGTATACTCTTATTCCCTGTTAGGTACTACAAGGTACAGGAGTGGGTGGGGTACCTGAGTAGGTGGGGTAAAAAGTTGGTCAATAAATTTCACTTTTGAAAAAATGGTGCAAGCGAGCAAATATATTTTTTGTGATTTTTTTGTGTCAATGGATTTTGTATATGGAAAAGTGGACCTAGCGACAATTTCTTTATTTTAACTCAGTGAACCTAAGACAAAATAAAAATTGGTTAATTTGGAGGAATCAATAAATGAAAAACGTGTTTTTTTCAATCTCAAGTTTTCAAACAAATATCACAAGTAATATCCATCGACAACTTTTTTTCTCAAAAGAAAAATTCAAGATAAAAAAAATAAATTTAATTTTGGAAGATAAGTCACAGAATCCATTGACCAACTTTTTTTTTTATCTTGGCTTGAATTTGACAGTACAATAGATGACTTGAGTAATAATGATGCATTTCTTACAGGAGTGCGTGGGGTACCGCAGCGCGGGGTGCCGCCGGCTGGCGCTGGTACTTCTGGTGATCCTCACGTTGGGCCTGGTCCTGCTCGTCTTCTACTGGCGTCCAGACTGGTGGGTCAGCCTCCTCAAAACACGCTGTCCACTCATCTACGCCGACACCGTCATACTCAAGGTACGTCCAGGGTATTAACCCTTTATGAACCACATACTAGTAGTGCTTTAATGCAGTATACTCTTGGACGTGATGATGGATGGCTGCAATCCTGGCGTACAACTCGGCAGTGCTGCAGTCATGCATCATGCCGACCCTATGGGGTTGATACATTCCCGAAGAGCCGGCATGATGCATGTATGTAGCCCTGGTGAGTAGCCTCACCAGGGTTGCATTTATGCATCATGGCGATAAAGGACATAACATATTAGAAAGCGCTAGTGTTTAAGTTCTTCAGACCAGGAAGTCAGTGGCTCACTAATATATAAAACAGTAGAAATGTGGTGGTGAACATGCGATACATCTAATTCATACATTGTGCAGGTTTCAAGTTAAATTAAAAATGCCAGCTTAAACAAAGCGATACTATTAGTACTGTGTGTTATATTATCAGTTAAAATGTGTCGTGCTGTTGCCTTCCCGGTGGAATATAGAAATATGTTCTGTATTCTGTATCGACAGGACACCTATGGAAATCTGTATCCGGAGCCGGTTAAAACCATGGATGTACAAGGCCTATCGTAAGTCAGCCATGGATGCTTAAGCACCTTGGTTTTCTCTACCTACATCATAGTTAATTCAAGCCTGTTGTTTTCTCAAGTCTGATACTGGAATATCTTTTATTTTACAGTTTGTTTGATTTAACTGTTTCATTTCATCTTCTGAAATTGAGATGAATAATATTTTATTACAATTGATTTAATTCCTTCAAGGTGCTATGGCAGTATTGGGAGGCCGAGGTATGGAATGTCATAGCTGACTAAGGTTTGACAGAATGTTAGTGACATAAGAAATACCTTTAAGATGTGCATGTCTATCAAACAGTGCATGCTGATAAGGCGATTGGCTATGTACTAGATAAGGCGGGCTGGGTATCACATCATCCAAAACAAAAATCATACCCATAGTTTAATGACCTGTATTGAATCGTGCATACCTATGACAATTAGACGTCATATATTAAACTAAGGCCAAAAAAAAGGTTTGTTTCAGGTAACATGGTCAGAAAATGTAGGGTCGGTAAGTTGGATTTTTTTTTTTAACTTTTTTTTTTTAACATGAAAATACCAGCAGGCCGGTCCGAAGACCCGAAAATTGCGGAAATTTCTTCAAAATTGCAAAAAAAACACGAAGGGTCGGCCCTGTTTTGATAGGGTCGGTCGGGTTACCTGAAACAAACCCTTTTTGTTGGCCTAAGAAGGGGTCTCTAAGTGATAAGAGTGCATCTTGACCCTGTAAGGACGGCTTGTCTTTTTTAAAGTAACATCTGTCATCATGATGCACCGATGCAGTGCTCGCTGATCTTGCATTGCTGCATCATGCCGAAGCTTCAGGCGCATCTCGCTCTCTGGGGCTGCTTTCATACTTTTATCATGACAAAGGGTATAACACATTAAAGCACTATGCTTTCCTTAAAAGGTTTAAAGTGTCATTACATAAGCATGTTCAATACACGCAATGTATCTAGTGCATATATTATCGTAAGTTTAGTGCACCTAGTCTGAAAGATTTTAAACGGTCATGCGGAGGTTAAACTACCCGAACAGTCCTATGCCAAATACATGCATGTGCCCATGTACCTCCCATCTATATCGATTAACCGGGGGGGGGGGGGGGGGAAATTAGACCCCTCTTGGGGGGGGGGTCAAAAAAATTCAACCTGTTTTGAGGGGAAAAGCCAGCGCGTTACTATGCTACAAAAGGGCGCAAACGACATATAATTTGTTGGGCATTGTTTCTGTGCTACATCACATGGCCTTTTAAGGAATCAGGTTAATTCCATAGTTAACCTTTCAGGTTGTGTGCTACAAATACATTCATATGAAGGGATAACGTGATAGTAAAATACAGTGAAACTTCGTTATAAGGAACTCTGATATAAGGAGACCTTGCTTACAAGGAGCAGATTTGTGTGGTCCCGATTTTGCCCTATACATTTATATAGTAAGAAAACTCTCTTAGAAGGAGGTGTTTTTACCTTAACCTCTGATATAAGGAGGTAATTTTGGCTCATTTCCTTATTTTGTATGTGCAAACCTTACCTAGGGAAGTTATTTCTCGGGATTACAGTCAGATACTGATTAAAATTGCCCACTGCCCCATCCCATAGAGGTGGGGAGAATACATTTGTAGCTTCCCTAGGGAGGAAGGGAGATCAAAAGCTCCGTGAAGGGGATGTAGAAGGGGTTTTGACTTGACATAATACACACACCCATCTGAATTGTATTCAAATCAAGTCTATAAAGGTATAAGAGACACAGGTAGGGAGTGTTCTGTTGCTAGACCTTTATAAGGCTGACCTTGCTTATAAGGAGACCTTGCTTATAAGGAGCAAATTGCACTGGTCCCAACGTCCTCCTTATAACGAAGTTTTACTGTACAACCTAAAACGGTTTTTCCCTTCACTATAGTGAATATACTAGGTAACAATGTTACCGGTAGCTCTAGCAAGGAATTGAGGTACAGTTTTATACAAATGACACAAACATATATATAGGTTTAGTCTAGGCGACTACCGCCTTAGGCTGTGAGTGTTGAGTGATGCCAAGGTCTGAAGATGCTACTGCTATGTTGTGTTACTTCTCTTACAGTATAAACGAGGACCACGTGTCTAGCGGGTGTGACGAAACGGAGGACTGCGCCGAGTCAGACACCACCGGGCTTACACACAGACAGGTGAGACATACAATAGTACACACATGGAATCTACCTGCTAGGGCCAAATGAAAAAAAAGGTTTGTTCCAGGTCACCCAACCGACCCTAGCAAAACAGCGCGGACCTTACGTTTTTTTGTGCAATTTTGAAGGAAATTTCATATTTTTAGACATTTTGGGTCATTTTTAGGGTTTACACGGAGGATGGTCAGTACTTTCATGTTAAAAAAAATAAAATAAATATCCGACCTACCGACCCTAGTCTTTCCTCCCATGTTACCTGAAACATACTTTTTTTTTTTTTTTGCCTAGTTATTAGACTGCTAGTGAAATCAGAACACATATACACAAATGTTTGATAGCTGTAACTCGAATTAACCATGGTGTTAATGTACTACCGCCGTACCGGAGTGAGAATGAGCACACGAGTTGTTTATCTGTAAGTTAGACAAGTACAGTACCTGGACTAGTCACCAGGAGTCTCCACATTCTATTATTAAACGTGCTGAAATCTTGGCTGGTGCATTTTTCCTCACTATCCAATTCAGATTCATAATTTGAAATGTAACATTTGCTGAGTAGAAACAGCGTGTGCTTTACTTTGACAGTAGATTTTTGGGATTATCGAATATCTATGGATCTTATTTGTGATAAAATACGTTCCCTTGAAGCAGGGGCTCCATGTCTCTGCTTGAAGTTATATATTAATGTACGTGCGGGAGTCCTGGCTCTAGTGAGTCACGTTTTCTATCACAAACCAATACATATTCATGTATAAAGAAGAACACCGCCTAGAAAGGCGAGGGGTTTTAATTCAATTAATTTAATTCACCGCTTGACATTAACAGCAGCGTCGTGTGCGTTACTTTGACTACCGCCACGTGCGTTACGTGTGGAGTAACAAACACGGGGCCTTCACCAAACTACACGGGTTGGACGGAGAACTCACGTGTGCCGAGATCCACGACCACTGGGGCAGCGGACTGTCGGCCCCCGCCTACACCTACCGGGCCCAGCTCTATGGGGACAATGCCATCAACGTGCCCGTCAAGTCCTACTTCAGGCTACTGGTAGAGGAGGTCAGTCTATCAGAGATACCACTTTTCCTACTTTTGCAGGAATTCCTACATTTTGGCTGGGATTTCTGCATTAAATTATGATAATTTTCTACAGAAAATTGACAAAGATTGTAAGATTTCCTACTTTTTGTCGATGACTGAGTGGCATCTCTGGTCTATAATACAATACAACTAATACAATAGCTTATAGCACGCATAATGCTTGGTCAGGTATCCCACAAGTCGATTTGATTTGATTTGATATGGGCCAGGCGATGTGTATATGCTGTGGTTCAAGCGTAACATGAGTCGATTTAGTATGCAATATGTTGCATCAATTTGTCTAAAAGGCTAAGTCATGGGGAAAAAAGTGATCAGGGAAAGTCAAAGAATCATGAGAAACTTTGATGTGAGTCTAGGAAAGTCATGGGAAAGAAAAGATTATAACAAAATCGTTAGAACATACCATTTAATTTTTGATATTTTAGAAATTTTCTGTCCCAAATTGAAGACCCATAGGATCAGCATGATGCTTGCATACAGTACTTCCTGGCGTTAGTGGGGACCTTCGTGATGGGGGCATGAAGGAGTAGAATAACTTCATCTGGAGCCTTCCATGATACCAATGGGCATACCGGAATCGTTAAAGGGTTACTTAATGGTACTACCCGGTAATGTATAATGTCACTTTGCTGGTTTCAGGTGCTGAACCCCTTCTACATCTTCCAGATCTGCAGCATCACCCTGTGGTGCCTGGATGGTGCCTGGATGGTGCCTGGATGGTACTAATGTATAATGTCACATTGCTTGTTTCAGGTGCTGAACCCCTTCTACATCTTCCAGATCTGCAGCATCACCCTGTGGTGCCTGGATGGTGCCTGGATGGTGCCTGGATGGTGCCTGGATGGTACTAATGTATAATGTTACATTGTTTGTTTCAGGTGCTGAACCCCTTCTACATCTTCCAGATCTGCAGCATCACCCTGTGGTGCCTGGATGGTGCCTGGATGGTGCCTGGATGGTACTAATGTATAATGTTACATTGTTTGTTTCAGGTGCTGAACCCCTTCTACATCTTCCAGATCTGCAGCATCACCCTGTGGTGCCTGGATGGTGCCTGGATGGTGCCTGGATGGTACTAATGTATAATGTTACATTGTTTGTTTCAGGTGCTGAACCCCTTCTACATCTTCCAGATCTGCAGCATCACCCTGTGGTGCCTGGATGACTACTACGTCTACGCCTCCTGCATCTTCCTCATCTCTGCCATCTCCATTGGGTTGGAACTCTACGAGACCCGCAAGGTAACACTCACCACAAAAATAAACAGTTCGAAGTAATCATTATTTAACAAGAGAGGGGGTGGGGGTGGGGGGCTGGGCCTTTGTGCATGCATGCAAAATTGCAGGCCCTACTCCTTCAGAGAAGTCGACAATTTTTAATGCTGTAAGGGAGCGATAATTTTTTAACAGGGGGTGTGGTGGGTTTCCGCACAGAGCACGCAAACATTTTTACACCCCCCCGCCCCCCCGATAAGGGGTCAAAATCCCCCCCCCCCCCTTGGAGTAGAAAATCGGCTCGCTCGCGGGCCCTTTGAAGCATAGTAACGCGCGGGTTTTTTGGCTCAAAACAGGTTAAATATTTTTGACCCCCCCCCCCCAAGAGGGGTCCAAATTTTTTGGCCCTTCCCCCGGTCAAGATGTCCAAATCTTTTTGCCCCCCCACCCGTTGTTAAAAAATGATCACTCCCTAAACTCTCTAGATGTTTTCAGACTGTCCCATATTTAACGTCTCTTTTTTTGTCCGCTCTATTGCATGTCTTGTGCCCGAATTCGCAGACACAGACTATCTATTAAATTGAATTAATGTAGTTTTCCCGCCATGGATATGACCTAAGCCTTCGAAATGGCTTTAAACAAACATTAAGGCCTGGTCACACTGGTCGTGAAATCAAAAACAAAAGTTTTGTACAGCCAAATTAATTGTTGTGGGGAGTCAAGACAAATGTTTTGCTGCAATTTTATTTTTTTCGGTCTTGGAATGCCAGTCACACCTGTCTTGCAATTGACAACATTTTTTCTGCAACAATTGAATTTCACGACCAGCGTGACCGGGCCTTTACTCACTCACTCACTCACTCACTCATCTAGACGTTTATTTCCAAAATGTAGTTATAAGCCATGAATGACAAATGTTGAATATGTGTACATGCTAAAGATAAAACAAAGAACCAGGTGATTTATTCCATCTGACTTGAATCTTTCAGCAAAGCGCGACTCTGCGTGACATGGTGGGGTCCCAGCTGGCGCGGGTTACCGTTATACGGGCCGGCATAGGTAAGCAGAGTTGCCACATTTCCTACTTTTGCAGAAATTTTCTTCTCACTGACTGGAATTTCTGTCCTATATTACATTAATTTCCTACATGATATTGACCAAAATCTAAAGATTTTTTCCGTTTTGTCTACCAGTGAGTGGCATCTCTGGTAAAACTCACATTGTAAGACAAATACTATATTTTTGACTACCAAATCGACAGCTTTGAAAGTAAGTTTTGGCCAAGCAGGGAAACTGGTTGCACAGTGCTTGCTGTATTATGTAAATCTATAGAGATGTGATTTTAAGTTTTGCTAGTATTAAGGTATGTAGACTAACAGTGATATTGATATCTATTACAGAGGCGGAGGTGGAGACGACGAGCCTGGTGCCGGGGGACGTGTTGGTGGTACCGGAGAAGGGCTGCATGATGAGTGTGGACGCTGTGCTGCTGTCGGGGAACGCCATCGTTAACGAGAGCATGCTCACCGGTAAGAAATATTCAATAACCCAGATTTTCCTCATCTTCAGGGATGAAAGTCTTCAAGTTTTTCCCTGATATATTTTTTAATCACAAAAAATACAATCAGGATATTTGGCTGTAGGCTCTCTTAGGATATATTTGATATTTACTCAATATAAACTCAATCAAACTTATTTTGTGTGTGTAATCCTATGATAAGACAGCTGAATCATCACTGGTTCATCCCCAGTGGCCCTACACATACAGGCTACACCACACTGATCTTAGTGTCAAGTTTTTCTCAGCCAATTTCAAGTTAACTTGAGAAAGCTTGAAGCCTTCTCTCTCCTCTATAGTCCTATGCATTTACACTCGTCACATGAGGCTTAGTCACTGAAACTAAGGTGCTATGCATGGAGAGTGTATGGACAGATTTCTCATTCTGCTCAGCAGGAGATAATGTCCATGACCACATGGACATGACAAATGCTTCTCCTCAGCAGGAGACAACGTCCAGGAGAATATAGACATGACATATCCTGCTGCACAGCACTATATATGTGTCTATATAGATGCATAAACATTCTTAGTATTCTATTATGTAGTTATGATGTATGTTATATCTTCAAGTTTTTTTGACGTAGTCGACTTTCATCCCTGTATCTTTCTCTCCTCTTGTCACCCATGTCCCTCCTTGTTGGCATCTGGAGAATCCCTTATCAGTTACCCCCGGTAGTTTAAGTGCTTTTTATGTTGGCATAGGCTGTAAACGTAGTTGTATGCAGTTGTATTCCTGTCTGAACCCGCGAGAGCTTGGGCTTTAAAATGTAACAGGTCCGCGCCTTTATGTACTGTCTCGGCACTGTCACTACTGTTGGGTACCGGGAGGAGACCGGTCTGTCACTACCATTTCAATCAGATCTCTCTGGGCCTTTATATTACAGGGCCTACTATCACTGCCTGTCATTAAGCACTGATGGACATCTTTTATTGAAAGTTGGGTAATTCTATTTTTCATACCCAGAATTTGGTAAAAGTGAATAAATAAAATATTTGTGTACCAATTGACACCTAAATATTCTCACATCACCTATGGCTATGTGTAGTGAGATGGCTTCCTAAAACGTTTAAATAAAAAATAAAAATATTGATGCATAGGCCTACTACTGTTTCTAAAAGCTCTTCTACAATAGTTTAGTACATGCACCTGGATATTTTATAACAGTTGATAAAATGCTTGTCTCTACCTTCCATCAGGAGAGAGTGTGCCGGTGACCAAGACGCCGCTGTGTCCGTCAGAAGCGGAGGAGGTGTTCTCCCACGAAGGTCACAAGCGTCACATCCTGTTCTGCGGTACCAAGGTCATCCAGACCCGTTACTACTCTGACTCCAACGTCAAGGCTGTCGTCGTCAGGACAGGTGAGGGGCAGCTGATATTGTGATTTTGTGAATTTTGTTTCATTTCTGACAAAAATGGAAAGCGCATAGCACTTGTTAAAATATGAATTGCACAAAGAGACATTGTAGGGAGGTCAAACATACATGGGCATTGTACTTTGACAATATACCGTAAATTTGCGCGTATAACCCACGGGTTGTATGCGAACCAAACCTACACTTTTAGGAAATACAATAACCCGTACATGGGTTCTGGTTTGGTTTGCCTATAATCCGCGATAAAATACTTGAGAATCACCACAACTTGCCCATCAAGGAAATTTAAAATGAGATCTCTCCAGTCTCTACAATACCATAATTAATCCACAATCAAGTGAAAAAAGTGCAATTCAAAACTGTGCGGTGTTTAAAGTGACATGGTCCGATGATTCAGACTCAAAAATTAATTTTATTTAAAATGACCCAGAATGTTCCCATGGCCATACTTGACTTGCTACCTATTTAATATAATTTCATTCCCTAGGATTAAGCTTACAATTAAACTTATCATCAGATTTAGGCTCAATTTACTAATTTTGGAGTGCACGCTATAATTCCACCCATTGAAAACACACTGTAGAAATGATATCTGGACCACATATATGGGACCCTCCATTTAGTGTCCAATTGCCCATAGAGGACATTTTAGTGGGCTCTATCCTTAGAATATCATATTGTACTAGCATTTGGAACACATTTGAATAGGATTTGAAATATGGAAAAATATCGGACCATATCACTTTAATATCGACTCAAGTCATTTTTCAATCATACACTTTTGAAGCAATAAGAAAAGGCTAATCCGAAAAGCCCATATCAAAATATAAAGATTTAAAAAAAGAATTTAATGAATATTTTTTTACATAAAATTTTTCTGATTGCAAGTAAAAACTGAAGTCCTTTGTGTGTTGCTGTGTAGGGTTCTCGACAGCTAAGGGTGAGCTGGTGTGCTCCATCCTGTACCCCAAACCCATCGGCTTCAAGTTCTACCAGGACTCGATCCGCTTCATCATGGTGCTGGGGGCGCTCGCCGTCATCGGCATGGGCTACAGCATCGCGCAGCTCATACACAACAAGGTAGGCAGGGTTCCCACGTGTCATGGAAAGTCATGGAATGTCATGGAATTTGAAAGCTGTCTGGAAAGTCATGGATAGTCATGGAATTTTGTAAAAATTTGCCATGTGTCACGGAATGTCATGGAAAATGAAAACAATGGAATTAATATCACAAAATCTCCTAGAAATAGATTTGCTTTCTTGATTTTAGAAATGTTCTCGGCTCCCACAAGAATGTCATGGAAAATTAAGATTTTTGTCATGGATTGTCATGAATTTCCATCTGAAAATTTTGTGGGAACCCTGGGTAGGCTCTGACGCTTTATAATGTATCTACATGGGAGGGTTTGTCAGCGTCACCTCCTACAAAGGGTGCTGGAATCGTAATAAATTTCTTGGCCCCTACTATTCACAATGTCTCTCCCCTCATAGTCTACCAAAATGAGCCTAGGGCTGCGACCTCCCCCCTGCTGTGGTATACATACAGCATATCAAAGGCCTGTCCATCTCACGCTATGTCTATTTAGTGTGAGATGTAAAAGAACCATTGCCTCGGTAAAAGTGTAGGGGCGTACTTTCTACCTTCAGTCACCTCATAGATTCGATCACCATCACCACCCTTGAAATGAACATAGCTGTTAATTAGGGTGTGAACAATCCAACAACCAACCAACCAACCATCCAACCAACCAACCAACCAACATGAGCAAAGCTTAAATTGTGGTGGTCTGTATTTCATAAAAAAAGGCCTTACATTAATCTTTTGAGCAATCCCCCTTTAAAGGCTTTAAGAGCCACATATTTCTTTAATGCATCATGATGCCCTTTGGCGTTATCGTCGTAGTGCAGCCCTGGCGAGTAGACTCGTGACACGAAGGTGTTAAAGCACACCGCGACTTCAAAGGGTTGATTCACTAACTTGACTACCCAGGGTCTCTGTTCATTGACTCAGGGTAAATCATCCCTGAGTGATATACGTCTACCAATTTTGCATTTTAAGACAATTTTGAGACATGGGAGAATCATTGTCTTTCAGTAATTATTTGAGATAGACAAACGGGGAAAAAATGAAGAGATAGGCAAGGTGGGGGGACACAATTTTCCTTCGAGAATTTTTTTAAAATCTCATTTTTTCTTTGAGATATTCAACTGCAATCTTTAACAATTTTTTTCTCTCTTTCGCTACTATGTAAATGTACTAAAAAAAAACCTACCACCCCTGCTGGGCACCCATAGACTCCAAGGTATTAACTTTTTGGGTGGAAGATAGAAATGGAATTTTCAACCATTCTGCTGCTATTTCTCTCTTCTACCCCCAAACCGGGCAAAAACTGGGCATATTATACCGCCAGCACCAGATACATGGTAGAAAACATGGGGTGTGCAAGCTTTCACAAACAGTGGGGCAATTTGCCTATCACGGTCTGGGGAGGGGGGTGGAGAAATCAGTTTTCATTTCACACAAAGAGTGTCAGGAAATGATACAAGGGGAAGGACTGCAACTGTCGTCCAGACTTGAGATTTTTGTCATGGAATGTCATGGAAATGTCATGGAATTTTCACCTGAAATTTTTGTGGGAACCCTGTACTATATCCAAGTACATAAGTTACATATCCATCTAACCCTGAGTCATCTGTGAGGCCACTCACACACTCAATCTTTGACATAAATGATAGACTACCAGTACCTAGATGCCTTATACATTAGTATAAAGCATGTATGTCCTATGACCCCCCCTACATGTGTATACCCTTTAACCTTTTAGACCAACGTGTATAAGATCATGCTACATGTGTATCCCTATACCCTTGTAGACCCACGTGTATAAGACCCCCCTACATGTGTATCCCCTATGCCCTTGTAGACCCACGTGTATAAGATCGTGCTGCGAGCGCTGGACATCATCACGATCATCGTGCCTCCTGCGCTGCCGGCGGCCATGACGGTAGGCACGGTGTACGCCCAGAGCCGCCTCAAGAAGCAGGGCATCTTCTGTATCAGCCCCCCCAGGATCAACGTCTGCGGAAAGATCAAACTCGTCTGTTTCGACAAGGTACGGTAAATTCACCCATATATAACTGCATCCTCAACTTTCTAAAATCCTATAAGTCTATCTTGGGGTCTAAAAATTGTTAATCTAGTACTGTAGTATACTTTATATGAAAACTCGCACTCCAACTTTGGGCCGATCCTATAAGCCTATGGATATTGTCTGCATTCATGTTGTCTCATTGAGTGCAATAGCAGGGGCCCAGTACATCAGCCATAGTAAATCTCAAAAAAAAATTTACGTACACTTTTTGACAAATCTGATCCATGAGTGATAATATAAACCAACCATGTACATTTATATAAACTTCACACAACGATATTACATGTACATTGGTAGAAAGCGGCATTCAGTTATTCTTAACAACAGAACTTACATTCTACTAAGATTCATATTATTTTGACTGATTTAAAGTGTTGCTGCTAATTTGTCGTGTATACTCCCTGTACAGACGGGTACGCTGACCGAGGATGGACTGGACCTGTGGGGCATTGTACCGCTAGACAACAACAGGTCAGTCAGCGTCAATCTCGGAATAAAATAACAACTATTTATTTTGTGCTAGATTTTGGAAGTGAACAGTCATCTGTGAAGATAAAATACATATGATATTTCTAAGACACAGTTATTAGGTCAGAATCATAATTTTAATTCCTTATCCCAGTTACTGAGAAGTCCTTTATATTCTAAATCAAATCATTTTACAGATTTTTACCTGCGGTTCAGGACCCCAGTGCTATGCCATCCAAGTCATCGCTTGTGGTTGCCATGGCAACATGTCACTCGCTAACTAACATAGACGGGGAGCTGACCGGCGACCCGCTAGACCTCAAGATGTTTAACTCCACTCAGTGGGTGAGTCATCCTTATCTGAGCTAGTATCTTTTTGGGATTAACCATTTAATGGTCACATAATGCATTATGCCCTTTGGTCGTCATGATGCTTGAATTACAGCCATGGTGAGTCTCTGGTCACAGCTGCATTCAGCCCTGGCTGCATTCATGTATCATGAAGACTAAGGACATAGCACATTACAGCACTATGGTTAAAGAATGTCTAGTTTTAAGAGCTCATGTATGATCATTGAGGCTGTTGGTCCCTTCATCCAGACCCAACTCACAAGCACTGGATGCGCAAATAGAAATGAAAAACAATATCATCTTTATAGGACCAATTATAATATGTATTATGGGAATCACTTCATAGTTTTAATCTCTATAGATATGTATTGTGATTTAGAGTGAACATGAAATATTCTACAAACTTCTGAAAAAGCTAGTAACTACAATGCCATGGGAGAATCTTAAAATGTGTCTACTTCATGCATAGAGAATGATATACCGGTACATGTCGAGTCATCATGAAGCCAAATTGTTGTGTCACTAATGGATATCCAATTTTGGTGATGGGGACCTTTGACCCGATAAAAAAAAATTGAATTTGCTGGATACTCACATAATCACAAATGTAAGTTTTTGCTTCGTAATATGAGTTGCAGAATTTAAAATCCCAGTTATAAATTATAGATGTATTATTTGAACTGGTGCTTTTAACAGTCAGTGGTTGCTTTTCTAAGGCTCCATAACAAAGGGTTGAGGGGAAGAATAATAAATATTCTGCTGTATTTAAGATTTAATACAGATGTGTTGTGCCTAAGCTGTACTAAAGGGGGCTATACATGTATGTTGTAACATTAAGGCTCTATAACCCCAGCACTACCAGTAGGGGTTGTTGTATACAATGTGGCCCATGTGTGAGAGTTGTGTGGCGTATTTGCACTAGACGTTGGAGGAGCCGGGCAGAGACACGACTCGCTTCGACACGCTGGTCCCGACCGTGGTGCGGCCCCCGTCCTGCCCCCACGCAGATCCCGACACAGATCCCGACATGGAGCGAGACCAGGCAGCAGCCGTGAAGTTCATGCCTGGATTATCAGCAGACCTCAGCCTCCACATCCAAGTAGAGACCCCAGATGAGGTGAACACCCGCTGCACGGCCCTGTCTCCTTGCCGGTAGTCCGCTAGTTGTATAACCTCCCATTACCGCGAGTTAACACAGCGAGTTAAACGCATGGTATAGACGGTCATACAAAAACCTCGCTCTCTGGGAGCTCGCTCCTTTGTCGCTGCTTGTTACTAACATCTCACCTTATTTTTGCATGCTTGTTTTTTGATGATTTGTTGTAAAAATATTGTTGTTGTTGTTGTTTTTTGAGATTGCTTATTAACAATGCATTTATATTACCAATTGCTAATGCAGCTAATTTGAAATAAATAACGGGTTTCCTCTGACCAGTGCTACCGCATTATATCCAATGATGTGCTTACTAGTTCCATCAGTGCAACAATCGATGTACAACATCCACTCTCTCCTCTAAATGAGTTCAGTCAGTTACCCGGTAGCTCTAGTGATATCTGTACGCTGAAGGTGCATGGGTTAGTGTGCTGTAGTGCTGTTGATATCTGGTTGACCTGGTCTACTGGAGGTTCTATAAAGCCTCACCTATATAACCTGCGTGTGGATCAGATCCCCAGCTTGGGTTATACCCGATAATAGAATTTGACCAGACTCAGGGTGTGGGTCATACAGAGGTTTTTGCAAGTAAAGTAAATTACTAAAGTAGCAATTTTCAGAACCCAGTAGCGGGTTATAGGATTTCCTAAAAGTCAAGTGTGAGTATTACGCCAGTCTTATCAAACATGTAGTCATGCAGTAGCATGCAATCGTGCTACTTAATACAACAGACAACATAATGACCTTTTTCTGTTGAAGTCCTTTTAATTTGATATGGGTCGGGATCACATGATTTAAAAAGGATTGAGTTGAACTATATGTAACCTTCAACATTTTCCCAGGATATAATGACAGGTAAGCTCAGAAACCTGCTATGAATTAAAAACCGAAGAACACACATTTTGGTGATGCAAGTAATACAGTTAAAATGTGTAGCTTTCTCTTAACTACCAGAGTTAACTTGTTTTGATAGATACTGGAAGAACCTGGGAAGGACACGAGTCGTTTTGACCAATTGGTGCCAACAATAGTCCGGCCGACGACTCGCGAGTCGTATTACTGCCACAACCAGCCCCAGGTAAAAACGAGTTACTTAAGGTGGTGGGCGAGCGTTGCCGAACTCTTTTTTCTGCAATCAACAAAATCTATATACAGCCGCACAGACATTTTGTAGTATGTGGACAAATCAGAACATCACAAGGATTATATGACACACACAGCAGTGTAAGAGTGTGTATGTCATCTCATCTAATACTTCAGCTACTACCAGTTACTCTCCGCTTCTGATTCTCTGTAAAGATCTATGGCTTTAGGCTGGGTAAGCTATCATCAAGATACACATATCTACTGTGTGTGTGTCGTTGTGTTTCTTGGCCAACCATTTCACTGGATATTTATTGTGGAACTTGCAGTGTATTGCTATAGTTGGCCTAAAGAAGAAGACCATGTTCTTATTGAAATGGAGAAATTTAAACAGGATTCTTTCCTGAATTACCAGTACTTAAAGTACTTCCCAAAATAATGCGGGGCAGGGGGGGGGGGGTATACCTAGTACATTTGGAAAAGTCGATACCCAAGATATGAACCTTCAAAATGAAAATGTTAGGCCACTTAAAATTGATTATCAGCTTTGCGGACACCGCGTGCATCCTCTAAAAAAGGGCCACATTGGTCCTTTTTTTCACCTTTTAAGGGAAAAAAGGCCATGAAAGGGTGCATCTAAAAAAAATCAGATAGCATGTTGCAAAAATATCAATATCTCAGCTGATAATAGGGGTAGAAACGAAGTTTAAAGGGCATTTTAGACCTTATCTATATGTACAGACCATCAATTTATGAAAAAAAAGAAGAAATAAAGGCCCTCCCGCACCTCCAAGGAAAACTATATTTTAAAAAAAGCTTCCCTCCCTCACCGATTTTTTCCAAAAAGTGTCCGCAAAGCTGATAAACAATTTAAGTGGCCTTACCAGTTCTATATTGATTAGATAAGTTATTCTATGAGACGTGTAGTGAAGCCTGGGCTCTCTCTGTTACAGAAAGACAAACTTAGCTTCAACTGTGATTGTTGTCAGGTAACTCTGGTTTAGGACTGATAAGGTACCTCAACATACGCTAGGCTTGACTATAAATACCCCGCCTTTAATGTGACATGGTCCGATTTTTTAAATAATTATAATCCTGCATAAATGTGTTTCAAATGTTAGAAAAATATCATATTTGGAGGATAGGGTCTAATAAAATGGCATCTATGGGCAACAAGAGCCCAATTACCGGGTCAGATGTGGTCCAAGTATAGCATTTTACAGTGTATTTTCAATGGGGGAATTATAGTGTGCACTCCAAAATTGATTAATTGAGCCATAATCTGATAATTTGTCAAATTCTAAGCTAAATTCTAGGGAATGAGATCAAATAAAGTAGCTAGCACATGAAATATCACCATAGAGAACATTCTGGTTAATTTTTAACAACATTTCTGAGCCTTATTCATCGGACCATATCACTTTAATGTTATTTTGAGGCTTGTTGCCCATATATGCGCGAATCAAAAAGTGACCGCTCTGCAATTGTAATTACAACATTTTTACAATTTAAGGTAAAAAATAACCCATAGTCACAAGCAAGTAACATAGGTGATGGTAGTTAAGAGAATAAGGATACGTTGATTATAAGGAATAACCTAAAATAAATGAACCATATAAATTTACACCAACAGAAACCTCATGCACCTCATTCTAGTTGTTATAAAGGTGTACAAATCCAGTCTATTGAGTAAGCTCCTACGGGTTTCTTCTAAATACCTTTGGATTAGTTAACTTAGGGTAGGGTAAGAGACTCTTGAGGTATCACTATAAAAGAACGACTCTAAATGCTGGACTGTGTATTACAATATTAGTGCATGCAATTAAATCCATGGTTGCTCCTTTTTCGCTGGTAAAATACATTAAATTATATTCATTTCCTACTAGAAATTTACCAAAATATGGAAATGTCCTACTCGTTGTCGACCAGGGAGTGGCACGTCTACTTTTAATAAGGGTTTGATAACTATATCAGTCTTTAATATTTAGTACGTTTTTTTTCCATCGGAGGGGGCTCAAATATGGACAGGTCCACACTGACTCCAACCCTGGGTGAAAGATACACAAAACAATGCACATGGCAGCATTATTTTGATTTCATATAATTTTGTATCTTGTTCGGTTTTACTTTTTGACATTCTAGATGTGCTTTTACGCGTAAAGCAGTGCATGATATGCTGAACTAGCCAGCTCTAGACAAACATCATAATGGTTTCTAAGTTTAATCGCTTGTATCAAAAAGATAAGTTGTGTCTTTTAAATGTTAGATTTATAGTTTGTACTGCATGTTACATTTATATTGAGATAATACATGTGGCTTATTCCTAGCATGACTATCGATTCATATCTTTAAATTGGCCGTTCAATAAGAATTTTTCCTAACCTTGAGCAATATGCATCGTCATCTGTCACTATAGAATATAGTTCATAATTAAAGAATAGTTCCTCTTTTAGTACATAATTAAACTCCTAACTACTAAGTTTTTAAGCTCCTTGGTGCCACTTACAGCGGATACAGTACACTAGTATGTGTGGCTCTTCTTAACCCTCTCATTGCCAGCAGGCCGCTATAGCGTCCAGAGCACCAAAATCACTGAGCTGAACAAGAAAATATTACTCAAAATTGATGAAAATTCTTTCTTACAAATATTAGTCGAAGCACCCCATGTTTGGTATCATATTAAAGCTTATGCCATCCTCTTCTCATCCTACATTACACTTTAAAAAGTTGTTGTTTTTTAAGTATTTTATTGGGTAATTAATTACTTAACGTATTGACATGAGTAACTATGCTTAAACATCATTTCAATTGTTGATATTTATAATTTTTTCAAATTTTTGGCAAAACTACAGATAAATCTGGCGGTGGGAGGGTTAAGCTCTGGAAAAAACCACGGTAAATCGTGAATTCCTCGTTCTGTCTGACTCCACTTACATGTATGTGGTGCTGTCTGTTGTAGACGCCGTACGAGGTGGGCATCGTGCGTCAGTTCCCATTTTCCTCCAGTCTGCAGCGGATGACGGTCATCACCCGTGTACTGGGGGCCCGACACATGGAGTGTTACTGCAAGGGGGCGCCCGAGAAGGTGCAGGCTCTGTGCCGCCCCGAGACAGGTTAGTGTGGGGGGTCGCTGTAAGGGGGCGTGTGGGACGTTAAACTACACAAACAAACAAAACAAAGTAAGGGGGCGCCCCAGAAGGTGCAGGCCCTGTGCCGCCCCGAGACAGGTTAGTGTGGGGGGTCGCTGTAAGGGGGCGTCCCAGAAGGTGCAGACCCTGTGCCGCCCCGAGACAGGTTAGTGTGGGGGGTCGCTGTAAGGGGGCGCCCCAGAAGGTGCAGGCCCTGTGCCGCCCGAGACAGGTCAGTGTGGGGGGTCGCTGTAAGGGGGCGTCCCAGAAGGTGCAGGCCCTGTGCCGCCCCGAGACAGGTCAGTGTGGGGGGTCGCTGTAAGGGGGCGTCCCAGAAGGTGCAGGCCCTGTGCCGCCCCGAGACAGGTTAGTGTGGGGTGTCGCTGTAAGGGGGCGCCCCAGAAGGTGCAGGCCCTGTGCCGCCCCGAGACAGGTCAGTGTGGGGGGTCGCTGTAAGGGGGCGTCCCAGAAGGTGCAGGCCCTGTGCCGCCCCGAGACAGGTTAGTGTGGGGGGTCGCTGTAAGGGGGCGCCCCAGAAGGTGCAGGCCCTGTGCCGCCCCGAGACAGGTTAGTGTGGGGTGTCGCTGTAAGGGGGCGCCCGAGAAGGTCCCTCTGCCGCCCCGAGACAGGTTAGTGGTGGGTTTGGCGGAGCCTCTAGTCAACCCAAGGCACTTATACAAGACATGCTCATATTCGAGATCAATTTTAATCACTTGAGAACATTGCTAAGACCGCTCAACCCCTGTGCTTATACTTGACCAGCACACATTTGATACCCGTCACTACATCGCAGCATTCCTGGGAATTCCTGCAAAAGTAGGAAAAGTGGCATCTCTGTGCTCCCTGGTTAACAATAAATAGGACATTTTAATATCCCAGCATTATATCGCAGCAGTACAGTAACTACATTGTAACTCCCTAGACAAACCCAAGTTAGACTAATATACCCAGGACTGCCTGGTAGTGATGTGAATGGCTATATTTGTGTTTGTAGTCCCGCATGACTTCCACGAGGTACTGAAGAACTACACCCAGCGGGGTTTCCGCGTCATCGCCTTAGCGTGGAGACCGCTAGACAGAAAACTCACCTGGCACCAGGCACAGAGGATACACAGGTGAGAACCACAAGGGGAATTATGAGTCTAAGGACCCCTAACGGAAAGAACAATGAAGAAAATAAATCACAGTTTAGAAAATCTAGGCTCGGTTCAAGATATAATTCTTTAAAAGGGTAACCTGGGATTTGTTTGCGAAATTGGATTATGCTAAAATCTCCTTTTGCATAAATCTAGACCAGGGGTTACATGCAGATGGTTTCTATGAAGAGCGTTGACTTAAAAAAAAATTAAATTGGTGAATTACAGGACTTTTCAACTCTGCAAATTTTGCTGCTTCAGGGTTCATTTTCACCTCCCAGTGAACTTTGCGTAGTTACTCTTGTAACTAACATAAGAATGTCTGCTCTTAGTCTTAGTATCAATTTATAATTCCATTGGAATGTAACTTAAATAATATAAATACATGTATCTAAATTAAAAGAAATAAAGCAATCTAAATTTCTGTGTGATTCAGGGACGCTGTGGAAGGTGACCTGAGCTTGCTGGGGCTGCTGGTGCTGGAGAACATGCTGAAGCCGCAGACCACGCCCGTCATCCACACCCTCATGAAGGCTCGCATACGGACCGTCATGGTCACCGGTAAGTACCATCAGTCGATACATCGCAGGATGCAGGGCTTTAATGCTTTAAAGGCCGTCAAGGCCTAAAAAAAAAAAAGGTGTCCCGGTAACATGGGCAAAATAAATAGGGTCGGAAGGTCGCTATTTTAAAAAAAAAATTACAATTTTTATTTTGTAAAAAAAAAGAGGCAATTTTAGAAGTAAATTCGTCAAAAATGTCCTAAATTTTCTCAAAAATTCAAAAAATGGCCCAAAAAAATTAGGGTCGGCCCCTAAAACGTAGGGTCGGTCGGTATACCGGAACACAGCTTTGCACTATCTGTATGCCCTTTGTTGAATGCAGTCCTAGCGATTCTACTCAAAAGTGCTGCCTTCCCGTATCATGCCGACCCTACATGGTTGATACACTCCTGGATGGTCGGCATGATGCATGAAGGCAGTCCTGGGATCATGCATCATCAGGAGAAAGGGGATATCCGATTAATGGAGAAGGAATTTTAACCTTGTCAAACCCCAGTCCCATGTCTTTAGTCTATTCCTTTATAACCGAGCCTACATGAGTGATATCCTGCATGAATGCAGCCATGGCTAATATATTTTAGCATTAATGAACGAGGAGGGGAGGAGGTCTTAAGCTATGGACCCATTCCATATAAAACATCTAAAATGCTGGCCAGAGAAGGAATTTTAACCCTGTCAAACCCAGTCCTGGGTCGGTCATTTCCTTCATACATTGTACTATATCATTAATTCCTCCTGTGTCCAGGTGACAACATGCTGACGGCGGTGAGTGTGGCGCGGCAGTGCGGCATGGTGGGCCCCAAGGAGGCCGTCGTCATGGTAACCGCTCACCCACCTGAGGGGGACAAACCCGCCCAGGTCGAGTGGGAGTTTGCTGACAGCGACAGGAGCTCTGGGACAGAGAGCGAGGGTGTCACCGAGAATGAGGCTGACGGCTCTGAAGTGAGTGAATTATTTCGTATACCGTATTCACGTAATAAGCGCACAGTGCGCTTAAAAAATGAATATGGACACCTTATGGTAGTTAAGAGTTTAATTGGAGTCAAAAATTGAGATACTTTTGGTTATTTGTTGTATGAACTCTGGCCAGGGGGTGTGCGCTTATTACGTCGAATACGGTATTTGTACTTTGTACCTGTACTACACCAATCATCATTGTTTTATCAATTTCAGGCATTTTGTACTCTTAAAATTAAGAGAAATATTAACAGTTTATAAAATATTGTCAATTTATAAATCTTGTTAAATTGTGAATTTACTGTTCTTCAACTGTATTTGCTGATCTCTCTTCATTTAAAAGCTCTACCAAGCGTTGAACATAGAGGAAGAAAGACTGGAAAAGTACCACTTTGCGGTCAACGGCAAAAGTTTTGGAGTTATTCGGCACTACTTTCCAGAGCTGATCTCAAAGGTAAGTGAATATGAGCAACTCTCAATTCTTCAGACTTGAGACTTAAACATTAAATATGAATAGTATATGAAGCTTGTGACCATTTTTTCCTCAAGAATAGATAAGAAAAGGGGAGATAGAACTACCACATAACAGTGTCTATTTGGTTACAGATTGTGGTGCGTGGGACGGTGTTTGCCCGGATGTCGCCCGAACAGAAGACGCAGCTGGTGGAGAGCCTGCAGGACCTGGGGTAAGCGCTTCACATTGCCTGCTCACCGAACCACCCGAATGTATATAGTACTCAGCCTCAGGTTTATCACACACGCTTTAAGAAATGTATTTGAAAAATTCAATTAGCATACTATGGGGTTAACAAATATGTCATCATCAATTACCACCCAATCTTAGTAAGGCCACTTAAAGTTGATTATCAGCTTTGCGGATACCGCGCGCACCCTTCAAAAGGGGCGGCATCGGTTGTTTTTTTCACCCCTTTAGAAAAAAAATGACCAAAAATAGCGCATGGAGGAATACACCGGCAATACAATTGCAATATTATCAATATCACAGCTAATAATCAGAGTAGAAATGCAATTTAAACGGCGTTTTTATCCTTATTTACACATGCTGACAGTAAATGACAAGAAAAAACAAGAAAAAAGGCCCTCCCGCACCTCCAAGAAAAAGTATATATAAAAAAAAGCCTCCCTCCCTCACCGACTTTTTCCAAAAAGTGTCCGCAAAGCTGATAATCAATTTTAAGTGGCCTAAATATTTATTTGAAAAAAAATCAATTAGCGTGCTCTAGAAAATAATTAGCGTAATACATGTATGGGATAAATAATATATACCGTACAATTTCTATGTAATGGCCAATTACGTAATAAGTTCAGAGGTTAAAATGGGTGGGTCCTTGGAGGTAGGTGCGGTGAATTGGGCGCGTTAAAGATTTCTAAACTCGCTTTAAACTAAAGGACATGTGAGCAGAATTAATACAATGTATAAAAGCAACTGTGCGAAATAGATACTAAATGTATATGTGTGTTGACATTGTAGGTACTGTGTGGGTATGTGTGGGGACGGTGCTAATGACTGTGGTGCCCTGAAGACTGCACACGCTGGTATCTCCCTGTCTGAGGCTGAGGCATCGGTCGCCTCCCCGTTCACATCCCGCACCGCTAATATAGAGTGTGTGCCCACCGTCATCAGGTCAGTACTGGGCACTTGTTTTTAGGTCTTTTTTTGAGTAATTAAATAAGCTTTCATTGTTGGCTCTTATTGTGTTATTCAGATTAAAATAGTTTCAGACTCACTCGTTATGAATTCGTCAAAAAATAATTGCAATGAAAAGTAGCGATCTACATTTCCAAATTCGAGGGCCGACTGTATACAAATATTCAGCTTAAATTCCTATTTTAAACAGCCTTCATTTAACTTCATATTTTATCCCTCATTAAAACAACGTCAATAAGTGAGATCATGTGGCAGTAGATAACGAGTGTGTGTCTTGCAGGGAGGGTCGTGCGGCGCTGGTGACGTCGTTCGGCGTCTTTAAGTACATGGCCATGTACAGCATCGTACAGTTTGTCACTGTGCTCATTCTCTACTCTGTAAGTACTACGCTAAGATGTTCTTTAACATTGTGGATATCCTTACTTGTAACAGCTCATAAATATGTTTAATAGACTATCGTATTTTTTGTGCTTTACAAAAAGTATTTTAAGACCACCAGTGCTTATACAGGACCACTGCTTATTCCAAACTTGGCACTTTAATAAATGTGATGGTACGTTATGGGATTTGGAATAGCAATTATTGACAGTGGGGCATAGAGTAATTTCCCTCAAGTCGACCAAGAGTGAATCATGAGGGTGTAACGCCATTTCGACGGCTAGGGTCATATTCACAGCAAGTGGCATGCACATACATATGGTCAGGTGTGAGAAGTACAGGGGGATGGGGCTCTGTGTCAGGGTGTGACTAGTACAGGCGTGTGGGGCCCTGTGTCAGGGTGTGAGTAGTACAGGGGGGTGGGGCTCTGTGTCAGGGTGTGACTAGTACAGGCGTGTGGGGCCCTGTGTCAGGGTGTGAGTAGTACAGGCGTGTGGGGCCCTGTGTCAGGGTGTGAGTAGTACAGGCGTGTGGGGCCCTGTGTCAGGATGTGAGTAGTATAGGGGGGTGGGGCTCTGTGTCAGGGTGTGACTAGTACAGGCGTGTGGGGCCCTGTGTCAGGGTGTGAGTAGTACAGGGGGATGGGGCCCTGTGTCAGGGTGTGAGTAGTACAGGGGGATGGGGCCCTGTGTCAGGGTGTGAGTAGTACAGGGGGATGGGGCCCTGTGTCAGGGTGTGAGTAGTACAGGGGGATGGGGCCCTGTGTCAGGGTGTGAGTAGTACAGGGGGATGGGGCCCTGTGTCAGGGTGTGAGTAGTACAGGCGTGTGGGGCCCTGTGTCAGGGTGTGAGTAGTACAGGGGGGTGGGGCTCTGTGTCAGGGTGTGACTAGTACAGGCGTGTGGGGCCCTGTGTCAGGGTGTGAGTAGTACAGGGGGATGGGGCCCTGTGTCAGGGTGTGACTAGTACAGGCGTGTGGGGCCCTGTGTCAGGGTGTGAGTAGTACAGGGGGGTGGGGCTCTGTGTCAGGGTGTGACTAGTACAGGCGTGTGGGGCCCTGTGTCAGGGTGTGAGTAGTACAGGCGTGTGGGGCCCTGTGTCAGGGTGTGAGTAGTACAGGGGGATGGGGCCCTGTGTCAGGATGTGAGTAGTACAGGGGGATGGGGCCCTGTGTCAGGGTGTGACTAGTACAGGCGTGTGGGGCCCTGTGTCAGGGTGTGAGTAGTACAGGGGGATGGGGCTCTGTGTCAGGGTGTGACTAGTACAGGCGTGTGGGGCCCTGTGTCAGGGTGTGAGTAGTATAGGGGGGTGGGGCTCTGTGTCAGGGTGTGACTAGTACAGGCGTGTGGGGCCCTGTGTCAGGGTGTGAGTAGTATAGGGGGGTGGGGCTCTGTGTCAGGGTGTGACTAGTACAGGCGTGTGGGGCCCTGTGTCAGGGTGTGAGTAGTACAGGGGGTCCTGTGTCAGGGTGTGAGTAGTACAGGGGGATGGGGCCCTGTGTCAGGGTGTGAGTAGTACAGGGGGATGGGGCCCTGTGTCAGGGTGTGAGTAGTACAGGGGGATGGGGCCCTGTGTCAGGGTGTGAGTAGTACAGGGGGATGGGGCCCTGTGTCAGGGTGTGAGTAGTACAGGGGGATGGGGCCCTGTGTCAGGGTGTGAGTAGTACAGGGGGATGGGGCCCTGTGTCAGGGTGTGAGTAGTACAGGGGGGTGGGGCCCTGTGTCAGGGTGTGAGTAGTACGGGGGGATGGGGCCCTGTGTCAGGGTGTGAGTAGTACAGGGGGATGGGGCCCTGTGTCAGGGTGTGAGTAGTACAGGGGGATGGGGTCCTGTGTCAGGGTGTGAGTAGTACAGGGGGATGGGGCCCTGTGTCAGGGTGTGAGTAGTACAGGGGGATGGGGTCCTGTGTCAGGGTGTGAGTAGTACAGGGGGATGGGGCCCTGTGTCAGGGTGTGAGTAGTACAGGGGATGAGGCCCTGTGTCAGGGTGTGAGTAGTACAGGGGGATGGGGTCCTGTGTCAGGGTGTGAGTAGTACAGGGGGGTGGGGTCCTGTGTCAGGGTGTGAGTAGTACAAGGGATGGGGCCCTGTGTCAGGGTGTGAATAGTACAGGGGGATGGGGCCTTGTGTCAGGGTGTGAGTAGTATAGGGGGCAAGGGCCCTCTGTCAGTAGTGTGAGTAGATGTGTGAGGATGGGGCCCTGTGTCAGGGTGTGAGTAGGGTATGGGGCCCTGTGTCAGGGTGTGAGTAGTACAGGGGGATGGGGCCCTGTGTCAGGGTGTGAGTAGGGGATGGGGCCCTGTGTCAGGGTGTGAGTAGTACAGGGGGATGGGGCCCTGTGTCAGGGTGTGAGTAGTACAGGGGGATGGGGCCCTGTGTCAGGGTGTGAGTAGTGCAGGCAGATGGGACCCTGTGTCAGGGTGTGAGTAGTACAGGGGGATGGGGTCCTGTGTCAGGGTGTGAGTAGTACAGGGGGATGGGGCCCTGTGTCAGGGTGTGAGTAGTACAGGGGGATGGGGCCCTGTGTCAGGGTGTGAGTAGTACAGGGGGATGGGGCCCTGTGTCAGGGTGTGAGTAGTACAGGGGGATGGGGCCCTGTGTCAGGGTGTGAGTAGTACAGGGGGATGGGGACCTGTGTCAGGGTGTGAGTAGTACAGGGGGATGGGGCCCTGTGTCAGGGTGTGAGTAGTACAGGGGGATGGGGCCCTGTGTCAGGGTGTGAGTAGTACAGGGGGATGGGGCCCTGTGTCAGGGTGTGAGTAGTACAGGGGGATGGGGCCCTGTGTCAGGGTGTGAGTAGTACAGGGGGATGGGGTCCTGTGTCAGGGTGTGAGTAGTACAGGGGATGGGGCCCTGTGTCAGGGTGTGAGTAGTACAGGGGGTTGGGGCCCTGTGTCAGGGTGTGAGTAGTACAGGGGGATGGGGCTCTGTGTCAGGGTGTGAGTAGTACAGGGGGATGGGGCCCTGTGTTAGGGTGTGAGTAGTACAGGGGGATGGGGCCCTGTGTCAAAGTGTGAGTAGTACAGGGGGATGGGGCCCTGTGTCAGGGTGTGAGTAATACAGAGTAGTCATAAGAACAGGTGGTAGTACAATTTGTAACTATGGTTGAAGGTTGTTTTGTTTGTCTTACAGTATTCCACCAACTTGAGTGACTGGATGTTTTTGTACATCGATCTGATCATCACAACTACCGTGGCTATCTTCAGTAAGTAATACTTCAATTGTTGTATATATTATATCTTTAAGCACCATATTTATGGCATATTCATTCATTTCAGATGTTCATCTGTATATATATATATACCGTAAAACCTCGCGTATAAGCCGCACCCCCAGTTAACTTGTCCATACTGCGTTAAATATAGTGTGGGGCTTTTGCTTTTAATGAAAGGTAATGCAAGTTGTGAATTCTCAGCACACAGGAAATATTTGCTCAGAATATTTTAGATTTGTTCCATGAGGTTCCCCCACTAATTAGACATTTTTGCCAAGAGGTAACCAAAAACTAACCAGTACCCTCTGAGGGGTCCACATTTTTGTCTCCCCAGACCCAAGAATACTCCCCAACATCCACCCAACGCCCACCCTCATACAGTTTGTATTAAAGGGAATAAATTGCATTGTTCCTAAATTCATGCCTTTCTCATTACATCTGTGACGCCCTGTTTTATTGGTCCTATAATGTTTGTATGGATGTCCATTATACATTTCCAAGGTTTGGTTGCAATATCAATAGAAGAAGGGGATTGTCCATGACAGATAATGTGAAAGTGCTGTTTTCCTATTCATTTCTATAGTTAAGGTACTCCTTTGCTCAAATGGCCGTATCATAAAAGTTAGTACTGTGACATGGCAATTTCTTTTGATTTTCTATTAGATAGTAAATCAAACTAACATAATACTGAGTTATATGCAAAAGTCAATAGAACATCAGTTACCCTGTGACAAGTAGAAAGTCCCTTTGACATGGCTTGTACTCTGTTACAGTGGGACACACGGGTGCGTACAGCAAGCTGGCCCAGCAGCGGCCGCCGGGCAGCCTCATGTCTCCCGCCAACATCTTCACGCTGTTACTCCACATCCTGCTGGTGACGGCCGCACAGGCCGGGGCCATCTTCTACTTAGACACTCAGCCCTGGTAAGGCATCCTTTATATACACCTGTTATATCCATCCTCTACCTGGACACTCAGCCCTGGTAAGGCATCCTTTATATATACCTGTTATATCTATCCTCTACCTAGACACTCAGCCCTGGTAAGGCAGTCTATATATATACCTGTTATATCCATTCTCTACCTGGACACTCAGCCCTGGTAAGGCAGTCTCTATATATACCTGTTATATCCATCCTCTACCTAGACACTCAGCCCTGGTAAGGCAGTCTTTATATATACCTGTTATATCCATTCTCTACCTGGACACTCAGCCCTGGTAAGGCAGTCTCTATATATACCTGTTATATCCATCCTCTACCTGGACACCCAGCCCTGGTAAGGCAGTCTATATATATACCTGTTATATCCATCCTCTACCTAGACACTCAGCCCTGGTAAGGCAGTCTTTATATATACCTGTTATACATCCTCTACCTGGACACACAGCCCTGGTAAGGCAGTCTTTATATATACCTGTTATATGGATCCTCTACCTGGACACTCAGCCCTGGTAAGGCATCCTTTATATATACCTCTCATATACATCTTCTACCTGGACACTCAGCCCTGGTAAGGCAGTCTTTATATATACCTGCTATATAAATATACATCCTCTACCTGGACACTCAGCCCTGGTAAGGCATCCTTTATATATACCTCTTATATCCATCCTCTACCTGGACACCCAGCTCTGGTAAGGCATCCTTTATATATACCCCTCATATACATCTTCTACCTGGACACTCAGCCCTGGTAAGGCAGTCTTTATATATACCTGCTATATAAATATACATCTTCTACCTAGACACTCAGCCCTGGTAAGGCATTCTATATATATACCTGCTAATACATCCTCTACCTGGACACTCAGCCCTGGTAAGGCATCCTTTATATATACCTCTTATATCCATCCTCTACCTGGACACTCAGCCCTGGTAAGGCATCCTTTATATATACCTCTCATATACATCTTCTACCTGGACACTCAGCCCTGGTAAGGCAGTCTTTATATATACCTGCTATATAAATATACATCTTCTACCTGGACACTCAGCCCTGGTAAGGCAGTCTTTATATATACCTGCTATATAAATATACATCTTCTACCTAGACACTCAGCCCTGGTAAGGCAGTCTTTATATGTACCTGTTATATCTATCCTCTACCTGGACACTCAGCCCTGGTAAGGCAGTCTTTATATGTACCTGTTATATCTATCCTCTACCTGGACACTCAGCCCTGGTAAGGCATCCTTTATATATACCTGTTATATATCCTCTACCTGGACACTCAGCCCTGGTAAGGCATCCTTTATATATACCTGTTATATCCATCCTCTACCTGGACACTCAGCCCTGGTAAGGCAGTCTTTATATATACATGTTATATCCATCCTCTACCTGGACACTCAGCCCTGGTAAGGCAGTCTATATATATACCTGTTATATAAATATACATCTTCTACCTAGACACTCAGCCCTGGTAAGGCATCCTTTATATATACCTGTTATATACATCTTCTACCTGGACACTCAGCCCTGGTAAGGCACCCTTTATATATACCTGTTATATCCATCCTCTACCTGGACACTCAGCCCTGGTAAGGCATCCTTTATATATACCTGTTATATCCATCCTCTACCTGGACACTCAGCCCTGGTAAGGCACCCTTTATATATACCTGTTATATCCATCTTCTACTTAGACACTCAGCCCTGGTAAGGCACCCTTTATATATACCTGTTATATCCATCCTCTACTTAGACACTCAGCCCTGGTAAGGCACCCTTTATATATACCTGTTATATCCATCCTCTACCTGGACACTCAGCCCTGGTAAGGCAGTCTTTATATATACCTGTCATATCCATCCTCTACTTAGACACTCAGCCCTGGTAAGGCAGTCTTTATATATACCTGTTATATCCATCCTCTACCTGGACACTCAGCCCTGGTAAGGTAGTCTTTATATATACCTGTTATATCCATCTTCTACTTAGACACTCAGCCCTGGTAAGGCAGTCTTTATATATACCTGTTATATCCATCTTCTACCTAGACACACAGCCCTGGTAAGGCAGTCTTTATATATACCTCTTATATCCATCCTCTACCTGGACACTCAGCCCTGGTAAGGCAGTCTTTATATATACCTCTTATATCCATCTTCTACCTAGACACACAGCCCTGGTAAGGCAGTCTTTATATATACCTCTTATATCCATCTTCTACCTAGACACTCAGCCCTGGTAAGGCAGTCTTTATATATACCTCTTATATCCATCTTCTACCTAGACACACAGCCCTGGTAAGGCAGTCTTTATATATACCTGCTAATACATCCTCTACCTGGACACTCAGCCCTGGTAAGGCACCCTAATAAAGTTTTTGTAGTGTTAAACAATTGCACTTTATACCTGACATTTTTTGTACTCGTTTCGTTTGATCATATTTTTGAGGAGTTACTCTTACTGGTGTGTTAAGCGAACACTGATATTACATGTATTTGTTTGATTGTACAGGTACCGTCCGCTGGTGCCTAGTGCGGATGCCGAGGCGGTCGCGAGTTACGAGGGGAATGTGCTATTCCTGGTGTCTGCCTTCCAGTACCTGCTACTGGCCTTCTGCTTCTCCAAGGGTCCACCCTACAGGAAACGCATCTGGACTAATGGTAAGCAGATCATTATCATTCCTGATACATCCAGCAAAACTGAAACATGCTCTCAAATTCGGGTGGTGGCTTATACGTGACATTCGCAGGAATTTACGGTAGTTATGCACTTAAAAATATTCGTAGAGATCTAAGGCGCACTGAACCCACGACGTCATTTGCGTGCAAAACCCGGCAGGGTTAGGTCACTGACTCAATGGGCCTATAAAGAATTTGAAAGATTTTGATTATAAAATAAAAAAAGATGCACAACATTAACAGACTCACGTCAGCCTGTACACTCTCTAATACCATAAATAGAGGTTTAGACCAGGATATAGGGTGGAATTTTTTTTTTTTTATATTCAGGAAAAAAGAATTTATTCCCCAAAATTCATAGTCAACATTTTGCAGAACTAAGGTTAAAATATAACTGAACCACATTTCTTGAGTATATAATTCCTACTAGTTTCGGCCTTTGCAGATCTTCGTCAGGGAAATAAAAAAAAATATATAGAAATGAAAAATACTCCAACTAGAGTTTGAGTGTGTATGTGTTTCAGTGCCCTTCCTGTTGGCGTTGGTGGTGCTGACGGGCTGTACGGTGCTGCTCCTTGTCCACCCCTTCACATTCCTCACCGACCTGCTTATGGTGAGTACCCAACTACTGTGTGTATAATACACGTACACAAGGCTCATTGACAGGAAGCCGCATGGCATCATTTTACCTTGGTTATAAGGCCCAAAAAAGGCATTTTTGTGTTTTTTTTAGCAAAAAAATATTTTTAGCTGATTTTTTTTTGCGCCAAAAGTAAACGAAAATGGGATGAATTTGGTCTCAAAATCCTGAAAAAAAATAATGACTTAAAATAAAAGTGTTTGAAAATCACTATATTTCTATATCAAAACCTCACCTATATTAAGCCGAATGGGACTTTGGGGATGGGGAGCGATGTACCCCCCGGTATATCATAGTATGAATGCATTCATTCATTTGCTGTATTCCATGACAACAAAAGCACATGGTGCATTAAATCACTATGCCACCCTTAAAGGTTTAAGATGTTTAATCCACTTTGTCTCATATTCCAGTTGCGGCATTTCCCGTCCGGTACCCTCATCTTCCAGCTGACACTACTCGGCATGGTCGGCATCCACTTGATGTCTGCCATCTTTATTGAGGTATGCACCATTCTACTGTATAATCCCTTTGTTTTGGATTAAATTTTATACTATCTATTTATGTAATATTCCTGGACCAGCTGGCAGATAATTGATCAATGGGAGAAGTGATGTTCTGAAAAGAGCTAGGGAAGGTTCAATCTCAAAAACTATAATTTACATATAGTAAATGCTTTTGATTCAATCAATTTTGTCCAAAGTTCTCAAAATTAGGACTAAGTCCTTTGTGTACATATTTATCTGATAGTCCAAGTTTTTTGTTCACCACTGGCTGTATGGTAATCCATGTCATGCTGTATCATGCAGGGCTTTGTCGCCGACAGTCGCCTCTTGAAGCGAGCCGCCAACGCTATCCGGCGGAAGAAAACACCAAAGAACAAATACAAACTGGTAGAAAAAGAGCTGGCTGAGTCACCGAGCTGGCCTCCTATAGGTCAGGTCATCATGGCCCCGTCCAGTCCGCTGTGTAAACCCACCGACGGCACCGACACTTTGTACCAGCCCGGCCACGACCGGTGACACAACACCCGCACACTGGGGCACCGGTCAGTAGGGAGAGGACATATAGCAGCAATGGTTACGGTCACTCACAGCATTCATGTGGACTTGTGACATAAACTGGGGGTGAAACTCTTTCTTTGATAATCAGGTATTTCTAAATTTTAAAGATCTCTAATGATCACAGTGGATTCCATTTTAACATACCATATATATATATTAAAAGGCTCTTTTTTCCCATTTGTCACTTTCACCCCTGCACAGAATCAAATAATTGTTGGGTTATGACGACAATAGTTGATTTGTGAAGACTGAAGGTTATGCCTACAAAGTGTGATATCACGGACTACCGGATCGCTGCGGATTGAGACAATGTTACAATCCACTATATGTTATAGAATATACTATTGACATCAAATGTCACATTCTGGGTTCTTTAGTCATGATTTTAAGAGTGCAATCATATGGTGCCAGGGGAACTATTTTCTTCAGTTTTAGGTATTTCGAAGGGGGTTGTTTTTGTTTTGATATATTTTTAGGATTTACTACTCTTGTGTCTATTTACCATGTATAGGGATGAGAAAAGGTGTTTTTTAAACGAGGCTGTAGATGTTCAATGTAATCGTTCGCTTATAGGACATATCCCAAGAATTGTAACTTGACATAAAATTTGTTATTAGCAGTATCATCATGAGTATGGCCAACTGGGTTGGATATTCAATTGCCGATATAGCTCTGGTTGAGAAGTATAATGAAAAAGGAATTATATTACATACATTAGTTTTGTACATGTATAAAGTTGTACCGGTATTTGGTATCAGTATACTTATTATTGGATGTTGATCAATATTATGTGATATTAATCAGATAAACAGGGACTGTTTTAATTCTATTTTTATAATGCTAGGTCCAAAAATGTTTTACTGTAGTCCAGAAAATAGGAAATGTGTAATATTATATAGACATAGACCATTTTCAGAGTCAAGAAGGTGTGAGAAATCTCACCACATTGGCCGATGCCGGCAATTTGAGTACTAGGTAATTCGATAAATACATATTAGTGCATAATTGTCACATTAAATGAGATGTGAAAAACTAAATTATGAATGAGTAATGGTCAAGGGTTTGGCTAAAAATGGGTCTTTATAGGTCCTACCCTCTGAAAATGAACTGAAAAGATATATTCAGGTGATCTAGCACATTAACCAGGGACTCTGTTAATACTCGACTTCCATCTCTGCCCGGTAGTTATAACCAGCTTCCGTATTACTATTTAATAGATCATTCGCCAGTTGATATACCGTATACGACGTAATAAGCGCCCCCCCCCCCCCTCATTTGGGGTCATTTTTAGACTAGAACAAATGCTCACATTTCACGATTTCGGGGATAGTTTAACTCTTAAGTACTAAAACGCCATGAAAATAATTTCATAAGCGCCCAGGGCTCTTGTCACGTCGAATACGGTAAATATTGTTATATTTTGAGTCTGTTCCTGGGGACCACATTACGCCATATTATGCATGCATATACTTTTATTAATGTGGGGCGTTTTAGCACCATGTATGACCAGAAATGTATGTGTGATCATGGAC
Source organism: Harmothoe impar (assembly GCA_947462335.1). Classification (NCBI taxonomy): domain Eukaryota; kingdom Metazoa; phylum Annelida; class Polychaeta; order Phyllodocida; family Polynoidae; genus Harmothoe; species Harmothoe impar. The sequence continues at coordinate 17,133,807 of OX381716.1, forward strand.
AATATGTTATACCGGATCTTTGTCTTTGTTATTCTGAAATCGTTTATTCCAATTTGTCTAAGGGATTGCTCAGAGGTTCCTATACTGGGGAAAGTTATAAAATAATTGAAGGGGTTGTCTTTTAATCAAATGTCTTATTTTTGTTATATATCTTTGTTGGCAGAATATTTACCTCACAAAGCCGTGAAGGGAAAAAATAAATCTGATGAAATCCAAGTGCTTCTTTGTCTAATTCAAAGCTCTAGCATACCAGTATAATTCTGTATTTGATCAAATATTGGTATGTTGAAAAGGTATGAATGATAAATCAAGATGGCTCCCAGGTATCTTCTCTTGAACTATGACTTTGGGATACCCTTCACGATAGTGCTTATCAGTGATATTACTGTGTATTTCTCTGAACAAAAAAGGGGAAGTCGTTTCTTACATATGAACAGGCATTTATTGGTAATGGACATTATTTATCGACATATCACAGATATTCAGGCTGAAAGAACTGCCCTACGATGAGTTGCTTCAGTCTATTCTACAGTTTAAGACGGCATGCACCGCGGCCCATGCTACAGCTTGCGTGTACCCACAGCCACAGCCCCGTGAGCGGCCACAGCTCGAGGCGGCTGCCGTGGGCGACGTGTGCCGCGCCCCGTGAGCGGCCACAGCTCGAGGCGGCTGCCGTGGATGTACTATAGTTTAAGGCTGCTGCCGTGGGTGTACTATAGTTTATGGCGGCTGCTGTGGATGTACTATAGTTTAAGGCGGCTGCCGTGGGTGTACTATAGTTAAAGACGGCTGCCGTGGGTGTACTATAGTTAAAGACGGCTGCCGTGGCTGTACTATAGTTTAAGGCGGCTGCCGTGGGTGTACTATAGTTTAAGGCGGCTGCCGTGGGTGTACTATAGTTCAAGGCGGCTGCCGTGACTGTACTATAGTTTAAGGCGGCTGCCGTGACTGTACTATAGTTTAAGGCGGCTGCCGTGGGTGTACTATAGTTCAAGGCGGCTGCCGTGACTGTACTATAGTTTAAGGCGGCTGCCGTGACTGTACTATAGTTTAAGGCGGCTGCCGTGGGTGTACTATAGTTCAAGGCGGCTGCCGTGACTGTACTATAGTTCAAGGCGGCTGCCGTGACTGTACTATAGTTTAAGGCGGCTGCCGTGGGTGTACTATAGTTCAAGGCGGCTGCCGTGACTGTACTATAGTTTAAGGGGGCTGCCGTGGGTGTACTATAGTTCAAGGCGGCTGCCGTGGCTGTACTATAGTTTAAGGCGGCTGCCGTGGGTGTACTATAGTTTAAGGCGGCTGCCATGGATGTACTATAGTTTAAGGCGGCTGCCGTGACTGTACTATAGTTTAAGGCGGCTGCCATGGATGTACTATAGTTTAAGGCGGTTGCTGTCGATGTACTATAGTTTAAGGCGGCTGCTGTGGGTGTACTATAGTTTAAGGCGGCTGCTGTGGGTGTACTATAGTTTAAGGCGGCTGCCGTGGGTGTACTATAGTTTAAGGCGGCTGCCGTGGGTGTACTATAGTTTAAGGCGGCTGCCGTGGGTGTACTACAGTTTAAGGCGGCTGCCGTAAGCGGCTTGCACCACGGCCTGTGCCTGGCTGCACACGTCCCGGTACGTCTCCTCCCACTCGGCTGACAACTGCCGGGTCCTGATACATCTACAACACAACGTTAGGGACTGGTCACTCTTTAACAACGTAGGGGGGGGGGGGGTGATACAAATGTTAACCTCTCTTCTGAGAGATGCCACTAAAAGCAAGAAATCTAAGGGTTTTAGTAAACGCTCTGCAGGATATGAACACAATTTGATACAGAACTTAATGCATAAAAAAAGCAGGATTTATTGCAAAGGTAGGAAATGTGGCATTGAGCCTCTTCTGGGGCGTTGCAGGGAGTTAAACAATAAAACCCAATGTGTTACTATACATAAATGGACAGGTCCTCCATTTAACTTAATAGATCTATATGTGCTTTGATATGACTACAATAATGGACTCACCTTCGGAAGTAGGTGAGGACGAGGTAAACACGCTCCAGGTTGCGGTCTGCCACAAGCTCGTGGAGGTAGCGTATCAGGTGGCTAGAGTCTGCACGCTCCGGGGCTAAGGGACAGCAGGAGATTTAATTAGTACACCAGCGAGGAATTTCGATGCCTATAGATTATATATTATCAGGGTTCCCACGTGTCATGGAAAGTCATGGAATATCATGGAATTTGAAAGCTGTCTGGAATGTCATGGAATTTTGTAAAAAGTTGTCATATGTCATGGAATTTAAAAATAATGGAATTAATATTACAAAATCTCCGAGAATGTACCATATGCTTTCTAGATTTTAGACATTTTCTCAGGGGCCAAGCCCCATGACCCCACACAATAATTTTATAAATGTCATGGAAATTTTAGATTTTTGTCATGGAATGTCATGGAAATGTCATGGAATTTTGATCTGAAATATTCATGGGAACCCTGATTATAGCCCGAATGGCAGAAAAGCATATATTTGTAATTACATGGTAAATGAATACAAAGGAAATGAAGTCACCAATCAAAAAAACTTGAAATGTTCAAATTGAGGCCCTTGAATAAAGGTCTTCTATAGTTAAGTATAGGACTTCGTGACATCAAAAAACATTTTCTATATATACATTAATTTTTCACAAATACAGACCAATAGGGATTTTCCTTGATCTACATTATTTGATGCGGTGTTTTTCCCATACAACTCAGATCTTTCACACAATACAACTTCAATCTTGTCTCAATAAGTGAGCGAAAGTTATTAGATCAGAAATATATACTCACCATCACAAGACAGGGACCACTCCTTGAGTAGAGCCTTCACCTCTGGTACAGTGACCGCCCCACACAAGTTGACGCCCAGCTGCTCCACCACCCCCTCCTGGCCGCTACTGCCGGGCTCCGGTGTCGCGTCATCGCTAGACGTGGATGGTTGAGCTGCTCTTGATGTTGAAGGTTCAGGGGTCTTCACTATGGTACTCTCAGTGGGTCGAGTCTGCTTATTTTGCACCTGGAAGAATGAATAGATAAGACTTTTAAATGTGGTGTGAAGAATTCCCTACTTAAAACCTGATTAATTCTAGACGAAAAAAAACACATTTAAAACGTGATTTGGGCCATTTTCGCATTGTATAGCAAGTTTGTGATACAGAGCTGCCAACCTCAAAACTTTGAAAATCGTACTTTTTAGTCCATTTTAATAGCATCTAATCAGGCGCATCTAAAGTAATTATGGAGGAATAATTTGCATGATAACTTACAGTGTTTGTGGACTTGGCATTCTTCCCAAAGTTGAGTTCCCTGCGGGGTCTCCCTGGACCTCGGGCGTGCGGCTTCTTAAAGTTGGGGCTGCCTTTCTTGGTCTGCCGGCCGGGCGACGCCTTACGTGGAGACGGGGCCTTAGGGGAGGTCTGCTGGTTCTGGGAAACAGGCACAAAACAAATTATTGACATTTTAACTTACAAGTAATGACAAGTACTTAGCTATTTCTCAAAGTATGTAACATACTGTTAACTAACTTTCCCCCATTGAGAATACACTATAAGAGACTATACTTGTGCTCTATATTGGACCCTCTATAAAATTGGCTCTTATTGCCCATCAAGGGTATTTCATTGTGCCACATCTTCCAAATATGATACTCTAATAACATGGAGAACACGTTTAAATTTAAAATATGGAAAAAATCGGACCATGTCACTCTAAATAGTGGACCATGTCTGTATTATAGAGACGATAGACAGAAACACACTGACCTTGGGCTGCATCAGAGGGTGGCGGGGTGGGTTGTCCCGCCTTGGTGGGGAGGCCTGGCCGGACTCCCTCCGGTAGGCCTGTATCAGCTCAGCCCTCATCTCTGGGGGCAGGGCCTCCATACAACTAGGGTCCAGCTGCAGGAAGAGGGCAGAAAGTCACTGAGTGGGTGAGGTAGACTAGTTGATGGGCATACCGATTACATCAAAGATTCCACTCTTTCATACTAAAAGAGAACTATGGGGCTTCAGTTTTTAATCTGCATTACATATACATCGCAAGTATCTTTCTACACTTAATTCCTCATCTGAAAAACTAAGTACATTCTGTTGGCCGTAAGGGCCCTTTATCATCCCTACACGCAGTACCTGTGAGAAGGAAGGAAGCGCTACGATGGGATCGTCGTCTCTGGCCGTCCGAGTGGTGGAGGTGGTGGAGGCGGTGGGTACGTCAGAACGCTGCGATGCTGCGCGCGGTCTCTGTCGTGTTTGGACACCTTGGCGGTGTGACGCCAACTCCCCTTCTATCTGCTCTCTTAAATCTGGGGGTAGTTCCGCTAAAACCTCCATGTCAACCTATCATGTATTCAAGACATATCATATTCAAAGAAATTAGAGGTTTCAATTCTAGAGGAAGTTAAACTTCATTGTACATGTACAAGTGAATTTTGTAGTTTGGAACTCCAAATCTGTTCAGTATTGTGTTTGATTTTCGGTTGAATTATATTTTTTAAATACTAAAAAAATATGACGCTATTTACCTGGGAGGGGGAGGGGAGTAGGAAGTCTACCGGGGGCGGAGGTTGAGGCTGCGGAGGCGGACTCTTGAAATTGGGCAGAGTCGGGAGCGGCGGCAGTGTAACGGTGACATTGGTCCCTGGTATTAGTCTCACGTCTGGTACACTTGGTGTGCCTGTTCTGTGTGTCTCTGTACTGGGTGTCCCTACACCGGGTGTCCCTGCACCACCCGGTGTACCAGCACTAGGTGCCCCTGTATTGGGTGTCCCTACACTAGATGTCCCTGCACCACCCGGTGTACCAGCACTAGGGGGCACTATATTGGGTGCACCAGCTCTCTCAGCATTGTGTGTCCCAGTAGTGGTTGTCCCTCCACCCCCCGGTGTAGCAGCACTAGGTGTCCCTGTATTGACTGCCCCTGTAGTGGTTGTACTTCTATCCTGTAGTATACTTTGAGGCAATGTTCTTACTACAGACTCGGTACTATTTGAGGGGACAGCGCTCGGTTTTCTTGACACCCTGATTGGACTTTCTGCTATTGTCGTCATAGAAGCGGATTCCTTACGACTGGTTTTCGGGCTGGTAGCTTTGGCGGCAAAGTTGAGGATGCTCTGATGGCCCTTGAGATTCCCCCGCTGGATCGGGGCCTCTAGTCGACTCACCTGTATACCAATCTACACAAACAAAAGATTATGAATATTATTTTGTTATGCCTGGGATAATCAGAATTGCAAATATTGGCTTATTGAAATGGCTTGATTATTGAAACATTTCTTACTGTCGCAACACCAATGCATTTGCATTGCAGACAGCATTTAATAGTGTGATAAGAATGGATCAGTCTTCTTACTACCGCGATATAATTTTACCTCTTGCATTAGGTATTAACTATTTCATGAACACATAGTGATTTGATGCATTATGGCATTTGACGTCATGCATCATGTTGACCATTCGGGAGTGTATCAACCCTGTATGCTCGGCATGATGCATTAATGCAGCCCTGGCATCATGTATCATTTCAACAAAGGGCATAGCACATTAAAGCACTACCGTATTCGACGTAATAAGCGCCCTCCCCCTAATAAGCTCTCCCTCCCCTTTTTGGGGCATTTTTAGACTAGAACAGAGGCTCAAATTTCCCAATTCTGGAGAGAATTAAACTCTTAAGTACTTAAAACGCCATCAACAAAATGTATGTCTTCCTTAAATGTTTAAAGCTGCACCTTACCCCTCTGTACTCGGTGGGGGGTACCCTCAGGGCCCGCACGATACCCATCACCTCCTTAGTGATGACGTCAGGGTTGTCGGTAGCCATGGGCACCGTCACCGACTTGGTCACGTTGTTGCAGATACCGTGACCTATACAAGAGTGATATCAACAATTAAACATCTCATAATAGGTCATGTACGTGAAGAATACCTTGATTAAATTCAACTCACATGAATCACATCAAATTCAAAGCCTCAATAAGATACATAAACTCACACCTTTTAATTCATCCCAATTTTTGGCAGTTACTTTACCATCATGATTAGTTCTAGTCTTAAACTCTACAGTTACAGGTACAGGTACATGTATAAATATCATTGCAGAATTATTATATTATATACATTTCTATTTCAATATGCAATGTATATGTATGGTTATATATACCCATAAACTTGGCAGTCTCCTTGGGTGCGCCCTCCGCTCTTACTTTCAGTTTGAGGGTGATGGTTTTGCCCTTGACGTGGAGTTTGTCGAGGCGTGAGTGCACCTCCCCCGACAACTCTCTCATAAAGCGGGCTACATCCGACTCCTGTAGACAGAGCGGACATTTGTCAATAATAAAATCATGTTTATACCATCTGAAGTTTTGGTGTTTCCTTCCTGATTATTAGTTCTTCTAATTATAATACAATATATAAGTAAGGCATTAAGTCCGCCGCTGAGATTATTGAAGAATCATATTTTTTGCTTATCAAATAAGACCCTTTCAGTCGTCAATATCTGTTCAAACCCTTTATTCCCTTTATCGTCATGATACATGAATACAGCCCCGGCGAGTGACTCACCAGTGACGCATTCATGCATCATGCCGACAATATACAGCACTGTAGAGGTACTGGTCAGTGCTGCATTCTTGCATCATGACAACAAGGGCATAGTGCATTAATTAAAGCACCATGTGATCCTCCGCAGGGTTAACTTTCACCCCTATATTCCAGTGTTGCCACCGGTCCTTCATGACAATAAAGTATCAGTGCTACCGAAATAAAGTACTGTATAAAATCTAGCTCAAATAAAGTATAAAAAAAGTATAATCATGGTCCCTAAAAACTTTTATTTGTATGAAATCTTAGTTGTGCATTCTATTTTGGCAATTTCAGGAGCAAGGGGTCGAGATAAAACCTTAGCTGATATTTAGAGTGCAGTGTGAAAAAAAATTGCTTCCCTCGAAAGATAAAAACTTCTCCACTTTTCTTGAAAATAGAGTATAAATAAAATATTTCATCTAAATAAAGTATAAATAAAGTATAAACTTGGAAAATTGCTGAAATAAAGTATTTACTTGTTTTAAAGTATCAAGTGGCAACACTGATATTCCCTACTCACACTAGTGAACCTGATGCCGTAGTTGACTTCAGCAGACACTGACTTCCTCTCCTGGTCCGAGCGGATGGAGCGGGTGTCCTCGCCGCGACAGAAGCGGTAGAGGCCCTGCCCGGTCTTGGCGCCCAGCTCCCTCTGTAGGGTCCCCAGGGGCACGGCCTGCAGCTCGCCACACGTAGAGATATGTAAGGTGGACAGTTTGTTCACCATAGCCCGCCCCACACCTGGGGATTAAACACAGGCTCTGGGGTTATTTCTAGAGCGGGGATAACTCTCTATATAATCATATTTAGCTTTATTGAATTCAATCTGAGTCATTTTCTTCATTTGGGTTTCTCGCAAATACCAGTACCAGAATTTTAAAGAAAAATTCAAAACCCAGGCAATACCCTTCTCCGGAGGGTAGTTAAGGGAATTTGCATGGTATGGGCCCACACCCCACCCCCATTATTAATTTAATGATAGAAAATGTTCTCATTGTATCTGTACAAATCACAGGGCTGACCCTTTCATGTAATACACAGCTAATATCCAGTGTTTTGGTTGTCATCCTGGTGAGCCAGACTGCATGGGATGGAACCCAGGACTATAGACAAAAACAGTATAATGATATAGACATGGCCAAAAAACAAAGAGGTTTGTTTCAGGTCACCCGACCGACCCTATCAAACCAGGGCCTTCCCTCATTTTTTTGGATTGCAATTTTGAAGAAATTTCCGTATTTTTAACCTTTTTTGGTCAATTTTAGGTAATTCAAACCGGCCGGCTAGTACTTTCGTGTTTAAAAAAAAAAAATCCGACCTACCAACCCTACATCTTCTGCCCATGTTACCTGAAACAAACCTCTTTTTTTTTTTAGCATATTTATTAACATTCCTCATGTGTACAAGTTCATGGATCACTGATCACTACAGCTGCTAGTTGACTGCTGTCCAACACTTACCCGGTAGATCCGCGACAGCCTTGTCTCTGATGAATTCCTTGGCCATGTGCTCCTCCAGCAGAAACTGACCGTTGGGTTTAGCGACCCGCGTCGCCATCCTTGCCAGCAGAATGTTTGGTCCTATTAAAATATTAGAATATTATTTTAACATTATTAGAATATGTTAAAGCATAACAGGAAGGAGTACAGGTAGGCCTACTAAAACATTACAAGTTATATCAGACTAAAGGTTTTTATGTAAATTCATGGTTGTTTAATTTACACTAGTCATCAAAACATTAAAATATGTGTTTCAGGTCCATGGTCAAAGTCTAAACTTTTGTTATACTTCAAAAGTACTCAAGACATATTCTTTGTTGACCTGGTGAATAATTTACTGAGTTGTTTTTATTGAGAGTGTAGTAACCTATAATTGTTCACAAATCTCACCTAATCCGGCTGATGCATTACAACTCGTCTTCTCCTTAATCTCCTTTCGTAACAACTCCGCGAACTCAGCGGGAGTAGCTCCGGTGTCTGCGAGCAGGTCCGAGCAGTCCACGAGCATCTCGTCACAGCTGACGGCCTCGATGTCGTGGGTGAAGTTGGCGACGGTCCTGTACAGGCACTGCGACACCTCCTGGTATCCGTCAAAGTCGTAGGGAATGGTCTGTAGCTCCGGGCACAGAGTCCGCGCCTTGCCCATGAACATGCCATTACGCACCCCAGCCTACAAATGCCACCAGTTATGGTAATCATATACATGTATTACACATTAAATTCTCTTTTTTTACAATTTGTAGGCAATGAAATTCTCGGCTAAAAAGGGTTTACCGATAAAAAAAAGCCTTTTTCTAACAGTGTTGCCGAAATGACATCGGCACATCGGCTTTTGCCGATGTAGAATCATAATCATAATGGCCGATGTGAGGCACTTGGACAATGGCCGGCCATGATGTCAGCTTTCCAAAAGTGAAAGAATTTTTATGATAGTCCTATTTGAAGCAAAGTTATAGCAATGTAACGATAACAATAAATTTACACATTTTCCAATACATTTTGTCTGTATCTATCAATACAATTTTCTTTTAAATGGTTTTATGGCATCGATGTATCCACAGTAGTTTCATGCGGCCTGTGTAGAAGACAGATGGCCTGTGTACGATCTCGCTACGCAGGCCAAATTGGCCTGTGTGACTGTAAAGTTTTCGACAACACTGAAGTTTTTGGCTGTCCATACCTTCCTAGCGGCATAGTTACACGAGGCTATTTCAGCCATGGACTGGAACACCTCCGTGTTGGCTGTAGACGCAGGACCTTGGTTAGAAGATGCCGCGACACTTTCATCAGCATCGTTGAAAACATCGTCATCTTGGTCCTCAAAGTTACTCGAGTCTTGTGCAAACCCCATCTGCAGCAGGTCTGGGTTACGTTCCACGTCCAGGCTCGGGTCCACCTGGCCCCGACCGGGCCCTTTGCGGATACGGAGGCCCTTCTTGCTGTAATGTGCCGCTTCATAGGACAGGTTTGTTCCCGGTCTGTCCTTACCGCCCTTACCCCGCGAATGGGTCACAGCGACAGGTTTGTCTTCACATTGTAAAAAACATGGGAATGATTTAAATCTGTGGTAGAATCACTGATTCTCTATTACAGCATCTACTGCAATATTGATACATTGTGCTTAACACATGTATGTTATTGTAAGAGGCAAGCAAGTGCGTTTAATGTTGCATAATCTCTCATTCTATAAAATTATAGGAAAAATATGCTACATTGCTTAACACTGTGACTTATTTTAAAGCGGGTGTGTATAAGTATAAGCCTTCATGATTCACCGAGGTACATCATTTCTTACGTTTCCACGACTTATATAACAGTTGATTCCACTTTCTTACAACTATCTGTAAGGAAATGGGAGAAAGAATTAGCTTCTATTAAATGCTAATTCGACAAAACCATGCCTGGATACTTACCAACTAGGTCTGGTCGTTTTCTGAGGCCAACTGAGACAAAGAAGCAGTCCATGTCAATGTGCATGATAACCCGTGCAGTCTTTCCTGTCGCGGCTGCAGCGGTAGCGGCCGACAACGCCTCCCCCGATATCCTCTGTGCCACCACTGCCCGCAGCAGGGCACGGCCGGGGAAGGACGTGTCGCCCGTAGACTGGAGCTGACCCACCAGCGCCTTGTACTCGGCCCCCCAGGTGGCGATGTGGTGCAGGCGTGAGTTGTTGTAGAACTCTGAGATGAAGCTAGGGTCCCGGGCGTCCCCCATGGAGCGGGAGGCGTGGGCGGAGCGGGTCAGGCTGGACGACCCGGTACTGGAGGTGTTGTTAGACCGGTCTGTGCTCACAGGGGGCTGTACCACTGACAGACCACTGTCTGCACTAACATCCGCAGTCACCGCCTCACCTCCAGCCTCTTCTATGTCATCATCAATTGGACTTTCCTATCAAAGAATGAGCATTCTGGTTAAATATAGTTATCTATTTAATCAGCATTTATACTGAATGTGTCCTTGGTTGTTACCTGTGTGATGGCAAAATATGTAACCGTTATCTGCAGTAACTAACGTTAACTGCAGTAGTGCAGATAACGTCAGGTATTGCAAACGTTATCTGCATCAAAATGCTATCATTGATTTATCATTAATCTAAATGTTTCACATTTTGCACGGTTTCATTTACCAGTACACATAGTTACCTGTGCCATGTGGTCCTCTAGTGAGGTGCCCGGGCTTACATCGGTAGAGGCGGTAGATGCTGCGGCAGGTAGACTTGTGGTAGATGTCTTTGAGGTAAACCTCTGTAGCCCCGGCTGTGACTTGGTGCGTGATGTGAACAGGAGGTAGGGCTCATGGGACAACAGCTTCCCTGCTGCAATACTAATGGCGCCAAGCAAAATATATTAAAGGGTCATGCCAAACAGTCATTTCACATTACACAGTTGTACTATCTAGCTATGAAAGACTGGATATCTTTGAGATTTTGGTCATTTTTCTGTAGGAAATTTCAGATACTTATATAGTAGACCCTATCCGAGCCAGAGAGTAAAAATTCCTGCAAAAGTAGGAACCCTGCCCCCCCCCCCCCCCCCCATTATTACCTGTCTGTTATCCAGTCCGGTTTGACAACCTTCTTGTCGGTGAGGTGGTTGGCCTTACTGTTGGGCAGGTTGGAGGCGATGATGTGTGTGACGGCTCCGCGTCTGTAGTAGTGGTGGTACGTGCCCCCGTGCTGCATCATCAGCGTCTTCAACTCGGACGATGGCGGCCCTGCCAAATAGTGAGTACATAGAGTGTACTGTGCGTATACACACTCCCCATCAGGGTACGGCGGGGTCCCAAGTATTAAACTTCTAGTGGGTGCTAAATTACCATATTAAAACAGGTAGCACTTGGTACTGCAGTTATAAAGTTATGTAGACCTATTTAAATTCATAGATTTCACTTTCCATCCACTAGCTATGGCATATATATGTTATAGACCAATGCAGAAAGAAAGGGTGGCTTTTCAGAATAAAGTTGTGTTCACATTGGTTTTAGTTGAATCCTCATAGCATTTTTTGTAAATGGTTACGTTTGCAAATATCTCATATCAGCAGATTCACACGACAATTATCTTTCAGATAGCATATATTGGAATGTGATATTTTGAGGTTATATTTATGTTTTCAGTCACACTTCAGAAATGTTCAAAAACTTTACCAACAACTTTCCTAAAAAGCCACCCTTTCTTGCTGCATTGGTACTTCTATTTTAACAGCACCCACTTAAAGAACACACTATTTGATGCCCACATTGTAGGTAGATTGATATTGGATTATAATGTAGACCTATGTTTATCATTGAGCATGTTCACAAAGTCTCTATAATTACGTGTATATCCATTCACAAAAATTGCGACAGTTTTGAAGATGTCGCTCCGCTGGCCCGCTCGTTGTCCTTCGTTGGGGGTCTCTTCTGTAAACTGCTCTTGCAGCTTCTGGATTTTTGCTTGCATGTAACCACCCTTAAAAAACAATGTTATCATTATTAAAGGAAGTATGATGTTTAGAGAGTAATCAGTATATCATCATCAACAGTTATAATCAGGGGTTGGCAGCTGTCGCCATGTCGCCAAAATGTGGCGACACTGGCTTTGACATTTTTTAATTGCACTATTGAATACACTATTTGATCTAAACATTTTCAAAAATATCCAGTTCGTTATCTGAAATATCCTATTCATTGTGGTTATTTTCTTGAGATCTATATGCCATTTTGATGAAAACAAAGGCATATTGATGAGAACTAGACCCTTGCTAGGTCCATATTGGTGAAGTAACCCCATTCTAGGCAATCTCTTGTTATAAACAGCCCAGTGGCCCATTTATTGTGGAGGCTATGGGCCCTGCCCCCGGAAAAAAATTTGGACCCCTCTTAGGAGGCGGGGTCAAAAAAATTTAACCTGTAACTGTTTTGGGCCAAAAAGCCCGCGCGCTAGGGAGTGCTCATTTTTTAACAACAGGGGGGTGGGTGGTGGATTTGGGGGGGGGGGGGGGTAAAAAATTTGGACCCCTTGACCGGGGGGAGGGGGTAAAAAATTTAGACCCCTCTTGGGGGGGGGGGGGTGAAAAAATGTCGCATGCTCCGCGCGAAATCTCACCACCCCCCCTGTTGTTAAAAAATGAGCACTCCCTTACTATGCTTCAAAGGGCCCGTGCGCGCCCCAATTTTCAACCCGGGAATTCCGACCAGTTGACCCCCCCCCCCCCCCCCCCCCCCCCCACCACCACCACCACTGCCCCAGTCTACTCTTGCAAGGTGCTTTCAACCATTCTTACCCATTCTTCGAATCCACTACTACTTCCTTGTCGGAGGCAACTCTTTCCTCTTCCACTTCTAGACATATTTGCAAGTTGTCATGTCACTCATATCGCTGAAAGGTGCTGAAAGCAGCAAAACAGAAATCATTTCATCACCGCGCGCCAACCTCCGCCATCATGAAAACCCCCGGATGTTGTAAACTTCCGGCGCCGAGAAGCCAGATGCAGTTACGATTTATAACAAGAGTTTATTTCTGAATGTATTGCGAACTGGGCTGATAGATCTACAATAGAAAATCCAGGTAAGAGAGTACCACATACACATACATTACTGACACGATCTGAACTATTTAACTAGGAGACAAAGCCTCGTATGAGTGTCATAAATTTTGACCTGAGCGATAATAGATGAATTTGCCGTAGGCTCTTACCCTAAAGCATTTCACCAAATTCACAACGTCAGTGTTCGTATGTTCATACCCATAGAGTCACAGAGTCAGAGTGAGAAACAGAGTTAAATAATCTAATAATCCTAGATCTAGATTAAATGAGTAGTCATTTTGATACCGTACTAAGTGAGAGTTTCCCATGAATCTACATTTTAAATAAATTATAAAGGGAGTGATCTTCTTTTTTCTTAAACAGCTTAAACAGGGGGGGGGGGGGGGTGGGGGTAAAAAAGAATTCGACCCCTTGTCCTTGACGGGGGGCCTAAAGGACCCTGTGCCTGTAGGGGAGGGGGTAGAAAAATTGACTCCTTGACAGGGGGGTGTAAGAAACTTTGAAAGGATGTAGGAAAATATAAGAACCCCCACCATGCAGATGCACACCCTAAATTAATTACTCAGGAATTGATTTTGCTTCCTAAGAAGCAGCAATTTAATGTCATATAAGGCTTCACACATGCTGTTAACCAACCGACCCTATCCCATGTAAATAAAATGACCATTGCCTTCTACTTCATTTCGTCATGATTTAGGGAGTGTTCATTATTTATGGCAGGGGGGGGGTGAGCGTTTGGCAAATCGAATACGTCAAAAATAATTGGCCCCCCCCCCTCGGAATAGGTTGAAAAAAAAAGGCCCCCCCCCCCTCGGAATAGGTTGAAAAAAAAGCGCCCCCCCCCCCCCCCTCACCCTGGATCGTTTTCAACTTTATTACAAAAACAATGCTGGTGTCTACTAATTGTATGCATTTAATCCTGGGCACTTTTTTACCTACAATTTACTACCTTGCAACAAATACATCCATTTGTAAGGTGTTTTAGTGTAAACGTCTCATGATACTCGCTGGTGAGTGATAATAGTCAAACCTCAGACACTTGACTTACATACCGTTGAGTTTAAGGGCCCCAGTGCTTATAAATTGGAAGCTCCCTTACCCTCAGTGCTTACATGAGGCCGGCACTTTTTTGAAGACTGACAAAACGGTGGGCTATTCTGAGTGTCAAAAGTGATGCAGTGAGAAATTTGCTGGGAGTTTGAGGAAAATTTTAGAAAATATTGACGTAATTTGGTAAAATATAACACAGGCTGTTACCAAAATTTGCGACATTTCAATGTACTAAATTCGCGACATTTTTAGGAATACCCCTAAAAAAAAAAGGCCCCCCCCCCTAAGAATAGGGTAAAAAAAAAAGCCCCCCCCCTCCTTTGAATACCCCTAAAAAAAATTGCCCCCCCCCCCCTCAAATGCCCACCCCCCCCTGCCATAAATAATGAACACTCCCTTAGTGTCATTAAGCCAAACAAAAAAAGGTTTGTTTCAGGTCACCCGACCGACCCTATCTAAACAGGGCCGACCCTACGTTTTTTTAAGCAATTTTGAAGAAATTTTTATATTTTTAGACTTTTTTGGGGGTTAATTTAGGTTAACAAATTTTTTGAAAAAACTGTTCCCATTTTTATAGTTTTTAGCCGATTTTAGGGTATCTAGAAGAGGTTTTAAAAAAAAAAAAAAAGTTTAAAAAAAAAAGTTTAAAAAAAAAAAAATCCGACCTACCGACCCTAGAGTTTCTCCCCATGTTACCTGGAACAAAACTTTGTTTTTATTTGGCCTTAGCATTGTACTCTGCTTGCGTCTCAGGCTGGACTGACCATGCTCCCGGCCACCACTCACTTTGTCGCCTGGGACTGGCACCGCACCCCTGAGGGACGTGACGTCATCAACAACGTCATACAGCGACATTCACAGAAGCGCAAAGTTTTTGGTAATATTCTCCCTCTTTCAATTGATGCAATTTTAATATAGATCATGTATTTAAGGACCACAATATGTTAACATTTAATCAGAACTCTTTTAAATCAAGTCGCATAGTCATGATAGTGCTGTCACGACCTTTTCCTTATCAGCATGATGCATGAATACAGCCCTGGAGAGTAGACTCGACAGGGCTACAGTCATGCATCATCATATATATATATGACGACAAAGGACATTTGCATTAAAGGCTAAAGCGGCATAATCAAGTGTGAGTGGTGATATTATCCCTTTAACGCACTACGCAACTCTTTAAGGGCTACGATTGTAGACTACCGTAAAATCCCGCTTTTAAGACGGATTTATTTTGGGATATTTTTTTCCTACAAGACGGATTTTTTTTCCTTAAGAGGGGGGTCGTCCTAAAGGCGGGGTTTTGACAATTTTTATTTGAAAAAAGGCCCCCAGAAAGAAAAAAAAACATACCAACGAACTGGTAGCATATATTAACTTTTCCTTAATTGGTTTTGCAAGGTGACATGTATTGTGATGTAAAGGCTATAGCTAATTCACGGAAAATCCATTGAAAATTATGATTTGGGTGACTTAGAAGGGGTCTGGGGTTGGGCAGGACCCCCCAAAATCGGGGGTCGTCTTAAAGGCGGGGTTTTCCATTTTGTCATATCTTTTTTCTACAAGACGAATTTTTTTCTCAAGTTGGGGGGGTCGTCTTAAAGCCGGGGTCGTCTTAAAGCCGGGGTTTTACGGTATACCATTGTTGTGGTCCGTACTGACAGGGCTTTGTCGGCAGTCTGCATGAGTGCAGCCTTAACGACTTACTCGCCTGGGCTGCATTCATGCACCATGCCAACAAAGGACATTGTGCATTAAAGCACTACGCTGCTCTTAAGACTAACATTTTTATTATTGCTGCGTTGCATATTGACAGGGCTGTTGGAGCGTCCCCCGTTCCCTGCACACATAGTGCCTGATGAGTTCCGCTACAAGGTCTTTGTGTCCGGGCGGGGCGGGGTTGGCAAGACGAGTGCTGTAGCCAAACTCACCGGCAACGCAATCCCAACGAGCCACTCTGAAACACCAGGTAAGCTTTCTAGGGGTTATTGGGTGTGTGTAGTGTAGAATTAGAGATCCCAATTTACTACTTTTATAGGAATTACTACTTTCAAATTAAGGTAATTCCTTCAAAAAAATCAATCATCAAAATCGTAAGATTTCCTACTTTTTGTGGTCTAGGGAGTGGCATATGTAGTAAATGTAATAGGATATCATCCGAAGATTAACATACAAGTTTTAAAGTTTGTGAATTAAGGTCTCATTATGTAGCATTATGGTTAAGATTAACTCAATAAAACCAATGTAAGAAGGTTGCTATTTGAGTCCATAACATGTTTCCATGGTAACGGCAGGTATCCAGACGTCCACGGTGTACTGGCCGGCCAAGATGTCAGACATCGACAAGATCGTCATGTTCCAGCTACAGTTCTGGGACGCCGGAGAAAATGCACTCAAGAAATTTGACCATGTCATGCCAGTGAGTAATTTATTACATCCTCTCATTGACTCAGGGTATTAACCCTGAGTAATATACACCTACTAATTTTGCGTTTTAAGACAATTTTGTGACATAGGAGAATCTTTATATTTTGGTTATCGTCCGACATAGACAAAAGTCGACAAAAACATGAGACAGGCAAGGTCGGGGGACAGGATCTAGCGCAAAATTTTTTCTAAAAATCTAAATTTTTCTTGACTAAATTGAACTGCGATCTTTACGAATTTATTTCTCTCTTTCGCTATTATGTAAATGTATGAAAACAAAGCTACCGCCGCCATGGGCCTCCATAGGCTGCAAGGCATTAAGTTTTTGGGTGCAAGATAGAAATGACATTTTGAGCGAATTTGCCCGTATTTCTCTCTTTCTACCCCCAAAGCGGGCAAAATCTGGGCACATTCTACCGCCAGGACCTATGCAACAAGTCACATCCACTCTATATCTATGTGTTAAGACAGGGGATGCACGGCAAAGGCATGGACGCGTAACACACGCCGCCCTGTAGCCGACCGACACAGCGAAACGGAAACGGCGATGGTGTCGCTGCTGATGCTCCGATCGACTCGCTTTACGGCCGAGATGTAAAACAGCGGTTACGCGCTGCTGGGCGCTGACGCCGACAGCCACCTGCTCGCCCCCAGCCACCTGCTTTCCCACAGCCACCTGCTCACCTACAGCCACCACCTGGAATTTGATTATATATGACTTCCAATATATGAAATTAGGGTAGCTTTTTCTGGCGATTACGATTCTGCCGTCAGAAATGAGAAATAATGTATTGTGCTCAAATTAGATCACTCATTCGAATTCATTTCTGATGCCAGAATTGACAGATTACCCTGAGTCATCTGTGAGGACACTCACACACTCCATTTTTTTTTAATGCGTACTTTAAAAATGAGGCGAATTCGCTCATTAATACCATAGAGATGCCACTCACTCGTCGAGTCGACAAAAGACAGGAAACTTTATAAATTTGGTCAACGATTTGGAAAAAGTTTCACATAATTAAAATTATAATGTGGATATTCAAGTTAAAAATCTGGAATTAGTGCAAAGTAGAAAAAGGACTGATTCACCAGTAGCAATATTTGGTATTATAGAGTTAACTGTCTGCTCTGTGTTGCAGGCCTGTAAGGAGAGAGCGGACGGTGTCATGTTTCTCTTCTCCTTTGTCGACAAGTCCAGTTTTGACGACATTCCACAGCAGATGTCGCGTGTACTCGAATCTACCGACAACGTCTGTAGGTTTATACTAGGCACCAAGTATCCTTTTTGCAAAGATGAATATATTTGTTCCATGTTTAAATGTAATTTGATACTTATTTATAAATGGGATATTAATAGTGACCATCACAGATTCACTGTTTTCAGTATCTTCATATTTTTGGTAGAGGAAGTGAATTTAAATTTATAATAACTAAGGTTAGTTGATACCGTTACCACCTTTACCTTTTTGTTTTGTTTTATTGCTAATGCCCATAGACATCCAGACTCTTCACTCGGTATCAGGCTTGTTTTGGGTCCGGTCCCATTACGAGGTAAACTATTGCAACCGCCTACTCCAGGTCGTTATTTCTACGCAGACTGGCAAATAAATCGCCGTCCTGTGGCTAACCAGGGTTTGAACCACCAACCTGGTGCATGTGATCTGAAAGTCATACCACTAGGCCACTGCTATCGTAAAAAAGAATATTTAAAAAAAATACCCCTTAACGTTAATGAGAGTTGACCAGCACGCGCAGAGTGATATCACACAGACTAGCAGTATATACTTTTTTTTCTCAAATACATCCCGGCTAACCAGGGTCTGAACCACCAACCTACTGCATGTGATCTGAAAGTCATACCACAAGGCCACTGCTTTCGTAAATTTAAAAAAAAACAAGAAACCTTAACGTTAATGAGAGTTGACCAGCACACGCGGAGTGAGATCACACAGACTGGCAGTATATACATTTTTTCTCAAATACATCCCCGCTAACGAGGGTCTGAACCACCAACCTGCTGCATGTGATCTGAAAGTCATACCACTAGGCCACTGCTTTCGTAAATTTAAAAAAAACACAAAAAAAACCTTAACGTTAATGAGAGTTGACCAGCACGCGCGGAGTGAGATCACACAGCGCCACCTACAGGAGGTGGAGCACACCTGGAAGCTGCCGGTCATGACGGTGAAGAGCGTGCCCGACCCGGCCGGCACCGGGCTGGCCGAGATAAACGAGGTGGCACCCATCCTCAACTACATCTGTGACCAGCTCTGGCTGCGGGACCAGATCCTGGCCGGCCGCATACAGCCCCCCGACGGGGCCAACGGGGAGGCCAAGATCACCTTCTGCTGATGTGTCTACCACCCAGGTAGACTGGTCATGAAAATGTTTGAAATGTGGCAATTTTCTATGATAAGGAAATCAAATTTTGAGTCCAATATTAAGAATGTTACCCCGTAAAACCTCGCTTATAAGTCGACCCCACCTATAGGTCGAATTGGACTTTACAGGGGAAAAATCGACCTATAGCAAAATCTTTTGAACTCTAGGAAAACCCCACTTATAGGTCGAATTGGAGTTTGAGATTTTTCTGAGGCCCTAGACCCCCCTATAACCACATTTTTTCAGAGTCAAAGTGGGTGATTTTAATAATATTTTACCCTTAAGATAAGCCTCTACTTGTGGGGGAAGGAAATAATTTTAACATGAAAAAACAATCCCCTAAAAAGGTGTATTTCACTCTATAAAGGATAACAATTTTTGGGTGCCTAAATCATATCACTATTTTTCAAAACCTCACCTATAGGTCGAATTGGACTTTTGGCAGGAAAAATCGACTTATAGCAAAAATAAATTCCAAATAAAAATCGACCTATAAGTGAGGTTTTACGGTAAGACGTGTTCATATTGATTCACTAAGCACTGATTATGTTGAACAAGGTATACAAATTGCAGTCTATACAAAAACCTGCCGCCCACCGGCTATACGGTAGCCGGCAAAAAGTCTGCCGGTCTGGCAGAAAAAGGACTACTGCAGGCCCGAATGGCTGGCTGTATTCCAGAGATTCCTGCCTACATGCCATTTTTTACGGCTTGTAAATCGAACCATTATTAAAGTTTCTACAGCATAAAACAGAAAAGTGAACATTTTCTGTATTGTTCTACAATAATTTACACATTAAAGTGGCTAATATGATTGTAACATGTAGGGTAAACCCTATCTATTATCATCGCCAGAACAAACACTTGCTTTATATTTGGTTTATAAATAGCAAGATTGTACTCCAATAAGCGGGCCTGCAAAAAAAAAAATGAGCCGTGCCTGCAAAGAACAAAATCTGCAGGACCGAATGTCTTGCATGGTGAAAAAGTTTTCGTATAGACTGTACAAACATTTTGTACATTTTTACGACTAGTCTTCCATAGCCATAAGGATTTGTATACTGTTATTTATTGGTGTCATACTACATACATTGAGTGTGTTGTAGTAGGGGTTTACATTCATTACTATGGAACTTTTATATTATATAAGGAAATCATTATACAATCCATATAAAGTTATTGCTAGGATTATGAAGGACCAATTATACATGTATCGGTCCTGGTAATAAACTGCCAGCATTTGGAGTTACAGCTAGAGTGCCTTGGCTTAGCACAAGGGAAGGTGATTTAGGGATATCATATATATATTCATTCCATTTTGTGTTTTTCTACATTCCTTTTCCCCCATTATCATGCTCACAAAGGGACGGGAGATCATGTTGACAGCATGTTGAAATCGAATCAATTAACAGTTTATTATTTGTTCCGTCCATTTCAGAACACTGTTACATCGATATGTATATATTTTCAAAAGTAATAAAATCGTATGAATATGACTGGACTATTTTTCTTTGCCTATTGGACTAGGACGTATTAGATAGCCTACACTTGTACAGAGTTATGCCATATAACCACTGCCACACAGGGTCAAGATGAGGTGTGATAACACTGAGTCGATGACCAGTGGGCAGTGGTTATATGGAATAATCCTGTACAGGTTTAGACTATCTGACCTAACCTTCTGTTAAGTCTGGGTATTCAATATACCCAAAGTGTGAGATCCTTTTGTCTTAGATGTTACCCGTAGGTTAATCTCCAAATAAACTAAACCGACTGAGGCAAGTTAATCACAACGGTACTTTATGGTAAAACCATACCTTATTCACATAAAATGGTTTCAAAACTAATATCTGGTAAATGATTTATTCAGAAAAGGAAATATACCCTGTATTTATTTTCAATAAATATACTTTTAATACATACCAGTAAATTGTATGGCTCGCGATAGAAGAAACCAATTATCTTTGCTCTCACTTAACGGGTCGGTTATTAGGACCATATTAATATCGATGATGCTCCCATAATGCATTTCACCCGAGGCGATTTTGTTGGGTCCTGGTCGGCAGTTACGTTCGCGCCCGCCGCCATGTTGTTACTGCAAGTTTCTTCTCATGGAGTCATTATTCATGGTAGCCTATCGACAGCAGTAAAGCTGCTGGTAGAGTTATATAATGGTCTGGTGGTATCATAGTCTTATATATATACACACATGGTACTATACGGTATCCGGTACTATATATGTAGTAATATGTACAAATTTAATGATATTACGCTGTATTCACTTGGAGGAGTAAACAATGCCTCATGAACCCGTCCATCAGCTGACTTAAACTAACATAAGGCTTTAGGCTGACCTTTGCCTGGGCTTTCCTGATACCCTCAAATGATTTGAGTTCTTGGGCACCTCCTTGATATATACACTGTCCTGGAAAACTGAATTATACTGGTATGTTGAGTTGCTTAAGTCATGGTTAGGCCTGCCATTGCTATACTTGTCATGGTGATTAGGCCGGTCAGGCCGGCCGTTGCTGCAGCTATCACGGTGGTTAGTTAGGCCTGCCATTGCCGCGGCCGTCACGGCGGTCAGCCCGGCCGTTGCCGAGCCGTCACGGCGGTCAGGCCGGCCATTGCCGCAGCCGTCACGGCGGTCAGCCCGGCCGTTGCCGAGCCGTCACAGCGGTCAGGCCGGCCATTGCCGCAGCCGTCACGGCGGTCAGGCCGGCCGTTGCCGCAGCCGTCACGACGGTCAGGCCTGCCGTTGCCACGGCGGTCAGGCCGGCCGTTGCCGCGGCCGTCACGGCGGTCAGGCCGGCCGTTGCCGCGGCCGTCCAGGCCGGCCGTTGCCGCAGCCGTCACGGCGGTCAGGCCGGCCGTTGCCGCAGCCGTCACGGCGGTCAGGCCGGCCGTTGCCGCAGCCGTCACGGCGGTCAGGCCGGCCCTTGCCGCAGCCGTCACGGTGGTCAGGCCGGCCCTTGCCGTGTCGGGCGGTCAGGCCGGCCGTTGCTGCAGCCGCTGAGCGTGACTCACAATGCGCTCCTTGAGTTGCTGCGCACAGCGCCGCTCCTGGGTGCGGGTGACGGCCGGCAGGAAGAGACTGGTGCTGCCCCCAGGGGGGATGAGGGACAACACGTCCTGCTGGGTGAGCACCTCCGCCATGTGGGCCAGGATACCTGCAAGTACAGAGCAGCTCACGTTAGTACATCTGGTAAGGGTAAACAGGATACCTGTAAGGACAGAGCAGCTCACATTAGTACATCTGTGTAAGGGTTAACAGGATACCTGTCAGTACAGAGCAGCTCACGTTAGTACATCTAGGTAAGGGTTAACAGGATACCTGAAAGTACAGAGCAGCTCACGTTAGTACATCTAGGTAAGGGTTAACAGGAAAGTACAGAGCAGCTCACATTAGTACATGTAGGTAAGGGTTAACAGGACAACCCCAGTACAGAGCAGCTCACGTTAGTACGTCTGGGTAAGGGTTAACAGGATATCTGTAAGGTCAGAGCAGCTCACGTTAGTACATCTAGGTAAGGGTTAACAGGATACCTGTAAGTACAGAGCAGATCACGTTAGTACATCTGGGTAAGGGTTAACAGGATACCTGTAAGTACAGAGCAGATCACGTTAGTACATCTGGGTAAGGGTTAACAGGATACCTGTAAGTACAGAGCAGATCACGTTAGTACATCTAGGTAAGGGTTAACAGGATGCCTGTAAGTACAGAGCAGATCACGTTAGTACATCTGGGTAAGGGTTAACAGGATACCCGCAGACAAAGGGCAGCTCATGTTAGTCATCTGGGTAAGGGTAAACAGGACACCTGTAAGTACAGAGCAGCTCACGTTAGTACATCTGGGTAAGGGTTAACAGGATACCCGCAGACAAAGGGCAGCTCACGTTAGTCATCTGGGTAAGGGTAAACAGGACACCTGTAAGTACAGAGCAGCTCACGTTAGTACATCTGGGTAAGGGTTAACAGGAAAGTACAGAGCAGCTCACGTTAGTACATCTAGGTAAGGGTTAACAGGATGCCTGTAAGTACAGAGCAGCTCACGTTAGTACATCTAGGTAAGGGTTAACAGCTCACGTTAGTACGTCTAGGTAAGGGTTAACAGGATACCTGTAAGTACGTCTAGGTAAGGGTTAACAGGATACCTGTAAGTACAGAGCAGCTCATGTTAGTACATCTGGGTAAGGATAAACAGGATTCTCCGAGATGCCTAAGGCTGTAGGGGGCGCTGTGTGCGGAATCGGCCGCCATTTTGTTGGGGGAGGTAAAGCACTGAATTTTGTGCTACGGCCCCCTAACAATCGCTGATTTTGGCAAAATAAAGCTAAGTTAGGCTTCTGAAATTATCAATCTATCAAGATAAATACATATTTCTCACATACTAAAAATCTTTTTGCGGAAACCCCCCCCCCACTTTGGGCTTAATGCATGACTCCCTCGGTGATATTGTCACCATGGTACAGAGTCAGACATTGCGCTGGTTGAGGGTGAGAAAATTTCGCCAAGAAAGTGATACCCAGTATTTCTCACATAATTACACAATACCATGCGTTCCATACACACCTTATTTTATATCAGCCAGAGGTGACAGAATAGCGGAGCATGTGAAAAGATATTTCATTTATTTGAGTGAATTACACTCCTCTGGATACATTGCACCCATTTCAATCGGACTGAAGAAACAGAAGTTCTTACTTGAAAAGTCTGGTGCATCATTTGTGTTGTCACTTTGGAGGTCAGACCCATTTACTTTCCTGTCGCCAAGGTCAGCGACATCCGCCATCTTGGTAGCCTCGTGTTGGGCATCCTCCTCGTTCACAGCGACATGTGAAGTACCATTGTCCTTAATACCACTGGCTTCATGAACAGTGTCGTCTGCTACTTTGAGTCTCTTGTCGTCTGCTATGTTCAGTTTGTTGACTATACACTGCACCAGGTGCTTCCACTGTAGACAGATAAAACACCACAATATAATATATGTAGACAATGTTTTAAAGGTTTTTTAAGGATTTAAGGTTTTAACGGATCTATAGCTGTACATTTAATATCACCCCCCCCCCTCCCTTAATATAGAAAAAAAAGGGAAAAAAAGTATTTGGAGATCACCGATTTGAGGCCTTTTCTATTTATTATCTTAACATTCTTATTTGGGCCTCTTCACTAGCATCTCCTGTATAAGGATGCTACTTTTCGTTAAAACATATCCGAACAGTGACTAAATGCAAATCATGTCATTGCGTATACCCAGACTAACACTCATTGAGTAAATTTATCAGATCACATAATGTATTATAGGATGATCGGGCAATTACTGCCGCTGAGGAAAATGTATTTCATGTGTGCAGTAAAACTCTTTAAAACTGAAATTAATTGTTAACTGATTAGATTTGCAATCAAAACTAGTTTTACTCAGGTCTAATATAGGTCCAATACTACTAATATGAACTCACCAGTTGAGTGTCTGCCCCCAGCATGTCCTTGGAGTACTGTAGCAGCCCGGTGGGGTGGTGGGTGAACATGACGTCTACGGCGTGTGTCGGGTTAACACGGGCTGCACACAACACACGCAGGGAGCCCTCACCCCGCAGCCCGGGACTAACGTCCACCTCAGCCTCTACATAGTGCACCGTGCTGGGGGAGATGTGACCAGAGCACAGCAGCGACTGCAACATGGAAACAGTATAGGGTGATTATATGATGCATCTGCATGAGTTTAGATGTTGAAAAATCTTAAGGGTGTGTTACAAGGGTGTCATCTGCCATCTAAGTGGGCTACGATTGAAGGCAGATGCTTTCAAAATCAGAAAGTGTTTAATTTCAACTGCAAATTATATTGAAGTCAGATGCCTTCAAATTTGTAGTGTCAGATACTATCCGCTTAACAGGGCTAGTTTGAGTAGCTCCATGTTAAAGTGACAACAAACAGTATGGGGAGCACTGACCTGTAGTTTGAGTAGCTCCGTGTTACCATGACAACAAGCAGTATGGGGGAGCACTGACCTGCAGTTTGAGAAGCTCTGTGTTACCATGACAACAAACAGTATGGGGGAGCACTGACCTGCAGTTTGAGTAGCTCCGTGTTACCATGACAACAAACAGTATGGGGGAGCATTGACCTGCAGTTTGAGTAGCTCCGTGTTACCATGACAACAAACAGTATGCAGGCATGCAAACTCCTCAGATTTCTCAGATTTCTCAGATTTTTCTTTCTCCAAATTGATCATTCTTGTGATTTTTCCAGATTCAATGAGAACTCTGTTTACCTTTATGTGGGGGGGGGGGGGGGACTTGTACTTACATCAGAAAAGAAGATCAAAATGCATCAAATATCACCATTTGCCTTCTTGATTTTCTCAATTTTCTTGGGGGGCATGCCCCCAAACCCCCCTAATATTGCTGTGATATGTGATTGCCAAATCAACACATAATTATTTTAGTGATGGTTTAAAATGGGGGGTAGACATGCCAAATGTCCGAAAATGCATCAGATTGCACCGTTTGAAGTCAAGAATTTCAAAAGACCTTTCCATCCAAAATGCAAAGTTCCATCTCCAATAATAAAGGCTGGCTCATACAGATCTTAGCTTTGATAAATTTCTGGCCAAAATGCACCATAATGTTCCATTTCAAATCAAGAATGGGTGGAGGGGGGGGAACGTTGTGCGTTAGTAAAGTATCAAACCAGCATTGTCCCAGCCCCAAATAAACTGCCAAAATGCACTAGATAACACCATTACGTCTAGACTTTTAAAGTTTTAGACTTTCCGATGCCTTTCCCTTCAATAAACAGGGTTCCAGCTCTAATCATAATGAACAGATACAGACCTGATTTTCAAGGTATTTTTGTTTCGAAATGCATCAGATTGTACCATTGCAAGTCTAGAATTTCAAAATTTTCTAAAACCCTTCTCTCCAAACAGAAGGTTCTAGCCACAATCATAGAGAACAGAGTAAGACCTCAGCTTTAACATACTTTTAGCCAGAAGCAGCAGATTGCACCATTTGACGTCTAGAATTTCTAAATTTTCCAAACCTTCCCCTCCAAAAATTCAGGGTTCCATCTCCAATCAAAGAGGCTGGATAATACAGATCCAAGCTTTGATACATTATATCAGAATGCACCATTCCAGGTCTAGGTTTTCAAAAACTTACCAAAAGCCTACCCACCAAAAGGAGACCTGATAATACAGTTCTGAGCTATGATATTCTCCGGCCATAATGAACTAGGATACACTATTTCAACACTAGATTTCTCTAAAGCTTTTCCTCCAAAAACCAAAAAGAAGGTTCCAGCCCCAATCATAGAGAATAATACAGAGTTGAGCCTTAATATATTTTGTGCCAAAATGCATCAGAATGCACCATTTCAAGTCTAGAATTTCTAATTTTCTTGCCCCTAAACCCCCCTGGGCTCAGATTTTTTCTTATTCGGAGTTTGCATGTCTGAGTATGGGGGAGCACTGACCTGCAGTTTGAGTAGCTCCGTGTTACCATGACAACAAACAGTATGGGGGAGCACTGACCTATAGTTTGAGTAGCTCTGTGTTACCATGACAACAAGCAGTATGGGGGAGCACTGACCTGTAGTTTGAGTAGCTCCGTGTTACCATGACAACAAACAGTATGGGGGAGCACTGACCTGCAGTTTGAGTAGCTCCATGTTACCATGACAACAAACAGTATGGGGGAGCACTGACCTGTAGTTTGAGTAGCTCCGTGTTACCATGACAACAAGCAGTATGGGGGAGCACTGACCTGTAGTTTGAGTAGCTCCGTGTTACCATGACAACAAACAGTATGGGGGAGCACTGACCTGCAGTTTGAGTAGCTCCGTGTTACCATGACAACAAACAGTATGGGGAGCACTGACCTGTAGTTTGAGTAGCTCCGTGTTACCATGACAACAAACAGTATGGGGGAGCACTGACCTGTAGTTTGAGTAGCTCTGTGTTACCATGACAACAAACAGTATGGGGGAGCACTGACCTGTAGTTTGAGTAGCTCCGTGTTACCATGACAACAAACAGTATGGGGGAGCACTGACCTGTAGTTTGAGTAGCTCCGTGTTACCATGACAACAAGCAGTATGGGGGAGCACTGACCTGCAGTTTGAGTAGCTCCGTGTTACCATGACAACAAACAGTATGAGGGAGCACTGACCTGCAGTTTGAGTAGCTCCGTGTTACCATGACAACAAACAGTATGGGGGAGCACTGACCTGCAGTTTGAGTAGCTCCGTGTTACCATGACAACAAACAGTATGGGGGAGCACTGACCTGCAGTTTGAGTAGCTCCGTGTAACCATGACAAAAAACAGTATGAGGGAGCACTGACCTGCAGTTTGAGTAGCTCCGTGTTACCATGACAACAAACAGTATGGGGGAGCACTGACCTGCAGTTTGAGTAGCTCCTTGTTACCATGACAACAAACAGTATGGGGGAGCACTGACCTGCAGTTTGAGTAGCTCCGTGTTACCATGACAACAAACAGTATGAGGGAGCACTGACCTGCAGTTTGAGTAGCTCCGTGTTACCATGACAACAAACAGTATGGGGGAGCACTGACTTGCAGTTTGAGTAGCTCCGTGTTACCATGACAACAAACAGTATGGGGGAGCACTGACCTGTAGTTTAAGTAACTCTGTTACCATGACAACAATCAGTATGGGGGAGCACTGACCTGTAGTTTGAGTAGCTCTGTGTTACCATGACAACAAACAGTATGGGGGAGCACTGACCTGTAGTTTGAGTAACTCAGTGTTACCATGACAACAAACAGTATGGGGGAGCACTGACCTGTAGTTTGAGTAACTCTGTGTTACCATGACAACAAACAGCATGGGGGAGCACTGACCTGCAGTTTGAGTAGCACCGTGTTACTATGACAACAAACAGTATGGGGGAGCACCGACCTGCAGTTTGAGTAGCTCTGTGTGTTACCATGACAACAAACAGTATGGGGGAGCACTGACCTGCAGTTTGAGTAGCTCCATGTTACAGTGACAACAAACAGTATGGGGTAGCACTGACCTGCAGTTTGAGTAGCTCCGTGTTACCATGACAACAAACAGTATGGGGGAGCACTGACCTGCAGTTTGAGTAGCTCCGTGTTACCATGACAACAAACAGTATGGGGGAGCACTGACCTATAGTTTGAGTAGCTCTGTGTTACCATGACAACAAGCAGTATGGGGGAGCACTGACCTGTAGTTTGAGTAGCTCCGTGTTACCATGACAACAAACAGTATGGGGGAGCACTGACCTGCAGTTTGAGTAGCTCCATGTTACCATGACAACAAACAGTATGGGGGAGCACTGACCTGTAGTTTGAGTAGCTCCGTGTTACCATGACAACAAGCAGTATGGGGGAGCACTGACCTGTAGTTTGAGTAGCTCCGTGTTACCATGACAACAAACAGTATGGGGGAGCACTGACCTGCAGTTTGAGTAGCTCCGTGTTACCATGACAACAAACAGTATGGGGAGCACTGACCTGTAGTTTGAATAGCTCCGTGTTACCATGACAACAAACAGTATGGGGGAGCACTGACCTGTAGTTTGAGTAGCTCTGTGTTACCATGACAACAAACAGTATGGGGGAGCACTGACCTGTAGTTTGAGTAGCTCCGTGTTACCATGACAACAAACAGTATGGGGGAGCACTGACCTGTAGTTTGAGTAGCTCCGTGTTACCATGACAACAAGCAGTATGGGGGAGCACTGACCTGCAGTTTGAGTAGCTCCGTGTTACCATGACAACAAACAGTATGAGGGAGCACTGACCTGCAGTTTGAGTAGCTCCGTGTTACCATGACAACAAACAGTATGGGGGAGCACTGACCTGCAGTTTGAGTAGCTCCGTGTTACCATGACAACAAACAGTATGGGGGAGCACTGACCTGCAGTTTGAGTAGCTCCGTGTAACCATGACAAAAAACAGTATGAGGGAGCACTGACCTGCAGTTTGAGTAGCTCCGTGTTACCATGACAACAAACAGTATCGGGGAGCACTGACCTGCAGTTTGAGTAGCTCCTTGTTACCATGACAACAAACAGTATGGGGGAGCACTGACCTGCAGTTTGAGTAGCTCCGTGTTACCATGACAACAAACAGTATGAGGGAGCACTGACCTGCAGTTTGAGTAGCTCCGTGTTACCATGACAACAAACAGTATGGGGGAGCACTGACTTGCAGTTTGAGTAGCTCCGTGTTACCATGACAACAAACAGTATGGGGGAGCACTGACCTGTAGTTTAAGTAACTCTGTTACCATGACAACAATCAGTATGGGGGAGCACTGACCTGTAGTTTGAGTAGCTCTGTGTTACCATGACAACAAACAGTATGGGGGAGCACTGACCTGTAGTTTGAGTAACTCAGTGTTACCATGACAACAAACAGTATGGGGGAGCACTGACCTGTAGTTTGAGTAACTCTGTGTTACCATGACAACAAACAGCATGGGGGAGCACTGACCTGCAGTTTGAGTAGCACCGTGTTACTATGACAACAAACAGTATGGGGGAGCACCGACCTGCAGTTTGAGTAGCTCTGTGTGTTACCATGACAACAAACAGTATGGGGGAGCACTGACCTGCAGTTTGAGTAGCTCCATGTTACAGTGACAACAAACAGTATGGGGTAGCACTGACCTGCAGTTTGAGTAGCTCCGTGTTACCATGACAACAAACAGTATGGGGGAGCAGTGACCTGTAGTTTGAGTAGCTCTGTGTTACCATGACAACAAACAGTATGGGGAAGCACTGACCTGTAGTTTGAGTAACTCTGTGTTACCATGACAACAAACAGCATGGGGGAGCACTGACCTGCAGTTTGAGTAGCTCTGTGTTACCATGACAACAAACAGTATGGGGGAGAACTGACCTGTAGTTTGAGTAACTCTGTGTTACCATGACAACAAACAGCATGGGGGAGCACTGACCTGTAGTTTGAGTATCTCCGTGTTACCATGACAACAAACAGCATGGGGGAGCACTGACCTGTAGTTTGAGTAACTCCGTGTTACCATGACAACAAACAGTATGGGGAAGCACTGACCTGTAGTTTGAGTAACTCCGTGTTACTATGACAACAAACAGTATGGGGGAGCACTGACCTGTAGTTTGAGTAGCTCCGTGTTGAAGTTACAACAAACAGTATGGGGGAGCACTGACCTGTAGTTTGAGTAGCTCCGTGTTACCATGACAACAAACAGTATGGGGGAGCACTGACCTGTAGTTTGAGTAGCTCCGTGTTACCATGACAACAAACAGTATGGGGGAGCACTGACCTGTAGTTTGAGTAGCTCTGTGTTACCGTGACAACAAACAGTATGGGGGAGCACTGACCTGTAGTTTGAGTAGCTCCGTGTTACCGTGACAACAAACAGTATGGGGGAGCACTGACCTGCAGTTTGAGTAGCTCCGTGTTACCGTGACAACAAACAGTATGGGGGAGCACTGACCTGCAGTTTGAGTAGCTCCGTGTTACCGTGACAACAAACAGTATGGGGGAGCACTGACCTGCAGTTTGAGTAGCTCCGTGTTACCGTGACAACAAACAGTATGGGGGAGCACTGACCTGCAGTTTGAGTAGCTCCGTGTTACCGTGACAACAAACAGTATGGGGGAGCACTGACCTGCAGTTTGAGTAGCTCCGTGTTACCGTGACAACAAGCAGTATGGGGGAGCACTGACCTGCAGTTTGAGTAGCTCCGTGTTACCGTGACAACAAGCAGTATGGGGGAGCACTGACCTGCAGTTTGAGTAGCTCCGTGTTACCGTGACAACAAACAGTATGGGGGAGCACTGACCTGCAGTTTGAGTAGCTCCGTGTTACCATGACAACAAACAGTATGGGGGAGCACTGACCTGCAGTTTGAGTAGCTCCGTGTTACCATGACAACAAACAGTATGGGGGAGCACTGACCTGCAGTTTGAGTAGCTCCGTGTTACCATGACAACAAACAGTATGGGGGAGCACTGACCTGCAGTTTGAGTAGCTCCGTGTTACCATGACAACAAACAGTATGGGGGAGCACTGACCTGTAGTTTGAGTAGCTCCGTGTTACCATGACAACAAACAGTATGGGGGAGCACTGACCTGTAGTTTTAGTAGCTCCGTGTTACCATGACAACAAACAGTATGGGGGAGCACTGACCTGTAGTTTGAGTAGCTCCGTGTTACCATGACAACAAACAGTATGGGGGAGCACTGACCTGCAGTTTGAGTAGCTCCGTGTTACCATGACAACAAACAGTATGGGGGAGCACTGACCTGCAGTTTGAGTAGCTCCGTGTTACCATGACAACAAACAGTATGGGGGAGCACTGACCTGCAGTTTGAGTAGCTCCGTGTTACCATGACAACAAACAGTATGGGGGAGCACTGACCTGTAGTTTGAGTAGCTCCGTGTTACCATGACAACAAACAGTATGGGGGAGCACTGACCTGTAGTTTTAGTAGCTTAGTGTTACCATGACAACAAACAGTATGGGGGAGCACTGACTTGTAGTTTGAGTAGCTCTGTGTTACCATGACAACAAACAGTATGGGGGAGCACTGACCTGTAGTTTGAGTAGCTCCGTGTTACCATGACAACAAACAGTATGGGGGAGAACTGACCTGCAGTTTGAGTAGCTTTGTGTGTTACCATGACAACAAACAGTATGGGGGAGCACTGACCTGTAGTTTGAGTAGCTCCGTGTTACCATGACAACAAACAGTATGGGGGAGCACTGACCTGCAGTTTGAGTAGCTCTGTGTTACAGTGACAACAGGAGCAGCTCTCCCTGGCCCCGGCCCCGCCTCGTACCGCCTGGAGCCGCACACACGGCCGTAATAATGACTTGGGACCTGGAGCACAACACAGACAGATGGTATTAACATGGACACTCTGTTAACCCTCTGAGGGCCTGTGGAGTCACGTTTTGTCCACATGCTACAAAGTGTCCACACCCATTATCAAACGCTTTGTAGAAACTTAATTTATTTCTTCAGACAAGAAATCTGCAAGGTTTATTATTAGGTCTAGTAAGTTCATTACCAGAGATATCATTAGATGACTGATCTCCCAGCCTGGTGATACATAGTACATAATAGAATAAGATGTAGCCTACAATTATACCATAATACACTGTAACTGATATTTCTTGTCTAGGTGGGTCCTAAAGTTGCCTGTATGGTGAACACATCCATGGAGCAAAGAAATTATACTCCAAGTGAAAACACAATTCATTTTAACAGCACCAACTTGTGTCTTTCCTTGACCTGTGGACACTTTCTGGCCTGTGGACAAAACATGACTCCACAGGGCCACATAGTGCTTTAATGTGTTAGTGGTTTGGAGTCTTTATGAATGAATGCAGCAATGGCAGGTCCACTCGCCAAGGCTGCATTTATGGATCTGCTGACCTTGCGGGAGTGTATCAACCCCATAGGGTTGGCACGATGCATGAATGTTGCACTGATGACTCACTCGCCATGGCTGCATTTAGGCAATATGAGAATAAAGGGCATAGTGCATTAAGATTGCCATTAAAGGGTTGAAAACATCCTTACTCAGTTGAATTGGCTGCTTCATGCCAACTTAATATCTATAGTTTACGCTCTTTTTCAAAGAACATACTGGTGAAGCGAACATAGCATTCCAGTCTCTACATTTTTAATACCGAGGCAAGAGCCTGTATAGTATGCACGTGGGGACGAGTCACTAGACGCCGCCCATTCTGTGCATTAATATGGGTTAATCAGTTTTCGCCATTTCTGGCGTAATCTTAATCAGTTTCCAAGTGATACCTGTCCTCTAGATGGCACCACTGTAAGTTTGTAACATTGCTGTATATATCGGGCGCTCTGCCCCGCACCCCCTTTTTCTTACTCTTTTTTTCTTTTTTTGGAATAAGATTACCCCATAAGTGGCGATTCAAGATTACGCATAGAATGGGCGACATCTAGTAACTACGCAGGTTCATCCCTTGTTGTGTATAGTATACGTGGTTTGAGATTAGAACTTACCCTTAAATGGTGGCAGGTAGTCCAGCCATGGAAACCGTTTAGCAAAGTGCCCCTGTCCTTTAGGCTGAAATAGAAATACATTTGTAGTCTCTTGTATGAAAAATATTGCTAATTCATTTGTTAAACTCAAACAGCTACCGTAGAAAAAACGACAAAATAATCATTCACTTCTGACACTACTGGGGAAGAGGGTGCTTAATTTCTTCTTAATACCAGTTTAATAGCAACTTGGCCATAAAATGAAGTGAAATATGAGCAAGGCAACTGCTCTACCACTATGATATAAGAACACAATTCACCCTATGTATTATGTAGATAACTTACGATGACGTCTCGGAGTGTCACCACCGCGGCCGGGGTTGATGTCGGTGGGGACCATTTACGGAGCAGGGCGATGTAAATCTCCACCAGACGCCTCTGAAACATGCGCACCTTTATAAATAATATGAACTCAGCTTCGTCTATATGCATGTAGTTCTCCTATTCAGCCTATTGACATCTGTTTTTCCTTTGGCATGTTATGGACAATATAATATATTGTATGGTCTTATATGGTATGGTATGGTGTGGTATTATATGGTATTGCATACAAGAACTATTTACTGTATTCTAGATATGAATTGTCAAATTGCAATTAGATTAATGTTGAAAATGATTGAACTTACAGCCGTCTCCTGAAAGTACTGCTGCCGGCTTGCATCTAAAAAAAAACAGCGTAAAGGATTACCATTATTACTATGGAATTACAATGTCTGCCCACCCCTGTTAATGAGTCTTAATATGCAATGTCCTTTATCGTCATGATGCATGAATGCATGAATGCAGCCTTAGTGCTGCATTCATTGTGTCATGTTGGCCCTTTGGGAGTGTATCATGCCAAACCTTGAGGAGTGTATTCATGAATCAAGACGACAAAGCATAGCACATTAAAACACTATGCGGCCCATTAACGGGTTAAATACGGTAATCGATGTTAGGGAGTGGTCATTTTTTAAGGCCGAAAGGCCCCGGAGGGGCCCTGGTGGTGAGCTTGCGAACTACCAGGTTGAGGCATTATATTGTTTTCATTTGACAGGAAGTCAGTACGGGTGCCGCCATTTTGTTTTAAGGGGTGCCGCCATTTTGTTTTAAGGTGTCACAACACAAATTTATGCATATAATGAATAAATTAATATCAATCAACCTTCGATCCTGAGGTTGATCATAAGCATACCTATACCCCCTAACATGGACCCAAGGAATTTAATGGTTCTATTGGTTTGTTGCTAAGACAGCTGGTTGCCTAGCAACAGCTATTCTAATTGTTTATCTGCCTAGCAACACCCATTTCCATGCTCCTGAGGTTGATTATAATCATACCTGCCCCCCCCTAACATGGACACAAGGAATTCAATGGTTTTATTAATTTGTTGCTAAGACAGCTGGTTGCCTAGCAACAGCTATTCTAATTGTTTATCTGCCTAGCAACACCCATTTCCATGCTCCTGAGGTTGATTATAATTGTACCTACCCCCCCTAACATGGACCCAAGGAATTCAATGGTTCTATTGGTTTGTTGCTAAGACAGCTGGTTGCCTAGCAACAGCTATTCTACTTGTTTATCTGCCTAGCAACACCCATTTCCATGCTCCTGAGGTTGATTATAATCCTACCTACCCCCCTAACATGGACCCAAGAAATTCAATGGTTCTATTGGTTTGTTGCTAAGACAGCTGGTTGCCTAGCAACAGCTATTCTAATTGTTTATCTGCCTAGCAACACCCATTTCCATGCTCCTGAGGTTGATTATAATTGTACCTACCCCCCCTAAGATGGACCCAAGGAATTCAATGGTTCTTTTGTTTTGTTGCTAAGACAGCTGGCTGCCTAGCAACAGCTATTGTAATTGTTTATCTGCCTAGCAACACCCATTTCCATGCTCCTGAGGTTGATTATAATCATACCTACCCCCCCTAACATGGACCCAAGGAATTCAATGGTTCCATTATTTTGTTGCTAAGACAGCTGGTTGTCTAGCAACAGCTATTCTAATTGTTTATCTGTCGAGCAACACCCATCTCCATGCTCCTGAGGTTGATTATAATTGTACCTACCCCCCTAACATGGACCCAAGGAATTCAATGGTTCTATTATTTTGTTGCTAAGACAGCTGGTTGCCTAGCAACAGCTATTCTAATTGTTTATCTGCCTAGCAACAACCATTTCCATGCTCCTGAGGTTGATTATAATCCTACCTATCCCCCCTAACATGGAGTCAAAGGAATTCAATGGTTCTATTAGTGCTGCTGCACTGGTGGCCACCTAGTGGCTGTATATTACCAGGTATGGTCCACCGCTATAAAAGGGCAAACACAGTCTCTACATGCAACGTAGCTGTATAGCGCGGCGCCCCCCCTCCCACCTCCATGTACATGGCTGCTAAGTGTGAAAGGGGGGGTTGGACACTCACATACGCATCCTGTTACATATACATTTGTACTAGTAGTAGTACAAGGGAGAGAAGGGGGGGTCTGCAAAGACATGTAGAACTTTAACTCCTCTTTTCCGCGGAATGCAACACAGAATCAACTTGGTACATCCACAAGCCTTTAGAAGGGATATCTATCTATTGGCATACAATAGCAGTTTATTCCACTAATTTATAAGAAAGATCACAAATCAGTTATAATTTTAATTGCAATTACTATCCCTCATGCATCACATTATAACAAGACGCCTTGGCAATGTGTCTGTGAGTGTATACTAAATAGCAATACGGCTGCTGGGAATGCTGGTTAGCTGTCACCTGATTACACTAAATCCCTGTAATGGCACGTTTTCCCCTGTTGTGTCACATCTGTCAGTTATCCTCCCGCCCTGTTTATATGGTGTCTTGAATGGGTCCCCTACAAATATACCAACCATGTAGACATTATGTTCCTTAAAATGCAAGAATTGCGGTTGTTGCCGCGTATAAAAATGCCTGAGGCATTTTTTACGCGGCAACAACCGCAATTCTTGTTTAACAACAGTGGGGGGGGGGGGGGGGGGGTTGGTGGATTTGGGGGGGGGGGACCAATAAAATGTGGACCCCTTGCAGGGGGGGACCAAAAATATTTGGACCCCTCCTGACCAAAAAAAAACAACCTTTATAGCTGAAAAGCCTGTGCGTTACTATAGCTCAAAGGGGTCAGCCACGCTTAATTTCAACCTGCCTGGAGGGGGGGACCAAAACATTTCGATCCTCTTGCCGGGGGGCCAAAAAAATTCCCACCCGCTCCAGCGAAAATCCACCAACCCCCCCCCCCCCCCCCGTTGTTAAAAAATGACGACTCCCTTAGATTGTGGTAGTGAATAGGAGTTGATGGTTCGCCCCACCCACCACCCAGGACTCACTTGTCAGTATTTGCTCCAGGTACTCCATGATGTACCGATTCTCATACAGCGGCTGGTCACTCTTACCCTGCAATGTACATGTATAACATTACCTTAAACCGTGTAAAGGCCGCATCGCATGAATGCAGCCCTGGTGAAAGATTGAGCGTGTGAGTGGCCTCACATATGACTCAGGGTAAGCTGGAACTGGAGCTTATCATCTACTTAGATATAGTACTCCCTTATAATAATTCATTGGTCAATTCTGGCATCAGAAATGAATTCCTTGTTAAAAAGTACCCTCAAGTCATGTGTCATACATGCATGTTATTCCATTTCAGGCCAGCAGGTGGGTATGGGTGAGCAGGTGGGTGTGGGGGAGCAGGTGGGTGTGGGTGTGCAGGTGGGTGTGGGCGACAGTTGCAGGCTGCAGGCATGTACCGCCTTTTGTCCCTATCAAAAAGCGAGTCGATTGGACGATAAACGGCAGAGATACGGGTGGTACAAATTCGTCTGCACACGTTGACGTCTCGCGCAGTACAAGAAGTACCAGTAGCGCCACTCTTTGACGTGGTGGCATCCGCTAGCCTCGCTTCCACCTCTCCTGGTTCATTTAAATTGAATTTAAATTAAAGAACCTAGATGTTTTTTTATTGTGTGTTTGAGGGTATTTCTAGTGTAGAAGATGGCATTTCTGCGTGTGAAGAGAGAAATATGGGACAGATTGGCAAAAGTTGTCATTTCTATCTTTGCTTTAACACTGGAGCCTATGTACCTTTCATTTAGAGGGTAGCAATTTAAGAGTACTTAAGAGTTTAAGGAAAAGAGAGAAATCACTACCTAAAGATCGCAGGCGAATAACAGCAAGATGGAAAGACATTTCAATTTTTTTTTCGAAGGAAACATCTGTCCCCCGACCTTGCCCATCTATCCCTTTGGTCCTCTGATGTCTATCTATAACACAGGCTGAATGATAGACATTCTCCTATGTAACAAAAACGTCTTAAACCTTGGTTGGGTCGTTTAGTATTACTCAGTTACCCTGAGTCAATAACTTGCCAGTGCTGCATTCAAGCACCATGCCGACCGTATGCGGTTGATAGAGTAATACTAATATGACAGATGTGAAGTTCTTCCCTGATTTCTCAATTTGTCTCTTAGTTTCCACCTCGTCCATAATTTTTAAGAAATAGTTTTATCTTATGTTTTGATAACCCTAAAACTAAGGACTTCATAGTGCATTCATGCATTGTGACGACCAAGGATATGTATTCTTAATGCACTATACTGTCCTTAGAGGGTTAAGGTACTTCACA
Organism: Harmothoe impar; assembly: GCA_947462335.1. Classification (NCBI taxonomy): domain Eukaryota; kingdom Metazoa; phylum Annelida; class Polychaeta; order Phyllodocida; family Polynoidae; genus Harmothoe; species Harmothoe impar. The sequence continues at coordinate 17,171,488 of OX381716.1, forward strand.
GCCATTAAAGTGGCATAGTCCGATGATTAGGGCTCAAAAATCTATTTTGCTAAAACTTTAAAGAAGGTGAACCAGAATGTTCAATATGGCCATATTTCATGTCCTACCTACTTTATTAAACATTATTCCACAGATTTCAGCATAAATATCAGTGAATTATCAGCATTTTGCTAAATTTAAGACTTTTGGAGTGCACGCTATAAGTCCACCCATTGAAAATACATTGTAAAAGCTATACCTGTGTTCATGGGAATTCTTAATTGCGTCTTATTGCCCATCAATGATATTTTATTGTGCCCCATCCTCCAAATATGATGTTGTACACTAAATGCAATTTTGAACACATTTAAGTAGAAATTAAAATATGGAAAAAAAATCGGACCATGTCACTTTGGCCAGACCAAAAAAAAAGTTGGTCAATGGATTTCGCGCACCTTATTTTCGGAAATGGAAATTTTTATTTTTTTTCAAAATTGAAAATTATTTTTATTTTTTTATTTTCTTCCAGTAATTCCCCCCGATCAACCAATAAATTATTGTATTAGAGGACTTTTGTCAGAGGCTATGTTAAAAAAAAAAAATTGTCGCTCGCTCCACTTTTCCACCAACAAAATCCATTGACAAAAAAAAATTCTTTTAAAAAAATAATAAAAATTTCGCTTGCTTGCACCATTTTTTGAAAAGTGAAATCCATTGACCAACTTTTTTTTTTGGTGTGGCCTTTAAAGGGGTTAATCAGGCCTCACCTGTAGGATGGCCATGGTCCTGTCCACCTGGAGGAGGCCCTGCTCCAGGAGTGCCACCAGGACCTTGGTAAACAGCCCCCGGTGGTGCCGGCACAGCAGCTACAACACAAACACACAGCTGACTACTGTCATTTAGGCCACTCCAAATAATATCCTTGTTTCTCATAACCAAGGCCAAATAAATAAAAAGGTGTGTTTCAGGTTACCCGACCCTACCTAGTAAAACAGGGCCAACCCTAGAAATTTTTATCCAATTTTGAATTTTTAGAAATTTGTTTAAAGTGATTTAAGGGATATTTCAGGGTCAATTTGATAGTCTACGAGTCAACTTCATAGTCAGCGAGAAACTTTTATCCAATATTGAACAAATATCAATGTTTTAAGTAATTTTGGGCCTATTTCAGGGTCAATTTGATAGTCTACGAGTCGACACTGTTGTTGGCGAGTCGGCGATGAAGTTTGCGAGTCTGTTTTGGGGTACTTTTCAGTCCAAGGTAAAAAAAAGAATTAATGAAAAAAAAAAAATCCGACCTACCCTACCTAGATTTTCAGACTATGTCATCTGAAACATACCTTCTTTTTTTTTGGCCCAAGCCATTAGAAATATGACGAGGGCGCTTTTTTCTTTTTCTTTTTTTCCCGCTGAGGGCTTAATAGGTGGGGAAATTAAGTCCTCACCGAACTAAATTCATATTTGAGTATTTAAAAGAATACATGATCTTTGTAAGTTGCGAATTTGCATGTTTTCTCAATTCCATCGTATTGGCAGCACTCTAAGCTACAATTTGGTAGGAAATTTGGCCATATTTGTCCATTATAATCATGTTTTAACATTAAAATTTGCAAAAAATAATCAAAAAGAAAATCTTCAAAACACAATTTAAAAAAAAAAAAAAATTTCATGATGCACGCGGTGATGAGAAACAAGGATATTATTTGGAGTGGCCTTACCTATCAACCTTTTACAGACGAATGTCGATAAAAGATGACATTTGCTGTCATGATGCACCAATGCAGCCCCGGGGAGTAACTCGCCTGTGGTGCGCCGGTGCATCATGTCAACTCTTCGGGAGTCACGAGTTACTCACCAGGGCTGCATTCATGCATCATGACGACCAAGGGCATGATGCATCTGGGCATTATGCCGTCCTTAAAAGCTTAATTTTGTGTAGAAATATATCATACAAAACCAGACAGTTATGTCGTTCTCGATATGATCAAATTATCTAAATTACCGGTCCACCTTACTTGCTATGGTATAAAATAACATAATTTGGAAAACGCTACCGCGTATAACCCGCACCTGGAGTTCACTCCAAACAGCACCCGAGAATCGAACGTTCGCAACTTAGGGAGTGGTCATTTTTTAACAACAGACGGGGGGAGGGGGGTCCAACACCCCCCCCCCCCTTTGTTAAAAAATGTCTCCCCTAGATTTGCCCCAATACTCGGGTGATGTTTTGGGGGTTTAGGGTACTGTTTAAAGTTTATACAGTGGGAAAATACCACACAAGCCCAGGCAATGTATCCTGCGGGACTATACCTGTGCTAGCGGTGAGAACTGGGCCAACTCCTCATGCAGAATCCACGGGTTGGTCACACACGTCTTGAATATCTCATTCTGAAATAGTTGAAGACAGTTTGTTGGAGGGAGAATTTAGAGTTTTTATATCAATTTTATTGGCAGAGTGATAGAATATACCCCGATTTAATATGCTTTTTTCATAGTAAATAGCGGGTGTAACATGAAATTGGTTGATAATGATTAAAGCGGCCTGATTAAAAGCCTCATCTGGATTTAATTAGTTAAGGGAGTGATCATTTTTTATCAACGGGGGGGGGGGTGGATTTGGGGGGAAGGGCAAAACAATTTGGACCCCTTGGCCGGGGGTGGGCAAAATAATGTGGGCCCCTCTTGGGGGGGGGGGGTCAAAATAATTTAACCTGTTTTGAGCCAAAAGCCCGCGCGTTACTAGGCTTCAAAGGGCATACGCGCAAGCCGATTTTCGGTCCTAAGGGGGGGGGGGTAAAAAGTTTTGACCCCTCGATCCCCCCCCCCCCTGTTGTTAAAAAATGATCACTCCCTAAATTGACTGATTATTACCTGAGGTATGGAGAAGAGCTTGAGTTCGGCCTCGTCAGGTTGTCCGACCTTCATGTGGAGTACGGCCGCCGCCAGCACGTCCAGTCTACACAGACATAGACACAGTCTATCATAGTTTTTTTTTGTTTTTTTTTGTTTTGTTTTTTTAAGTCTATTATAGAACACTGACATGTTCACGTCAAGTCTACACACACACACACACACACATACAGGTGTTACCAGCGAATCGGGGACACTGTTGCACATTCCTACAAAGTGGGGACCTTCACAAATTAACCCAGCTTTCACTTAATTTGGGTTCAATTTAGGGCACGGCATAATTCTAACCCCCATTAAACAGTAAATTATCATATTGAAAAATATTGAGCTGGCCTGTGGTGCTCCAAAGTAGAGCAGTACAATGCATCCAAACTGAGGACATGGCAAGTGTTTCACAACCAAAGTGAGGACATGTTTGTACAATTCAAATATTTATAGATCTAATATCTACTTTCTGCTCCTAATCATAAAAGTGATCAGTCAATTTATGAATAATAATGAGTTTAATAGGGGCAATACATTATAATCAGGGTGTGTGCTCGAAAAAATCAGAACTCAAACTGTGTGTATGCAAAATGAGGACTTGGTCTGAAATTGCACAGTGTGTGTATGCAAACTGGGGACATTGCCACACAGTGTGTGTCTGCAAATAGAGGACTTGGTCTTAGGTATGGCGTGTGTATGCAAACTGGGGACATTGCCACACAGTGTGTGTCTGCAAATAGAGGACTTGGTCTTAGGTATGGCGTGTGTATGCAAACTGGGGACATTGCCACACAGTGTGTGTCTGCAAATAGAGGACTTGGTCTTAGGTATGGCGTGTGTATGCAAACTGGGGACATTGCCACACAGTGTGTGTCTGCAAATAGAGGACTTGGTCTTAGGTATGGCGTGTGTATGCAAACTGGGGACATTGCCACACAGTGTGTGTCTGCAAAGAGAGGACTTGGTCTTAGGTATGGAGTGTGTATGCAAACTAGGGACATTGCCACACATTGTGTGTCTGCAAATAGAGGACTTGGTCTTAGGTATGGCGTGTGTATGCAAACTGGGGACATTGCCACACAGTGTGTGTCTGCAAATAGAGGACTTGGTCTTAGGTATGGCGTGTGTTTGCAAACTGGGGACATTGCCACACAGTGTGTGTCTGCAAATAGAGGACTTGGTCTTAGGTATGGCATGTGTATGCAAACTGGGGACATTGCCACACAGTGTGTGTCTGCAAATAGAGGACTTGGTCTTAGGTATGGCGTGTGTATGCAAACTGGGGACATTGCCACACAGTGTGTGTCTGCAAATAGAGGACTTGGTCTTAGGTATGGCGTGTGTATGCAAACTGGGGACATTGCCACACAGTGTGTGTCTGCAAATAGAGGACTTGGTCTTAGGTATGGCGTGTGTATGCAAACTGGGGACATTGCCACACAGTGTGTGTCTGCAAATAGAGGACTTGGTCTTAGGAATGGCGTGTGTATGCAAACTGGGGACATTGCCACACAGTGTGTGTTTGCAAATAAATGGTGGGCCAACGTTGTACCAACATCACATTCTCACGTACCAACTTCTAGCCAATCATATTTAGAGGTTAGAAATAATGTGTTCTGACGTTGATCCAATGTTAATCACCGTAAATTCCTGCGTATAACCCGCGGGTTATATCATATTCTCAAAGTCTAGGTGCCGGTAATATGAGGGTTTTTATAAGTATATTATATTACTAAATCGGCGATTTTTAGACCCCAGATGCAGGTTATATGACTCTCAAAGTCAGGGTGCAGGTTATACGTGAGGTGCTGGTTATACGCGGGAATTTACGGCATAAACCTTGACCCATTATACATTTATCGTAAGCACTCAAACAAACACATAAATAGTTCAACTTCTATCAACTTTATTCCAAAAAGGTGCATTCTCCTAGCATCTATTATTATTAGTTTTACTGCTATATCATAACACATCCATGTTTTTTCCCGACTCCAGGGTGGGGAATGGAGAAGGGAGGTCGGGGAATGGAGAAGGGAGGTGGGGAATGGAGAAGGGAGGTCAGGAATGGAGAAGGGAGGTCAGGGAATGGAGAAGGGAGGTCGAGGAATGGAGAGTTCTTTCTGTACACCAGGATAAAATAAACGGGATACGTCTCCTTTGTGGAATGACCAATGTAACAATGATAGTTTTGACTCATATACCTATGATGGCTGGTTAGGTCGATAAGCAGGAACATGGTGTAGTCCTTCACATTCCCACAAAACCAATCTGCAGTCCATGCATCTAGACACAATCCCCCACACACATAGGCGTAAAGAATTTGAACTTTCCTACTGCGTTAGCTTTGAGAGCAGTCTCCACTAGCGCAGCAAGTTCATCCGGGGGCATCTGATCTATGCCCCCTAGAACAGCGTCTACCTCCGCAGGGGTTTTACCCGCCTCCAGAGACGCTTGACGAATAGCTTCCAGCAGTATACGTTCCCGCTGGTTAGCTCTCTCCTGACGAGCCGTGTTGGTCGTACGAACCGCCGCGGTCTCCTGCTGGATGATCTCATCCTCTTTGGCGACATCAGAGATATCCTCCTTGTTTCTCTGGGCGACTTCCTGGGCCAGCCTCATGGCTAGAGTCAGCAGTCGCTTCTTCCCGCGCCGTCCGAGGACCGTGCGAAATTCGGCGAATGTCTCCATGTCCGAATCTAAAGTTGCCAATGCATCAGGACGCTGCTCGGCAACTGCTAGGAGGCGTTCCTTGCGGGTCTCCTCTCCTACACCTTCCAGACTCGCATTTAGGCGGTCCGGAAAGCAAGTGGGGTATTTGTCTCCCAGCAGTGCCAGACCCCTGAACGTACCAGTCAAGTTGAAATCAACCAACTTAACCTCATCCTTGCTTAATTGGCTAATTAAGCTTCTTCGGAGTGTTCTCAGGACAGGGTCGTCGTCCTTCATCCACTCCTCATGTTGGTGGGGAGCAAAGATACCTCCTAATCCTCCACCTGAAGCTCCACCACCGTCAGCCTCGTCCAGTTTCCCGGCCTCGTCCGAAGTATCCATCGTGGGATGCTCCGAATCCAGCACAGGCTCCTTCAGGGGGGGGGGGGTTTCAGGTGGTGTCATTACTGGTTTCGTCGGTGCCGGGGGCACCGGTACCTTAAAACTAGCAGTCACTGCGTGAGCCAGGACTTCTCCTAGCGTGGCGACCACCTGGGCTCCAACCGTAGTGGAGTCCTCGTCCATAGCCTCTTCCAGGTGAGGTTGAGGCTCCTCCATAATGCCCACCGTACTGCTCGTCTTCGGATGAGCTCCGTTACCGCTGTGCTCGGCGAGTACTGCAGTGGCTGCCGCTGTGGCAAGGGCTGCAGTAGCCACCACTGCAGGACTCGCGTCTAGTCCTCTTGACAGGGAGAACAAATCCGTTATCGGGAGTGTATCCAATTTCTTGGTCTTAGTCTCCCGAACCGGTTTCTGCGCTGTAGCTGCTCCGGATTTCTTCGGTCCGGCGGAACTCATGGTTTTAATGTCCACCTTACCCTTTGTTTTGGGTTCGGTTTTCACCTCCACCTTGCCCTTGGGTTTAATGTCGGCTTTCACGTCTATTTTGGACTTGGACTTCTTCGGATCCGCTACCACAGTACTACTGGTGGCCACCTGATCCTTCTTGGTCTTCGGTTTCTTAGGTTCGGGCTTCTTCGGCTCAGACTTCTCAACCTTAGGTTGAGCCTTCTTGCCGGGCCCGGACTGCTTAATAACCTTTGAGCCAGGTCGGTCAGTCGACTTGGATCTACTCCGGTTAGTCTTTTTGCCACGAGTCTTCGAACCCGAGGCATTACTGTCGTCACTGTGGGTGACGTTGTCCTTCATGGACAGTTGACGGTTCACCGACATTTTTCAAGGCCGGCGAGATGCTGAGACTTAACAACCGGGATGGTCGGCAAGCGGCTCCGGTGGGTTCGGACTCTTTCTCGGAAAGCTCCAATCCTGCGGCAGTTCGAAGTCAGCATCGACGTCCGGCGAAGGTGACTTCTGGATCGGTGAGACAGCGGGGTCGACTTGCATCTCCGCTATTCTCTCACTGAGCTCGTCCCCCGAGTTGGAGTTGGCTCCCACAAGTCCCTCGACAGCTGAAGCCGTCTCGGGGTCAACAAGTGGTTCGGAGTGGTGGAGCTGCTGCTTGGCCATCCTTACCAGCACAGGGTGTCTTACGACAGAGGAGTTGACGGGAAACACAAAGTTCCCCGCCGCCCTCTTTTGTAACAACGACCTCAGAAAAGAGTGTACTCACTTACCACCTCTTTTAAATCACTTGCTCCTCTTCAATTTCACCCAAAAACGCGATCCGCCGCTGCCAACCTGCCGCCGCTACTGATCCGGCTAACGCCAAAATCGATATGGCAGTTCCCTCACTTTTGTTTCCAAAACAAAGCGCATGCGCGGCGTCTCGCGTGATTGGACGCAATCCCGTTATCCGGCGTGACCCAATTCTTAATTAATCAGGTCACGACCTTTCCCGCCCCGCCGCTCGGGCTGTAGGGATCAACACGCCACATGGGCGGCTCCCCAAAAGTGAAATTGTACTTCGAATAAAGAGCTCATCTGGAGTATTCGTGGATAAATATGGGAAATCAAAGATTATCCCACCCGATTATCCGTCTACCACCCTCTGGGATCACTCTTCCTTCTTTCCCTTGACTCTGAGCGCCCCTGTCGGTAGCACACATATAACATATAAAGACAACACAGGACACCACACTCGTTGTGTAAAACAAGCTAGGTTACAACCCCCCTAGCCACCAGCCTAGGGCTCCGCCGAACGGGATTACCGTCCACATCAAGTAACCTGGCCGGAGGACACTCGTTCTTAACCAATAATCCAGCCTTGATTTTGGTTTTCCGTGCCCTCCTTCCTTCGCTTGCCGAGACTTTCTTTTTCATGGGCTTTCGGGGCTTTCTTCGTACCCGCCTCGTAGGGATATCCTCCGACACCCCCTCCAAGGGTACAAATTTTGCCTCCGAATTCACATCTTCCACCTCCGTTTCCGGGGTGAGCTCCCTCCCAGCCTAAGTACGTAACCGAGCCACATGGCTCGTCCGGATACGCCCTGCCTCGGACTGGATCAATACAGTTGTCTGACTGATACATTTGACCACAGTGTGTGGTCCATCCCAGTTATTCGCCAGTTTGACGTTGCAGAGAGGCTCGTGTAAGCGGATCACCTTATCCCCCACTACGAACCGTCGCAACTTCAAGTCGGTGTGATAACCCACATTTTGCCATGTAGCAGCTTTGAGCAAATGAGCTCGCACTGTTTCATAGGCAAATTTGAACCTCTCTCAGAGAGATTCTACAAACAACGTCCATATGGGAGTTCACTAAAGGCTTCAGGACCTGGATCAGAGTCCGATTAAAACGTTCCACCTGACCATCGGACTGGGGTCGGTATGGATTCGTCCGGGTCTTACAGATAGCCAACTGATGGCACATAGCAGCCCACAGTTTTGACTCAAATTCTCTCCCTTGATCGCTATGTAACATCAAGGGAGCCCCCAGATGGAGTATCCACCCCTTAACCAGTGCTTCCGCACAGGTAGCAGCAGTATGATCCTCCAGTGGGTACACTCTCGTGTATTTTGTATAGTAGTCCGAGACCACCATCATAGACGTATTCCCTTAAGGAGTGGGTTTCACTCCACTGATTATATCAACAGCTATCCGAGCGAACCTCACTCCGAATAGTTCCTGCTGCAAGGGCAGTTTGCCCAGTCCCGGACCGGGTTTGCCCAAACAGCAGGCCGGACACGTCTAGATTTATCTCAGGAGATCACCAGACATACCCGGCCAATAATAACGCCGACTCAGCATTTCCAGCGAACGCTTCTTTGTGAAATGTCCGCTCGTAGAATGGCCATGACAGTAGTACAGGATATCCTTCCGCATAGCAGCCGGGATTACCATTTGCAATACCCTCCGCTTTCCTGGACAAGACTTCCACCTGCACAATAACGCACCCCACATCTCTAGTTCATGGAACTGAGCTAGAAAGCGTCGCAACTCTCTGTTTTCCAATGATATTTCGGGCCTCACTGGACATATCCCGGTGGGAACTAGCTCCCTCAGTCATGCTATGGTAGGGTCTGCTATCTGGTACATCCTTATAGTGTCGGTGGACCAATCCAACAGGTTCTGCAACAACCCATCATAAGGCAAACGCACAGTCGCTACCACAGCATTGTGAGCACCACAATCCCCACAGTCCGGACGCACACAGCGGGGAACCGGACGTCTACTTAGACAGTCAGCATTTACATGCTTCGTGCCTGCTCAGTGTTGGAAAGGAGAGTTCTCCAACCCGAACTTGCTTAGGTGATTTAACCACCGACCAATCATCCCCTCCGTGTCCTTAAAATTAAGGAGCCACCTCAACGCTGAATGATCCGTCCGCAATGTGAAATTACCACCATACAAGAAGTGTCTGAACTTCTTTGTATAAACTACCACCGCCAGCAACTCACGCTTGGTAGTGCAATAGTTTCTCTGCGCCTTGTTCATACTGTTACTAGCGAACGCCAGCGGGACCTCTACTCCACCCTGGATTTGGGACAATGCGGCCCGATGCTCTCATTGCTCGCATCAGTGTCAAGGATGAAATGCCCCTTCTCCGTAGGGAACAATGCCTTAATCTCTTTGAAAGCATTGCTCTGTTCCATCCCCCAGGGAAAAGGAGTCCAATGGCTCAACTTTTGTAAAGGTTGAGACACTCTCGAAAATCCGTGAATGAAGTCCCTATAATAGGAACAGAACCCCAAGAAAGACCTCACGTCCTTCAGTCCTTTTGGAACTTCCCAGGTCTCCACAGTTTCCAATTTGGCCGGGTCAGCCTCCACACCACTGGTGGAGATGATCCGGCCCAGATAAACCATGGACGTCCTAAAAAGTTCACATTTCTTCGGCTTCAGGGTTGACGCATTAGACCGAATTCGCTCCAATACCTCGCCAAGGTTCAACACACACTCTTCAAACGTCTTGCCGAAAACAATGATGTCATCCAAGTAGACCAGGCACTTGCGCCATAATAGATCACACAGGAGAGTTTCAAATATGGCCTCAAAAGTCGCCGGGGCATTGCACAACCCAAAAGGCATCAGTTCGAACTGATACAGTCTAATATGGCTCGTAAAAGCCGTCTTCTCCTTATCCTCCTCCTTCATTCCGATTTGCCAATATCTGGACTGCAAATCCAGGGTGCAGAACCATTGGTTCCCACCCAACGAGTCCAGAGTCTCATCAATTCGGGGTACAGGATAGGAATTTTTCTTGGTTACTCCGTGCAGACGTCTATAGTCGATACAAAACCAAATAGACCCATCCTTCTTAAAAAAAACATCTGAACCAGACTAGACCAGGGGCTAGTGCTAGGCATGATCACCTTCTGTTCCAGCATGGTTTTCACTTGTTCTTCAACAACTCTCTTCTTACTCAACGGCAAGCGTCGGTAAGGCATTTTAAATGGCTGTGCATCCCCGGTATTGATGGAATGTAGCACCTTGTCAGTTCGGCCCAAAGGCTCCCCCTCCACTTGCCACGCATCCTGATACCTCTCCACCAGCCTTCTCAAGGAACTGAGATCCCCCGGGTCCGTAAGATTCGTTTCGGAGATCATTTCTCCAGTCCCTCACTCAGATTGGTAGGCGAAGGGTCCCCTTTCATGCTCACATGACCAGCAGGCATCACTGCCTTGCTGGAGAACACCTCCCCCAACACCGTATCCTTTTTCAGATACTTAGCTTCTAACCCGGGGTTAGAAACCGGCACCACAGTCCAAGCACCATCACCCACCAGGGTGTCCATGCCCACTAGACCGATACTCCCCAACATGGCCATATCAGGTTCCACAACTGCTTCTTCCTCTCTCCTAAGCCCCTTGCTTTGGACCAGCACGTCACACGTCTGTCCGGGAGGAATTTTCACAGTTTGGACCACCGTTGCCACTGTTGAAACTTGCCGAAGCACACACTGCTCTACCGTCCGGTACCGGTGCTCTATCCGGACTACCCCTGTAATAGGATTCAGGACCGCGTCATATAAAGCCGCAAAGTTCAACCCCAGTATACCGTCGTCTGCAATATCCGCAATTGTGGGAGAAGCCACATACTCCTTCCCTCTAATTCGGAGTGGTATGAACGCGCGCCCATACGTCTGCATACTTGACCCATCGGCCGAGCAGGCGCTTACCTTCATTTTTAAGTCATCGCGACTACTTGGCATAAGAGCATAAAAGTTTGAGGAGATAAAGGAGTGGCTAGCTCCGTTATCTACTAGAACTCGCCTGCCCTACCGGCCACAGTAACAGACACATACCACCGTCTCCCTCCCGGCGGAGACGGGTTTACAGTGAAGCGTTGAAAGTCCTTCGGAGCAGCCAAATCTAACGAATGTTTCTTCAAATCGCCGAAACATGGATGATCAGGGGAAAGCTGGGTACTCCCTACCCAAACGGTGTCTGTGACAGCCATAACTTTCTCGTCTCCTTTCGTAATGGGCCTCCCTGCCTCATTGCCGGGCAACTGTTGGACTGAGATTTCCACCAGACCAGCGTCCGAACTCCCCAAGCTCGAAGCCACCCCTGGTATTCTTTCTGTCCTAAGAACTCCACTAGGCTCTACCTCTCTGGTATGTTGGCGTACTTCATTACCAGGGGTCGTCCGCTCGCCAGCTCGGACCACCCAACCTAGTTTCCCTCCTTACTGGGAACTTTCGGGCTCGGAGCCGTGCACTCCGCAGCAAAATGACCTATCTCCAAGCACCTATAGCACTTGGCGGTCTTCCGGTTGATCTTCCTCCGGTTAGGCTGGGTAGCCCCCTGAATGGAAGTCATCATTTTCTCAAACAATGCCGTAAAGAATGCGGCATCCATCACAGGAGTCTTTTTCTCCGAGGACTCCTTCTTCGGAGGTGGATCACCTACCCCCTCCTGTGTCCTATTCTTCCATGGTGGTTTAGAGGATTTACCATTCCTCTTAAACTGGGCCGCGGAAGCTGTTGCCTCCTCCTCGCTGCTTTCCCCTTCAGAGTGATCTGGAGAACATTCCTGAATGGCAGACGATCGGGTTGGTACCTGGTCTCCCAGCAGGGACTTTTTGAGGGCTCGTATCTCTATGGCCTTAAAAAGGTCATCCAAAGACGTATCCGCCCTCCACGTGTCATACACTGTCTGTTGTACGTCAGGATCCCTCAATCCGGCGACAAATTGAGAGAACAGTTCCTTAAAGAATAAGGCATCATGGATTCCTGAAGAAGGGTGTACTTTCTTCAGGAGTCGCATTAATACAAGACTGAATACTCTCGGAGCTTCGTTCTTGCCTTGCACTCGCTTCTTAAAAGCGACCATTGGATCCGTCCGGGCGGAACCTCCGAACAGCACGGTGCATGTTTCCACCAACTGCTTGAAGGTACCTTGCGGACCGCAATCTTCCTTCCACTGTTCGACCGCTATGAGGCCGTCTCCCAGTCGCAATCCCTTACAGATGTAAGGAATAGCTTCATTCTGATCCCAACCACTCAGGTTGATATCTTCCACAGTGGCTCCCAGCCATTCTTCCCACGAATTCCTCTGCCAGTATGGGCTAGGCTCACTAGCTATCTGCCTGGCTGCATTGGTCGATCCCCTAAATTTAGAGGTGATCGATAGGCATTTAGAAATGGCTGACGAAGCGTCCTGTTCTACTCCCACATTGTGCAATCCTATCCCAGCTATAGCAGGGTTCGTGTCGTACAGCTCCTGCATTGCTGAACTCAGGATTGACCTCCTCGGAGTCTTTTTCGGACTTGTTGGTTCGGCAGACCCCCCTGTTGTAATCGCAGCTTTCAGCTGCTCCAGATACGCCTGGTACGTGCCATACGCTACCACTTCTTTGGTTGGATCAATCCCCTGATTGAACCACCAATTCTTCTCCACATCTGTCATATACTGACACTGCTGTGACAGAGCCAGTAACAACTGATGCTCCGCCTTCTCTATTTCAAGCTCTTTCGCTTGTCTCTCCGCCTCTTGTTCTTGTTGGGCCTGCTCAAGTTTAGCTTTTGCAGCCTCTCCGGCAGCTCTCAATCCTTCTGCTCGGGCTTTGAGTACTGTGACTTCCTGTTCGGCCAACTCCTCGGCCATCACAGCATTTTCGTTCATACGTTTCTTTTGTTGCTCTATGACAGCCTCCTGCTGTCAGAACAACTCCCGTCTCTCGTCTTCCTGAGCTTTTTGCTCCTGGAACATCTTTTCTGTTTGACAGGTTTGCCATTCGGCCAAGCTTATCGGAGTATGATACTTCTTGGCTGCTGCTTCTTGGATCGCCGCCTTATTCAGACGTTCCTCCTCCAATAACTTTTCTTGCTTCTGCAATTTCTCTTGCTGAGTAGTTACCCAGTCGGTCAAAGGATTTCTATCGTTACTCCGCGTCCACCTGGTAGATTTGGAGTGTCCGTGAAACTCATATAATGGGCAGCTGTCGGGCTTCCATTATCCGCAGAGGCGAAGGAGGTACTACTACAGTCCGCCCTACTGTCCTGCAAGCTCTGGCGAGCTTCTAACAAAAATGCCTGCATAGCATTTTCTTCGTCCTCAGCACCTCCCATTCAGCGGCTAGACTGTGGCGGGCTTCCTTCAGGGTGTCCGTATTCCTGATGAGTTCCGTTCGCAGACCCGCAGCTTCATTTGCCATCCTATCTCTGGCTTCGCAAATCTGGTCCAGCAAAGTTGATAACCTTGCGTCTTTCTCCTTTATCTTGGGAGTTTCGGTGACATATCGCACCCTCCAGAGAAATCAATTTATCAGACCACTCTAAAGACTTGGTCTGTACGGTCATCAACTCTCTTTGGGCAAGTTGCAGGCGTTCCTGCACTCTTGCCTCCCTGTAGTCATCAAAGCGACCTTCCTCCGGATTGCCTTACATCCGAGGTGTAGGAGCCGCTGCACGGGACCCGCCAATGTTAAACATTGACAGGTTCATCTCTTCTAATGATCGACTCAGTAACTTGGGCCCTCGTGGCCCCGGAGTTTCCTCCACTCTTGATGGTGCGGCTGCCCCCTGTAGAACATTCGCACCTCTTGTTGGGGTATCTGCCTCCTCTACGGCAAATGGCCCCTCCGGGGATGAAGTTTGCACTTCATCGGGAGACCTCCGTACTCCTGCCAGAGTATGTGGTCTGTGCTTTGCACAGGCTAACCTGTGTTTTCACTCAGAACTGGTCACGGCACCAGTGTAATAAACGATACTTTGTCCTTTATAATATTGTTATGTTGTTAAGTAAATAACCAAAGTCGACACAGTTCGGATCAAGTGTACAGGTTGCGAATCACAGGTTTATTCAGTAACCTAGACAGGCAAAGCTATATCAGTGCGAACTCCCTATAGAGTTCGGAGCGGGTCAGTAGGCTTGTAGCCGATACGATCACAGGGCCTCTGTCCAAGTATGGATCCAGAGTGACCGACGAGTCCCATCGAATGCCAGCTATATATAGGCAGCCAGCCTGCGCGGGCACACGCAGACCGGAAGCCTATAGCGACCTCTGTCCATACCCCAAGCCCGGGGCAGGTGCTGCCACCTGCCATCAGGCTGAAGGGTTCGGACGGAGTTCGCAACACAGCATCGAACAGAACCCGTCATATAAACCCCATATAACCCTAGCCCCTACATATGTGTCATGCCTCATATCACCTGTAGGTCCACCTGTAGCATGCCTGTGATAGGACTTGCACATAGGAGCTTCAGGTCCAACATCATTGAGCTAGAGGCATCGTGGGAGCTTCAGGTGAAACATCATTGCGATAGAGGCACTATGGGGGTTGCGGGGTGAACATCATTGTGATAGAGGCACTATAGCAGCTTCAGGTCAAACATCATTGTGATAGAGGCTCTATGGGGGCTTCAGGTCAAACATCATTGTGATAGAGGCACTATGGGGGCTTCGGAAATGTTTCTGTATGGTGATAAATTTGGGTCCGTATGGTGATGCATGATTTATTGGACATGTTCTACCAATCCACAGTCTACAAAGGAATGTTTTCTAAGCTAGTAAAGAGGAGAAATGTTTCCGAATGGTGATACTTTTGGGTCTGTATGGTGATGCATGATGTGTTTCAGGTCAAACAGCTGGTTCACAGGGTTTGCAAAATGTGTCTGCGTGGTAATGATTTTGGATCCGTATGGTGATGTGTAATGTTATGGACCTGTCTAATTGATCTGCAGTCTATGCAGGAGAGATGCATAAATACCAGCCTACTAAATGAAGAAAAGTGTCCGTATGGTGATGATTTTGGGTCCGTATGGTGATGCGTAATGTTATGGACCTTTCTAATTGATCTGCAGTCTATGCAGGAGAGACGCATCATTTACAGCCTACTAAATGAAGAAAATGTGTTCGTATGGTGATGATTTTGGGTCCGTATGGTGATGCGTAATGTTATGGACCTTTCTAATTGATCTGCAGTCTATGCAGGAGAGACGCATCATTTACAGCCTACTCAATGAAGAAAATGTGTTCGTATGGTGATGATTTTGGGTCCGTATGGTGATGCTTAATGTTATGGACGTTTCTAATTGATCTGCAGTCTATGCAGGAGAGATGCATCATTTACAGCCTACTAAATGAAGAAAATGTGTTCGTATGGTGATGATTTTGGGTCCGTATGGTGATACGTAATGTTATGGACCTTTCTAATTGATCTGCAGTCTATGCAGGAGAGACGCATCATTTACAGCCTACTAAATGAAGAAAATCTGTTCGTATGGTGATGATTTTGGGTCCGTATGGTGATGCTTAATATTATGGACCTTTCTAATTGATCTGCAGTCTATGCAGGAGAGATGCATCAATTCTAGCCTACTAAATGAAGAAAATGTGTCCGTATGGTGATGATTTTGGGTCCGTATGGTGATGCGTAATGTTATGGACCTTTCTAATTGATCTGCAGTCTATGCAGGAGAGATGCATCAATTCTAGCCTACTAAATGAAGAAAATGTGTCCATATGGTGATGATTTTGGGTCCGTATGGTGATGCATAATGTTATGGACCTTTCTAATTGATCTGCAGTCTATGCAGGAGAGATGCATCAATTCTAGCCTAATAAATGAAGAAAATGTGTCCATAGAACTTTATGGTGATGATGGTGATGTCCCATACCTCAGCCCAAGTCCTCAGTTTGCATACACACACTGTATGTCCCATACCTCAGCTCAAGTCCCCAGTTTGCATACACACACTGTTTCCAACATACCTCAACCCAAGTCCTCAGTTTGCATACACACACTGTATGTCTCATACCTCAGCCCAAGTCCCCAGTTTGCATACACACACGGCATTCACCATCACACAGCCTGAGCCTATGTTACTGCCTGATACTGTTGATTCTTGTATTGTGGATGGAATTATAAAGTTTCCTGCGTATTTCATATATGGTGGTGGCACATTGTCTTTGTTACCTGTTGAACGGTTCTACTTGTAGTGATATCCAATAAAAATCAAAGACTCAGCTTCCATACACTCTCTGCATTTCTTAGATTAAGTCCTGTCGTCGTCTATTTGCATACACACACTGTGTAGGCATGTTTGATCAAGGATATTCCTCAGCTTGCCCACAAACACATCCGATGTTTGGCCCTAAATTATGACAGCTTTTTGTACTAGATACACAGGATTAATTACTAAGAGGGCAAAAATGCTAATTTAGCTAATTAGACAATACAGCCACATCACTGAAGGAACCAGGGATAATCTCCAGTTTGCCCAAACATACATTCAATGTTGGACTCTAATTTATGACAGTTTTTAATACTAGATACACTGGATTAATTCCTATGAGGTCAGAAATGCTAATATATCTAATTAGACAAGACACCCACATCACTGGACGAACTGGGGACACACAGACATTTCTGTGTGCAAAACAAATTGGGGACTTTTACACACAGCTTAAAATTAAAGAAATTTAGAATCGATTCTTCACACACAGCACAAGTACGTCCAGACCAATTTGGGGACATTTTGTTGACACCCAAGAAATTGTGTTTATAATCATTTTCCAAGGTCATTGGTGATATCCGGACCCATTGCTCCCCATTTCTCAAGGTCATGCAAAGTGAGGGGTCCCCGGTTCGGAAGATGTCCCCAGTTTGTAGGTGTGTGTTCCCATGAACGTCCCCAGTTTGCTGGTTCCACCAACCCACACACACACACACACACACACACAGATAGTCTAACGTATTATATATGACACATTTATGAGCAACAAAATACCGTTACACCAGACAACTCATAGATCCGATTCCATTGACAACCAGTGTTGCCGAAATGACAGCGGCACATCGGCTTTTGCTAGTTCATCTAATCTGAACTCGTTGCTGCGGGCCGTAATCTGATGGGGCCCTGACTAGATAACACAGCCCCGCTGTTGTCAATGGTCTGGCACGTACAGACTAGCTTTTGCCGATGTAGAATCATAATGGCCGATGTGAGGCCATCAGACATCGGCCACAGTGGCCGGCCATGACCTTAGGTTTCCAAAAGTGAAAGAGTTTTTCAGTCCTATTATAAGCAAAGATATGGCCATGTAACTAACATTCAATACATTTCATCAAAAGAACACCTATATTTATCGATATGAATTAGTATGAAATCCCTTTATCAATTAATATGACATCAATGTATACGCGCTAGTTCTATTTGGCCTGTGTAACCTGTAGAAGACGAATGGGCTGTGTAGGATCTCGCTACACAGGCCACATTGGCCTGTGTGTATAAAGGGTTTTCGGCAACACTGTCATTACATTTCTGAATTCTACTTTAATTCCAAAACATGGGATATATATCATCTAAACAACTCTTGACCAATCCCTTAAAAAGGTCAAACCAAAAAGGTCAAGTGAAAAAGGGGTCAAAAAGGGTCAAAACATCCCTTAGTCCACCCTACTTTGAAACTTTGAAACTTAATCAGGACTACCAGCTGAGGAACATCATGTGTTTGTACGTGGATTTGTCCCCGGGACTATTTGTCCATAAAACGGTCAATACTTCAATAGTAAAGAGTTAATATACACTGCCATAGGTTTGATGCTTAAATTGATTCCTTGACATACCTTGCACTGTCTTGGTCCTTGTTGGGTTGTTCCATCCACGTTGTTAAATACTCCAGAGCCTTTTCTAAAAGAACAGACAAACAGGATGAAAGACCTAATTCGAAGCATTATTTGCAGTTACGAATTTGATTATTATAGCTATTCCTCCTCCTCATTTTGAGTATACAGAATAAGTACCGCCATGAGGTCTTACAGGGCTCCTAGAGGTTAGGGAGTGATCATTTTTTATCAACAGGGGGGGGGTTGGTTTTGGGGGGGGGACAAAAAAGTTTGGACCCCTTGACCGGGGGGGTGTAAAAAATTTGGACCCCTCTTTGGGGGGGCCAAAAAAGTTTAACCTGTTTTGTGCCAAAAAGCCCGCGCGTTACTATGCTTCAAAGGGCCCGCACGCGCGCCGATTTCCGACCTGTAGGGGGGGGGGGTAAATTTCGACCCGTTGACCGGGGGGGGGGGGTGAAAAAAATTTTGCACGCTCCGCGCGGAAATCTCCACCCCCCCCTGTTGTTAAAAAATGATCACTCCCTTAGGCTATGGGGGCATCGGACGTTAGAAGTCCAATCAGGTAACCAAACGGGGGCGCGTCGGTAAAACCTAGGTCCCCTAAAGGCTGTGATTGATTTATTTGGACGAGTGAGATAACCTTCTAGTATTGATAAGCTCAAACCAGCTATCCATTTGGAGTATATTACTGGTGTTATAATGTGTCAAGAGGACTCACCAGGGGAGTAGTGTAGCAGCACCGGCCGCAGTAGGACAGCTGACAGGCGGCCAGGACACAGGGCAGCATACACCAACAGCACTCGGTCTCCATCCTCCTGTAAACAGTAAAATATCACTCAAAAAGTAAATTCTTTATGTAAAATATCAATAATTTATAGTGAAAAGATACAAAATACTAAGCTGTTTCACTGCTCAATGCTGAATGTATGACACATAGGTCAGTAATGACCTCCTTTGTTGTCAATAAAAGATTATTATTTAAAATGAGACAGAAACCTTGAGAACAAGTTCGGGGAGGCCTTATCTGGGAGAGGAGCTTGGAGGCATAAAAAAAAGATTGGCATAAAAATGTAGAATTGAAATGGAGGTGCTGTAAACAAAATGCATAAATAATATTGTTTTTCATTGTAAGTATCAACCTCTTCTGTGATTCGATGGAAACAAATATAATTGTATCTACATTTTTTGTACTTTTATATTTTTTGAAATTACAGAATAAACTCATGTCAAATTGAATTGAATTGATTGAATTGAGATGAGAGAGGATCCTAAGCTGGGGGCAGGAGATGGAGGAGGAGCCCTAATACCTCGGGGCAGGAGGGGGAGGGGCCTAAACTAGGGGGAGGAGATGGAGGAGGAGCCCTAATACCTCGGGGCAGGAGGGGGAGGGGCCTAAACTAGGGGGAGGAGATGGGGGAGGAGCCCTAATACCTCGGGGCAGGAGGGGGAGGGGCCTAAACTAGGGGGAGGAGATGGGGGAGGAGCCCGTGGGATGAGCCTTACCAGGGTGCATGAGATGTCAGAGGCTTACCTGAGGGCAGGAGATAGGATGGTCCTGAGTGAAGATCATGTAGTCCAGGTAGCGCAGTAGGCCCTGTCCATCTCGGGATGTTACCTCGCCACCCGCCTGTGCCCGTCGTACCACCGACCCAACGTCAAGTCCCGATATGATGTAATACGGCAGAGCCAAGTGCCAGTCCCCTTCACTACCCATCCTGGTGCCAATGAAAATCAATAGATTCATGATTAGTTTTGAGTGGACGTGACGTTCTGTTCCCCCAACACTACATACTAATATTTTTCCCGCGCCAAGCCGGTAAAATATTGGGAAAATTTTCAAGAAAAGAAAATTGCCCAATCGGTAAAAATTAATGGTCAGGAAAAATCCTCAATAGATTCATGATTATTAAACAGCCACATATATGATTAGCTCCTTGTTAACTTCACTCTTTAGAAATCAGTGTCATATCTACTTTGAGATAGTAATTGGGGTAGGTGTGCATATTGATGAATTTATTTTTATTTTTTCAAAACATGAAGAAACATGAGTTATTCGGGGAATAGAGTAAAATCATCGTCTAAATAAAGTATAGGGGAAATTTCTTTTTTTAAATCATCAGTCTGAAAGACCAACTTGTAACTGTAAAAGATATACTTGTCTTGAAAAAAACTGAATTTGTAACTGTACAAATGTAAATGAAAAAAATCATCAGTCTGAAAGACCAACTTATAACTAAAAGATACCGGTATACCGTACTCGTTTTGAAAAAAAACGGAATTTGTAAGTGTAAATCTAATCTAATGTTATAAATAAGTTTACATTTTTCTTTAAAATCAGAATCAAATAACACATACCGTATTCGACGTAATAAGCGCCCTCCCCCTAATAAGCGCCCCCCCCCCCTTTTGGGGCATTTTTAGATTAGAACAAAGGCTCAAATTTCACGATGTTAGAGACAATTAAACTCTTAAGTACTAAAAACGCCATAAAAATAATTTTATAAGCGCCCAGGGCGGTTATTACGTCGAATACGGTAATTGCCGCCCACCTTGCGTGGAGGTCCCCTAGGTGTGCGGCAGACTGACAGATGAGGCTGTGAGCGTGGTCGTCCTGTGCCCCGTGTAGGAAGCGGTGGGTGCGGACCAACAGGTGCGCCTCCTGTAACAGCTGCAGCCGCAGGGGGGGACACGACACAAGCTGCTCCTGGGCCACCAGCTCCATCTAGTGGGACCAAAGAACAATTCATGAGTCAGGGTTCCCACAAAAATTTCAGATTGAAATTCCATGACATTTCCATGACATTCTATGACAAAAATCTCATTTTTCCATGACATTTATTGTGGGGGTTGGGGGACTTGTCCCCTGAGAAAATTAAAATCAAGAAAACAAATGGGAGATTTCTAGGAGATTTTGTGACATTCATTCCATTATTTTCATTTTCCATGACATTCCATGACACATAGCAAATTTTTACAAAATTCCATGACATTCCATGACTTTCCAGACAGCTTTCAAATTCCATGACTTTCCATGACATGTGGGAACCCTGATGAGTGAATTATTCAGCTTTAACGGTGGATTCAGGCTTCTTCAATCATTATATATGTCATTCATGCACTAAACAATTGATTGGGGCCAAATATTGATCAGTTATATCCTTGAATCATCGAAACAGCATTGAAGAATTTGGGCACAGCCAAATCCTAATAGTGGAGTCAGATCACCTCGTTAAGAAACCTGTTAAGAATCCTGTTAAGAAACAATAAAACCTTGAAAAACTTGAATTTGAAGAGTTGGATTGAACCACCTTGAATATATCAACCTTACTTACTTGAATTTAACTGATTGGCCAAATTTGAAAGGGACAGACCCTACCTTAGAAAAACATCAAATGAAATTATCCATACATATGATGGTACTCAATTACATGGAGTAAAACTGCATATTGGGGAGATCATAATTATGTAATATTTGTGAGGATTAAATGAACCAATTTATCTTCCCTCCTAACAAACTTTCAACAAACATATTATTCCTTCTATAAATATAATGGAAAATATAAGGGCAGTTGCAAGAGCTCCTGTTTGAGAAAGTGAGCGATCCGAGGTAGTAAATGTTGGACAGGGTTGCCACCGAAAAGGTAGTTTTAAATTCCCTGACATTTCCCTGACGTAATATCAAATTTCCCTGACAATCGCGACATAGAACCCATGTTTTTAAATGCCCTCTAACTATGAATATGCACTCCTTTTAAAGTCATCTACTTAGCGAGTGGTCATTGTCTAACAACATGGATTTTTGTGTATCGCATGTGCGCAAAATTTTTGCCCCCTTCTTCTTGAGGATTTAGATTTTTCTCTCCCTTAGAATCATGGTAAAATACAGACTTTTTGAAAGAAAACAGGTGACTTTTTTTGGCATTTCAATGATTTTCCCTGACAAAATATCATTTTCCCTGAAGTTTGCAGAAAATTTCATTTTCCCTGACATTTTTCTAAAAAAACAGAAATTCCCTGACATTTTCCCTGACAGTGGCAACCCTGTTGGAGGTAGTGAGGGTTAACTGTACCCCACTCTGACTCACCATATCGTGGTAGAGCTCTAACGCCGGCAGACACCTCAGCACGTACAGGCTCCAGCTCGACTCGCGTGACAACGCGACATCTTTGGTCAGGAGTACCACGTGACCAAAGGAGGAGCATACCTCCTGCGCCCCGATAAAAGGCTGCAGCCCAACAAGACAGGGGGTCAGGTCATCTGGAGGTAGGGTCTGTCAAAAGCAATGGGACAGGTATAAAGCAATACATTTAGGAGGTATTCAATCAAGCACCCCTTTAATCAGAAATAGTACTAATATTGGGCAAATAAAAGGCCGTAAAGCATCCCTTAGTTATGCAGCCGATTGAAAACATGGGCTTATATTTTACATACACTTTAATTTCTCTTATATACAGATATTCTTACTTTGATAATAACACAAGTTAATTTGCATCATGTTTTAAAAAAGGATGATTCATAAACAATTGATCATATCCCTACATTGGTGGCGTCATCCATTGGGCTGATTCGATGAAGAGCGCATGCACGGCAGCGTGATGTGTAGACTTCGAGACCCGCGGCTGTAACAGCATACACCAGGTTGTCACCTACTGACACCTGCCAAACAACATCACATAGTGGGGTCAGCATGGGCTATCTTGGACAATGTCATATTGACTATTCACCTACTGACACCTGCCAAACAACATCACATAGTGGGGTCAGCATGGGCTATCTTGGACAATGTCATATTGACTATTCACCTACTGACACCTGCCAAACAACATCACATAGTGGGGTCAGCATGGGCTATCTTGGACAATGTCATATTGACTATTCACCTACTGACACCTGCCAAACAACATCACATAGTGGGGTCAGCATGGGCTATCTTGGACAATGTCATATTGACTATTCACCTACTGACACCTGCCAAACAACATCACATAGTGGGGTCAGCATGGGCTATCTTGGACAATGTCATATTGACTATTCACCTACTGACACCTGCCAAACAACATCACATAGTGGGGTCAGCATGGGCTATCTTGGACAATGTCATATTGACTTGAATACAGAATATTTTTGGTTATTTCTAGTTTAAAAATCGCCCCAAAACAGGAGGTGTGCACTTATTAGGGGGTGTGCGCTTATTACGTCGAATACGGTAATTTAGATTTAAATGTGTCACTCTAAAAATGAGGACAAAAACAAGTAAAAATAGTGAGTATATTATTGGTAGATTGAACCAATCTTCACAGCACCTGAATATCATTCCTGTAAGACTGATAGTATTGTATGAGCCTATACTCACCCTCAGTGCAGGCATGGTGTAGGGGTGGGTGACACATGTATCAGATCAAACTAGGGCCCTCACCCTCAGACAGAACTGTAGGGCCTATACTCAACCTCAGACAGTACTGTAGGGCCTACACCCAACCTCAGACAGTACTGTAGGACCCTAAACTCACCCTCAGACAGTACTGTAGGGGCATTTACTCACCCTCAGACAGTACTGTCGGCCCCATACTCACCCTCAGACAAAACTGTAGGGCCCCATACCTACCCTCAGACAGTGCTGTAGGGGCATATCCTCACCCTCAGACAGTACTGTAGGGGCATAAACTCACCCTCAGACAGTACTGTCGGCCCCATACTCACCCTCAGACAGAACTGTAGGGCCCCATACTCACCCTCAGACAGTACTGCAGGACCCTATACTCACCCTCAGACAGTACTGTAGGGCCCCATACTCACCCTCAGACAGTACTGTAGGGCCCCATACTCACCCTCAGACAGAACTGTAGGGCCCCATACTCACCCTCAGACAGTACTGTAGGGCCCTATACTCACCCTCAGACAGTACTGTAGGGGCCCATACTCACCCTCAGACAGAACTGTAGGGGCCCATACTCACCCTCAGACAGTACCTTAGGACCCTATACTCACCCTCAGACAGTACTGTTGGGGCCTATACTCACCCTCAGTGCAGGCATGGTGTAGGGTTGGGTTACACATGTAGAGTGTCAGACATTACTGTAGGGCCCCATACTCACCCTTAAACATTATTGTATGGCCCTAGACTCACCTTCAGTGCAGGCATGGTGTAGGGGTAGGTGGCCAGCAGTTTGGCAGTGTCCTGTATGTTGTAGAGGTACCCAGACTCAGGGGAGCTCACAAACACTGACATTCCCACCAGGCTGTCACTGTTTAAGGCAGGACACAGGATACAACTCCTCTTAGACTCTTTGCACGTGTTAATGTGTGATGCTGGAAATAAACAGGTGGGTTGGGATTACTGCTGTGGTTACAAAAGTTACACTGAATCTTGAATTTTGATGTTCACCACAGCCCTTTGTACACTTGTTAAGTTGTCATTGATTTAGCCCAGGGAATATTTGTCCAATTAAATGTACTTCAGTTGAAATTCACATATTTGTATTTCCATGGTACTACTTCAGAAGGAAATTGACACAGTTTGTAAAAACTGTGCTGTTCATTTATAATGTACACATGAAGGAGTACTTTTATACTTGTTTACATCTGACATTGAATAAACGCCTGTCTTTTAATAGCACCGGGGTTAATGGTAGCATAGAATTGAAGCGTGCCTGGTAATATATCATGACGGTTCGGTTGTATAATATTGTCTACTTGAATCGAAAATACTTACCGTGCAGATAGACAGGTATGAGTTGCAGCGAGTGTAGACAGGGGGCGCTGTCCTCAAATTTACGATACAGACACGTCCGCACCCCATGCACCACATGGCCGCGCTTCTCAACAGTGGGGTCACAGATATCTGTAATAAAAAGGGAAAGTTTCACAAAATGTATACCTTTCATTAGAATAATATTAGCATTTTCCTATTTTGATATCCTTGTCCATTTCCCTTTCTAAGATAAAAAGTGGGATAACAAGAATTGCGGTTGTTGCCGCATAAAAAAATGCCTCAGGCACTGCATGATTATGATGTCAGTGCGATGAAGTGTGACGTCACAACTCTGTCATTCTGTTTTAATTAATTAGCCTGTCGCTAGACAACCAGCTGTATCAGCAACAAACCAATAGAACCATTGAATTCCTTTGGTCAATTTTTAGAGGGGGGGGGGGTAGGTATGATTATGAACAACCTCAGGACCATTGAAATGCGTGCTGCTAAGCAGATAAACAATTAGAATAGCTGTTACTAGGCAACCAGCTGTATTAGCAATAAACCAATAGAACCATTGAATTCCTTGGGTCCATTTCAGGGGGGAAGGAGCAGGTATGATTATAATCAACCTCAGGACCTATCAAAGGTTGATTGATATTACTGTTATCACATAGCATATATTTGTTTTGTGACTCCTTACTCCAAGATGGCGGCACCCGTTCTGACTTCTGGTAAAGTGCAAACATCATATGCCTCTGGCGGCACCACCAGGTGGCTACACCACCACTCGGCACAAAAAAATGCTCTGATTTATTTTTGCTTATATGTGTCAAGAATCTTTTGAACATCAAATATATATATCGTACATGTATAATATATTTCTAATGAAATTTAGTTTCAGAGGAAAACATTATATGTTTACCTTCAAATTCCACTGTAACAGGACAGTCTACTGGGTTGTCGACAGGTCCAAGTAGTTCCCAGCAGCCCTGGTGGTGTGTGGCGGTCTGCTTCTTACCCTGAACTGTCGCGAGTCCTTTTAATACAATTGTCTTTACCGCCTGGGCAGACGCTACAGCCACTGAGGCCATTCTAGAGGACTTGGGGCCCTTAGCTATTACAATGTCACTTTCAACATCATCAAAAGTCCATTGAACAAAGTTCTCATCCTCCACAATATAACTGTTTGTGGCATCATCCTCAAGGCCCATACCTGTAGATGATACTGAACATTGCGAAGGGCTAGGTGTGTACGTACTTCGATTCTCGAATGCCAATATATCATTAATAGTACCACCGGGCATGGGCTTTGAACCGCTTTGAACAGAGGACTTGGGATTTGCTCGGGTCTTTGAAGCAGAGGACCCGCTGCAATCGCTAATGTCTGGAGCAGCGCGTAGCGGCATCTTGAGCCGCACGACCTGCACCTCTCTCTCTGAACACACCGCTAAGTAGTCCTCAACCAGGGCCACCTGGTGAATGGGGAAGGAGAAGGACAGCTCCAACAGACACTTGATGTCCTTGTACTGTTCTCTGGTCTCGGCTACGGTCTTGGTACAGAATCCATACACGAGTAGTGTTTCCTCGGTGCCCACTGCGATGGCACCGAATGTAGTGTCCACGGTGAGGCAGCTTGGGGTGCCCTTCAGCGGCACCTCCACCACCTCGAACCGCGACTTGTCCGTATCGTTGTGTCGCAGGCTGGTCATGTGACCCGCTATAGAGGCTCTCATTGGCTGCTTAGATAAGTCAGCCCGCCAGTTCAGGTACACCCTTATTGAGGTCTGAGGTTCAGACGAGGAAGGTTTCTCCTCAAGTGTGGCAATAAAGTCATCTGGAATGAAATATGAAAATTGAGTGAGTGAAAGATATGACAGATGAATGGTAGAGAGAGACTTTAAGCAATGGCAGACAAAAATAATGTAAGTAATATCGATGTGTCCACAAAACCAGTAGGAGGGGAGCTTCAAAAAAGTATTCTCGCAAAATTTCGCAGAAATTGTCCCCCTCCCTTTAGGCTTTTGTTCACTGTACTATACTTCTAAAACACCCTTGTATAACCCACACACCATTCCTGCCAGTTTCCATTAACCCAAACACTGAGGTTTGATTCACGCATAACCCGCAGGAATTCATTGTACCGTTAATTCCCGAATATAACCCGCATCTCCGTATAACCCACACCCCGACTTTGAGAGAACCCTATAACCCGCACCAGAAGTATGAAAAATGTGATTTTAGTACTGTACTATATTGGCAAAAACCCTCATATTACCCGCACCTAGACTTTGTAGAACCCGCACTGAGGGTTTGGTTATACGCTGGAATTTACGGTAAATGCTTTTTAATACCTGCATCGCTGTAGACGAGAGCCTTGACCGGTGCCACGGTGGGGAAGCGGTAGGCGCGGGGACATCCGGGTTCCTGTAGTTTGTACACCTCGATGTAGCACTGGTCTGTGGCCACGAACCCCAGCTCGGGGGTCGTGAAGATGGTGAGCGGCTCATTGTCTGTGGTGAACACATCCTGCGCCGAGAAGTGGTGGCAGCGCAGCACGCGCACCATGGTGGGGGTGTCTTAATGTGCTACTCTATAGACCAGTAGGAGAGGCACTGCTTTTTTTATATGAAATCTGTCAAGATGGAAGAAAGACACTGATAATTTGTTATTATAACTCATAAAATTCTACAATATCGAGCTATTAAATAGTTCAAAGTCAAAATGAAATAAAAGCTTATAATACACAGCCATAGCCTAGGTGGTTTCATTGCAATGAATTTGCCTACAACTAATACTACCGTACAATGTTAGTTGAACGTTTTGTAATCGTGGTCCAATTTAAAAGACCAATCAGTTATGAAAAGTTGTACCTGACCCTACTAATCATATAATAGACCCTACATCGTTTGAAAATAAGCAAAATTATCCAATGGCAATATATATATGTTTCTCAAAACCATGGAACTGTCAAAACATTGTATATGTAATTTGTAAACTCAAAACGAGCAAGGAGTGGGAGTGTATCTTGTCCCTATCTTCAATCTGGTATTTCAACTTGCAGGCCTGGTCTCTGTTTTCAGAGAACCAGTTTTATCACTATCAGTGTGACCCCCACAACACACACACTCACCCTACAACTATGCCTTTACCTGCTTTAGGTGTTTACAGGTGTTATGTACAGCTGTCTCCATGAGGCACATGACCACTCCCACTCTGACCCACACAGGCCGCCGCCATTTTGTACAGTCACATGATCACCAGCTTTTGACCTGATTTCCAGATGGCGCCACAAGTACTTTGCAGCGCCGGATAACATGACCCAGATTTCGTTTAGGTTCACCAAGGCGGCCCACCCTCCTACTCTCGTTCCCAAATCCTTCCGAAGGAAGGCTCTGGTAACTGCCAAATGTTGGGATTTTGCTGGGTCTGGGCAACCCCTGCTGGTAGGCTGGAACCAGCGAACAGGAACAGGAAATGGAACCAGAAAGGCTGATGGTAAAACAACCAAAAATTACCATCATACATTCTGGTTCCATTTCCTGTTCCTGTTCGCTGGTTCCAGCCTACCAGCAGGGGTTGCCCAGACCCAGCAAAATCCAAAGTTCAAGGTCATTTGGCTGTTACCAGAGCCTTCCTTCGGAAGGATTTGGGAACGAGAGTACCCACCCTCCCTGCACCTCCGGGTTCGTTCTGGGTGCGTTCGGTGCATTCTGATGCTAAAACGACCTTCACATCCCATCTACCCTATACAAACCCCTGAGTGCTATCAGGCCTCCTTATACACCGACTGTTGCTGGAGGGCAGCAAGTTGTGGGCCTCTATTATGGCATAGACCTGCACCCGCTACTCTAAGGGCAGGCTAAGGGAGTGGTCATTTTTAACAACAGGGGAGTGGCTTGGTGGATTTCTGCGCGAGCAGGCCGATGGTTTCTTTCAGTCCTTATAGCCTATTAAATATTCAAATTTATCGCAACTGACCCCTTAGAGCTGTAGTAACGCGCGGGCTTTTTCAGCTAACAGGGATGACTTTTTTTGGTTGCCCTCTCTCTAGAGGTCCGTCCCCTTTCCTTCAAGGGGTCTGAATTTTTATTGCCCCCCCCCCCCCCCTTCCCCAAAAACCACCACCCAACCCTATTGTTTTTAAAATGACCTCTACCTGTATGCCAAATCGCTGCTGGTCTAGTGTGAAGGTTAGGGTATGTACTGGACTAGGTATGTACCTTTTTGCACCAGCAACGCACTGGTGGGGCACCTTGGGAACTGGAGTTCACCAAGAACCTACTCACACGTAGGGCATACAAGGATGTTGTTCTATCTTTAATAGCATGTAACCAGGGCCTAGAAGCGTTCGGTGCATTCTCTGATGTAACAGAACGTCTCCGAGGATGATTATATGTAATGGGATTGATGGAGAGGCATTGCCTCCTCGGATGACTAACTCCTTTTGGGTTTTCTGAATTTTATCACATTAATAATTTTGGGGAAGCTCATCCCTTTTTAGGTATCATGTCATCATTACAGTAGTTTTATAAGGGTGCTCAAAAGGCATATTTATTCTACAACCTTTTCGTTAATTTCTTTGTTGAAGAAGGGAAAATTCTTGTTTTACCTAATTATATGTTCTTCATAGATTTAAAAGAACCAAGCTTTTTTTCCTCCAACAAGAGTTTTATAGAACATTTATCAATGAAATCCATAACATGAACGACAGTGTGTGTTGTTTTTTGTCATTTTTTTCTTTTTATTTACAATTTATGGTTTCTTTACGCCCTCTCTTCTCTTCAGTACCACATAAAAATGCAATGGCTTCATATGACATTCATAGGCTGGGCATAGTATGGTCTATACCAGGTATATTGTATTGTCATTATTAATATGTTCTCCAATCTACAGTGACTAGGGGACCTGAGTCGCCATTCATAGGAGGGTTATTACCACAGCATCATCTTCTTCATCATTACCATAAATCAAACATACATTATTACAGATATAAACATCGTGCTCCGGCCCCCTGACCAGTCTACAGCCCAAAGGCACCTCCTTTGGGGAAACATTCATCAATGAAAACAGCAATATTTCCTATAGTAGGTATATATGGTACTTTCTTATGTCTCCCATCCCACCCATGAGGCTGTTTTATCTTATATAGTGTTAACCTCATTACTATGTTTAGTGCGGCCATGGGTTGTGTACCCTATGGCTCTATCTGCTCCCCACCCCGGCTCAGTACAGTACCTACACGTGGCACTACGCCTGCCCCACAGTCTGTGGGCTGGGCACCATTTATCTTAGTTTTAGAAGCAGCCTGCTTCATCATCATTTAGCACATACTTAGTCCAAATGCAGTCTCACCGTACAAAGTGGGTTCAACTACACATTAAATACTATATAGTGGCTGACATTTTGTCTACTTGCCCGCCTAACCCATGGGTTTCTTGTCAAATGAAAATGATAAAAAAAGGTTCTGCCCCCGCATCTTCAAGGAATTGCAGTGGTTATTACATAGCCTAATCGACCCCCAGAAACAACGCACAGATTAAACAGACAACACCCATTGTCAACGCGACTCGAGGTCGACTCGGGCTAGTAGGGTCCTCTGCTCACCACTTGGCGGATGAAGAAGACGGGAGTCTCATCAAAGCAACATCTTCAACAGCAAATATCTTACATGGGCAGCCCGTATTATGGTTTTGTATCGCGTGGTTCTTACCCGGTTTGCATAAAGTTTAAGTTATCAGAATACCAACCACTTCATTTAGTATATTTTTTGCAATTTCTCCTAGCAGAGCGCTTCTTTTTTTTTTTTACAAGGGAGGAAATTGGAGCATTTAGTATTCAGTGAACCAATTACATTATTGTACATGAGGACTGGACTCCCTGCATGTCACCATTGTCATAACTATACAATTCATTGGACTGCAGCTTTATTGTAGCGAGCTGTAGACATCATGCAAGAAATCAATAGCAGGACCAACATCCAGTAAGAACTAGGAGTACCTTCTTGGGTCCAAATCCGTTTACAGAGGGTATCGAAATGCAAACACCAAAAAGTGCGATCAGACATTGTATAATAATAATAACTTAAACAGCGAGTGGGTGTACGTCGGACGGCGTCTCCTAAGGTAGACGAGGCCCGCGGGAGCCTTTTACAAAGGTCCCACGATGAACGCACAGCGCCACATACATAAGCAACAATGGCGGTAGCTAACGGTCGCACCCCACCCAGGTGTCGGCTAAGGTAATATCCAGTCCCCCTGTTGGGGATGTGACAGTTCCCTTTGGGTGACACACACAACTAGTACCCTTTGGGGTTGCCATGACGCCAGTTTAACATCAACATGAACAAGGCCCGGCAGCCTGCACCTCGCTGGCCGGTTCTACACAGTACAAACTCAAGGTGAGCTGCTGAGGCGGCGGCTGGCACACAGTAATCGTTAACTTAGACGCACGTGGGGCCTCCAGCAACATACAACCATGTAGCATTGTCTCAACGACACCAACACGGGTTCAATCTACTACGCCTTATCGGTGTGTATACCAAACAAGGCAGAGTAGCTTAATCCTCATCTTGTTGACTACTTGCATGGCACGTCCACATGAGTAATCAGTCCTTTTTTTATTATCGTTTTGGCCACCACCACTTGCAACAAAACTCATACACCTCTGGTTTATGATAATAATATTAATACAATAATGATAAAAAATAATGAGTGAATCACAATAGACTGCAGCAAGAACATGCATAAGGACAATTTGAGCCTTATTTGCTACATAACTATATATTATTCTTGCCTTTCAGTGAGGGCTCAAGTATATGTTTTTGTCTCTCCGCATTCCTTTTTTTAAAAGCGTAGTATAATCAGCTCCATGTCGACATAAATATGTTAATATGGAGGCTGCCTGTCTTGCCGCCCGTCTACGTAAGGACAGTGAGTCGCTGCTGCACAATCTAACATCACATGATGTGTGGGCCTTAGGCCGCTTCAATACAATCAGATACAGCAGTGACTGGGTCTGGCGCGACGCAACCTCAACAACTCGAGATATGCTGTAATCCCCCCACCCAGTCCCCTATCCAACACGACGCGAAACAGTGGCTGCCGCTATACACCAAGTGCAGCGCAATCATATAAACACAAGTTTCAGCCAACAAAAACAGGTGGCTACAGAGTCCAATGAGGTGAGTTCTTTCCTCGTCTCTTGTATTCTTTACAACTGCAGTGTTGTATGTGTGTAGGAGGAGCTTGGAAAAGGTCATCACACGAGGTGTGCCCTGGCTATCCGCCCAGGCAGGGGCCTCTTTTGGTTCATCATTATCATCATCATCATGGCTATACTACATCATCCTAACGCCGACCACAGCCGTCAGTTATCGTCCGGTGACTCCTCATCAGCTTCTCGTAGCCATGTAAAGAACTGCACGACCGACTTGAGGGCGACTCCCTTGCCGGCCTGTTCTGCCGCGTCGGTGCTCGTCTCCCAGTGGGTGAAGGCGTCCTCAGAGATGATATCCTCGTCGTATAGGACATCGAAGAAGTTCCGGAGGATACCTAGAAAAGTCAAGTTTGGGACATGAACTAAATGCAGTCATCAACCATGATGGTATATGCCCTTTCCCCTACTCTCCAATTGGTCAGTTACTTCAGTACGCTACAGGATACTCTCATTTCACATCATTCAATTCTTACTTTGGCCTCGACTGACTCTACAGGTACTTTTAATACATTTGTGGCTGTGTGACACATCATACCACATTGAGTTATGCACAATTTTGAGGGCAAAACCTGCACCCTCAAATACCCCTTCTGAGACTTCTTCAAATGCTAGGAAATGCCCATATCATCACTTTGTTTCTATTAAAATGGCACTTAAGATACATTATGGTAAGACTGTCAGGGATGAAAGTGAACAATCTAAAAAAAATAAATCAAATGTTCAAATGAGGCTCCTGAACAAAGGTCCTCATAGTAAAGTACAGGTCTTCGCGACATATTAAAACCCACACTTGAAATCGGGGGACCACTTGACTGCTGAGGGCTAGGCTATGCTGCATGCAGGGTTCCCACAAAAATTTCAGATCGAAATTCCATGACATTTCCATGACATTCCATGACAAAAATTTAAATTTTCCATGACATTTATAACATTCTTGTGTGGGTCAGGGGGCTTGGCCCCCAAGAAAATGTCTAAAATCCAGAAAGCAAATGGGAGATTTCTAGGATATTTTGTGATATTAATTCTACTATTTTTATTTTCCATGACATTCCATGACACATGGCAAATTTTTACAAAATTCCATGACATTCCATGACTTTCCAGACAGCTTTCAAATTCCATGACATTCCATGACTTTCCATGACATGTGGGAACCCTGTGCATGTGTGACTTACCTGCGGGGTGGTCGAGGCGGTGCACCAGAGCCTGCAGGGCGTACAACCCTTGGAGCTCTAGTTGTGGCTTGTGGTCCAGGTACTTCATCAACATGGCTGACCGATTGATCACCACCGCGTTGTCTACCTTCATGTTGCTGCTCGAACTACCTGTAACACACAATTAATACAGCCGTTACTAGACCGCCCTTAGAGGCCCAGCGCCCCTGTATATAGGGCCGAGTACCTGTTTCGACTGCACTATAGACTGTTACTGGACGCGCAGTAAGATCTGCGGATTTAAGGTCATATCCGTTATACAGGGCTCTGGAATGGGGGGGGAATTTTCTCTGAAGATGATGCGTGAAGAATTCTGAGTTTCCTCTGAGATTTCCCACCCCTGACTATATCGGTGCATTAAGATGCTCTGTGCTCTCTTAAATGGTAAAGTTTCTCTTGTTTATGCGGGTTTATCGATACACTTCAGCAAATTTTCTTACAGTTCGTTTGGTTCATAAAATTTATTCAATATTGATTCATAGCTGCTTAAAAGTACACTCTTTGAAGGGCTCAACCTTACTAACAAAGGTAGGCCATCTTTAGTACAAGTGTGCAGTTATCGGTGTGCAAGTTTTGCATAATTCTAAATCGGTCGTCATAAACAAATGTTGCCGAGTGCTGAGAGCGTCAACTCACCTGAGATTGCACTGGTACAGACTGAAGTCATCAAGGCACGAACGAAGGCTGGCTCCCGGCATTGGTCTCCCACATTGGTCTACACAAAATAGGACATCATTTAATTAAATTGTGTATCGTAAACAACCGTATTTCATTCAATTCATGTAGCCACATTGCTGTTTTAGTGCGTGACAATTACAGGGCACAAAGATTTACAAATTCTTTAATCCATCAATGTAACATTAGTGGCTACACTGCCCTATAGCAGTGTTGCTGAAATGACATCGGCACATCAGCTTTTGCCGATGTAAAATCCCAATAGCCGATGTAAGGGTCTTGGACACCGGCCGAAAGAATTTTTCAAATATTCCTATTAGAAGCAAAGTTATGGCCATGTGACCATTATTCAATAAATTTACATAATTTTCAATATCTTTTGCAAGGTGGGTTCATATGACCTGTATAGAAATCAAATGGCCTGTGTAAGACTTCGCGACACAGGCCACATCGGCCTGTGTGTGGAAAAAGTTTTTGGCAACACTGCTATAGTGTACCAGTTTGTAGCCGACCTGTAGTTGATGCAGACACTCACCATGACCCACTTGAAGACGTCCTCGTCCTTCTCCTTCTTCTCCGTGATGAGCAGGTCCAGGTGGTCCTGGATCTGCTTCATGGTCGGCTTGCCGGTCTCCACGGCCGCCGCCACGGGGGCACTAGACGGCACGCTGTTTGTCGTACTGTCTGACGTCGTCAACGTGTACTCCACTTTCTGTAACCCAACATGATAACATCTGGTTACATTCATGACACATCACAGTATAAAAGCAACGTTCACAAACCCAGGCATGGGATTGGGTTTTGAAGAAAAATCTAAAAAGCAGCCAAAATACATTATCTGGGGGGCATTTTGTATGCATTGCCTGACATGGAGGCCTCTAGAGACTGAGACCCCCCCCCCCCCCCATTTCAATGTTAAAATATTTTTTCATTGAATCTGCACAAATCACAGGGGTGACCTTTTGGCCTTCAAAAATCCGGAAATCCGGAAGAATCCCATGCCTGCAAACCATTTCACCTATCTTGGGGACTCTTTCAAGGCCCTTCCTCCACCACACATCCATAATTGTACATATATATTCGTGTCTAGATTATGCTTCAAACACAAGGTCGTTATGGGCAGTATGTGACTTCCTCCCATTGTTGGCTATGATTACGTGTATAACTGAAATCCATTAATCTATTTCATCCTTGCCAATGCTACGGGAAGTGAGACACTTCTTTAAAGGTGCGTTTATCATTCCTTAGTCTAAGACCCCAAATGATTCTGTATCGACATTGTACTATTACAAACTAGTCTAAGTGACATTTCACAGAATGTGAGTATTGTACTTACGTAGCGTTGTGCAAACTCTTTGACGTCATCTTTTCCTATTAAATCTGACCAGTTGAGACCTGAAGCTGCCCACATCTCTCCTATTGTCTTCTCGTCCTGTAAAAGAAGTGGGTTTTGTTGTAGAGATACTTATACAGGGTTCACAAGTCATGCCGAGCGTGCAATTGGCATGTATTTACCAACTAAACGTCGTACGGTATCAAATGAAAGAGCAGTGCATATATCTGCATTTAACATAGATTAAAAATTTGGGGAGGCAGAAGGAGAATTGTATCCATAACAATGCAACTGCAGCCTCGCTGAACGACGAGTTAGCACTGACAGAGGTAATTTTTACCCCTTGAAGTTGCTGTATAGACCCCCTTGACTACTTTATAACATTTGAGAGGAGTATTGAGTTACTCAGGGTTGCCACCGACAAGGTAGTTTTAAATTCCCTGATGCGACAAGGTAGTTTTAGATTCCCTGATGTTAAATAAGATTTCCATGACAGTCGCGACATAAATCAAATGTTTTTAAATGCCCTCGAACTATGAATATCCACTCCTTTTATAGTAATCTTCTGCTTAGCGGGGCTCGGTGTATAAGATGGTTTTCTCCCTTAAAATCATAGCAAAATAAAGGCTTTTTCTTAGAAAATAGGTGACTTATTTCCCTGACAAAATAATATTTTCCCTGACATTTTGCCAAAAAAATCTGAAATTCCCTGACATTTCCCTGACCTGGAACGAAAATTATTTTCCCTGACAGTGGCAACCCTGCACTTTATACCATTTGAGAGGAGTATTGACTAGTGCCAGCAGCTTACCTTTCGTGTTACTGCATCATTAAGCACCTCGGCCATCAGAACTCCCGCCTTGCGCGCCGACTGTAGAGGAGCGAAGGCCTTAGCGAGGAGCTTCAGTTCTATCGTGTTGGAGTCCACCATGGGACCAATCACCTCAGCCATGTACGAGTAGATCTTGGGGATGTCAATGGCCATGTCCTCAGCGAACTCGACAACCTCATCCAGACTAGAAACACACCATAACAACATTAATCCTTTGTAGGTAGGGAGTGAACTGGTAGGGCTCAAGAGCAAATCAGTATTTGAACTTAAATCCAATTTATATCGTATATTCATTGTATTCGTTGAAAAAATGACCTGGTTAATTTGAACTATGAAGGGAATGAAGATTCTAACGAGTCCTGTGGCAATTTTGACAAGTATGAAGCATCTACTTTGATCTGCCTATTGCTCAAGTTTTATTACCAGTGTGTGGATGCTTACCCTTTGACATAGTCTGCTGGTGTTACTAGTTTGGCGGTGACAAGACGAGCGAGCAGCAGGCCTGTATTTTGTCGCCCTGCCTTGTTCTTCTCGATGACATGGTTTATTGCCGTTGACACCATGAGGGACATCTTGCTTGGAGATTCCAGCTCCTTCACACAAGCGATCGCTTCCTACAAATAGATAAACCCATTATAGGTTATTTTTATACAACTTTAATACAAGTCATGCTCATAGCTAGCGTTATAAAAAGTTGTATATGATGCTAAATCTTATCTCATTTTGCAAACTGTACCATACAACGTATGCCTACGTTTAAAGTGTCAAACTGTTGCTGTCTGTCCCTTTAAATTCATAATTTAGATTATAAATTGTTTCCAATAATACCAATGTTCTAATATAGCACAATTATATCTATGTCATGCTTGAGGTCACTGAACGTACCTTGGGGTCGAGAATGCCCAGATATTCGTCCATGAGTGCTTTTGTTTTCCGGCAGATCTCGGCGTCTGGTAGCGCGGCTGGGGCGGGTGTGGGCTCTGGTTCCCGGTCCCGGGTGCCTTCCCGCCGACCAGCCTCCATGCTCTGGTTGCGGGACCCGGTGGGTGTGGTGGACGGGCGCTGACCCGCCATCATATTTCTGGAAACACCCCCAAGGCTTTTACTAGGAGGAGCAAAAGGGTGGCGAACAGAAAACAGTCATCTAATGTTATACAAAACTCAAGCAGTATCCACAACATGCAGCAGCAACAAGGAAAATGGTGAACAGTCGAGAAAACGGATAAAACAGAAGCGAGAATTGAGCTATAATAAAAAGACGCCTTGCGTGTCAAACAGCGCTCACGTTACACCTGTAGACGGAGCCGCCCTTTGACACCAAGAGTTGGTACAAACTGTGATCCAGTTGTCATGCAGGTAAATAAATGAAAAGTACTAGCTTTCTAAGACCGTTACATGAAAAGCAGTTAGACTGCTTATCAAAAGGTACCCATGCACTTCAGAAAGCGTTACACACTGCCCACTATGGAAGTACGGAAAGTGATATGCGCTATGTAAATATTGAGATGATACTGTCTATATATCTACAACTACTTGTATGTGATTAAGTGACAACTACAATACTTCTACTGTTTAAGGAAAATTAATCGTTACTTTAAATAAGTCTGAACAATAATAGAGACCAGTACATGACTAGAGATACAGCGTGAACATCTACACATGTAAGAGCCCATTCTAACGGAGCGTACAACATCTAAGCTTAGTAACGCTGGTGGTATATATATGTTAAGTGCTAAGTCATGAATAGAGAAACGTGGTGTGCGAATGTAGCATATTTTATAGGAATTTTAAAATGAGGACCCGAGAGTTGTTCTACACTAGATGGGGCGTTAAGTAGTCCAGGTAAACGAGATCCCGGTTTTGACTCCGGTTTTCTACAGGTGAGAAAACATGTATGGAAACTGGAATCGCGTTTACCTGGACTAGTTGAAGCCCCATCTAGTGTAAAACAAATCTCTGGTCCTCATTATGCAAATAAGATTCCTGAAAGGATGTGCTTTTACTATGTGTTGGACTTTAAGCGGTTAAACTTGGTTGTAGATGCTATATTCGCACACGGTCTGCACACTCCTCGGTGGGCGTGGTGAGGACCGCCAGGGACCATCATACTAGGTGTCGGTGCCTACCTTACTGCAGACAACGCTGCCTCTCTGTCATCTTGTGACGAACGAGATCCAAACTTCTTGGGCTGCGACCAGCCGCCCTTATCCCGTGAATCTCTTGAATCTCTTGAATCCCGTGAATCTCTTGAATCCCGGTCTCTTTCCCGGCTCGACATGCCACCTCTTCCTGTGGACTCTGATCGGCCAGATGATTCAAACCCGTCTCTCCGTGAGTCGCTGTGCCTGCTAAGGGCCTCGTACCTATAAACAAGACAGTAGTATGGTTAGCGTCAAGTCGGGAGATGCTACCAAGGATAATACTATGTTAACAGATGCAGTCGGTTAGAGACCGAAATCAGTGAAAAGTTACTCCATTACCCTCAAAATCACTACCGGGTATTTCCATTGTTTATCTATTTAAAAGGAGGGGTGGGGGGCTTGGCTTTCAAATCCCTATTTTCATTGAAATCCTTGACCATTTGAGTGAGTAATGAATATCTAACACCCTTTCAACAACTAGGGTTATATTCATGTAGTTGTGAAAATGGGGGCCTTTTAGTTAGTGAGACAGATGACGACACATGGGTGTGCAGACTTACTTGTTTGGTGTGTTTAATGACAACGACCCCTTGTTTTGTTCCCGAGACTTCCCTGCGCCCCCGCCGGTGCTGCCACGTCCCCAGCCCGAGAAGCTGCTACTTGGGCCGAGTTGGATGTTGTCATCTCCAAAGTTCTGCTTTGTGATCTTCATCCGGCCTGGTTCAATAGGACTGTGTATTCCTGAGAGGTTTGGCGACTGGCGTCCAGCCACCATCGTCCATGT
Source organism: Harmothoe impar (assembly GCA_947462335.1). Lineage (NCBI taxonomy): Eukaryota > Metazoa > Annelida > Polychaeta > Phyllodocida > Polynoidae > Harmothoe > Harmothoe impar. Next base: position 17,210,375 of record OX381716.1, read on the forward strand.
TACCACCAGGTCCTCGGCCTGAAATCCAAGAGTCACGTTAGAATCGCCTGTCAAAATCCCAGTTTCTTTTTTTACAGTATTAAAGCTACCAAAAGGTGTAGTGCAGTGTTATTAAATTCGAATAACCGAAAAAGGCTCAGTTTACTGCCCAAACTATCTGAACGAGTGAGACGAAAACGGTTTCCCCCTAAATGAAAATGATTCAAGTGACAGAGAGTGAAACTATTACCGAAACTGAAACTATCACGTGACCTCCCGCCCTCCAATAAGATAGCTTAACCCAGTTTCTATCTGTACTCGCTTTTATAAGGCGAATAAATTGCGGATTCTTTCAAAACCCTTTTCGATATCACTATTCTAAATAGGTTTTCTATCTGAAGTCGAAATTAAACGGTGGAAATTGGAAATGATATAGGTGGGTAGATGGGTTACACTTAAACTAATGGCTCCTAAACAACTAAGTGGTTAATATGAGGACTCTCTGATGAATTGAAGGACGTCAATTCCACCAGTCTAAAACCTACACAACACTACAGTGCACACCATATATACACCATACCTGCAAACTCGCAACCTACATGGAGATGAAAATTCGCTGTAAATGCCCTTCGACTAGTCCAGAACCCCCCCCCCCCCCCCCGCCCTTCCAGTTTCTCACTAGAACTGAGCAAATCCGTGGTGAGGAAAACTTTACACATGAGCTGTACAACGAGTTTGCAGGTATGTTTTCGGCGTAAATAAATGTACGGAAATCCCCTTCAAAGAAACCAAAACAGGTGCAGCAGAAACAGAAGTGTGGTGCGTTGAAAGAAGGAGTAGCTTGGTGCCGTCACGCAGCCCTGAGGAGGCAGGTGTCGAGTATTAGGACTATAACGTACTACCTCGTCGGCCGCGATCATGACCACCGCCACCCCCATGTTTGGGCATGGGCATGGAGGTGATATTAGCAATATGCTGCGCCTTCTGCTGGTCCTCCTGCTGGATCTCCTTGTGGAGCTCATCGATCGTCTTGGGCGCGTTGTCGTCACGGCGCGGCACCCACTTGTCCTTACGCAGGTCCATCACATCGAGGATCATGAAGCGGATACGGGCACTGATCTTCTTGTCCACTGAGAGTTGGGTGAGCTTCTTGAAGTACGAGTCCACCTTGGGCTGAAACAACGCGAACCAGTAGCATAAGCAGTTTGTTCACATGGCATTTGGTGTCTCAACATACATGGCTGACCAAAGACTTAAAAAAAAAATCATGCCTGATAACCCCCCCCCCTTTTTTTCTTTTTTTCAAAATTTAAATTTTTACAATTTAAACAAAGAATTTACTCATAAATCGTCATACATATACACGGCCATGCTGCGGCTAAGTAAAATTAAGGGCCGATTTAGGTGGAAGCTTACCCCTTTGGCTTTATCGTCGGCGTCGAGGTTTTTGCCGATAGTCATTAGAAGTTTGCAGAGACACTCCAGGCTGTCCTCGTCGTTCTGTCCCAGCAGCTTGGTGATACAGTTGTGCATGATGGTCTCATTCAAGATGCCAAGCTTGAACAATTCACCGATAAACCTGCAACGACAGTCCAGATTGTTATTAATGAGACACGGCAATGGGACACCGACTTTTCATTTTATCACATAACCATCTACTCAATTACTGTATCGTCTTGAATTCTAAGATCCAATTTCATTGCCTCAAGAACTATTTTTATTACTCCTCTATCCCGGCGCCTATAAAGGACCGGCACCCTTTCTAAGCCCGGCGCTTTATGGTGACGGTACAATACCAGCTCTTGTACACCCCGTCTGACCCAGCAGTCGGCTGACAGTATAGTTGTTACTTTTCAGGTTTCCCACAAAAAAATCTGATCAAAATTCCATGACAAAAATCTCAATTTTCCATGACATTTGTAAAAAATTTGTGTGGAGTCATGGGGCTTGGCCCCTGAGAAAATGTCTAAATCATTCCATGACATTCCATGACACGTGGGAACCCTGTATAGTGCATCATGTGAATCAGTACAAATGTTGGTTCCGTTATCCTAACCTAATATTTCCTAGTGTTCGCCGCCTTGCTTTGCTCTCTACCATCACCTTCTCTGCTTTTAACGTCTTGATTTCAAGTTCAAGCTCTTTGTTTGTTCCTCCCTTCTCCTTCAACTCCTGAAATGGTAACGTCAAGACCATTAATTCAAGGCACACAAATGTACATTAAATGGGATTCTACTGGAAATCAAATTTGAATCTATAATTTGTTCCACCGGCAAACAGTCATAGGGTCGACATACTTTTATACCACTCTTGACTTGTGATATTCACTGGAAAGGACGGGCAGTAATTTGTAAGGTATAAAAGTAATAAGGAGTTTATCAAGCTTACCTTTTCTTTCTCGTCAATGACTCCCTGTCTTTGTTCACTGTCAAGTTCATCAGTTCGGTCCTTCTCAAACTCTGCTTGGCACCGGACTAATAACAATTTCCTAAAGTTGATGAACTCTGTTCCTTTTTCGTCTACTGGCACCTTTAAACTGTTCATACATCTACACAGGTTGGCGTATGTACTACTGAACGCCGGCTCATCAATTGCCTGAAACACAGAAATATACCAATTTAGTCAGAGCTCTTTTCTGCTATAGGAACAAATTGAATCAATATTCCTGTTCAATAAGGGACCCTAATGTTTGATTTTCAATACAATGCCATTTTTATGGGAATAAATTTCGATATTTACTGGTATATTAATAGGATTGAATGAATACCTCTCGTGTGGGAAGGAGGGACCACAAAAGCATTCTCTCCGAACTTAGTGAGTATCCATTGAGTATCTTACATTATACTTAGAACCACCCTTTCCCTCATATCTCCAGGGTGTACAGATGTATCATGTTACATATTGAATACTTCACTTACCTTTTCGAACACGAGATCTATCGTTCCTCTCAACTTCTCGGGGCTGTCCAGCTTTAGCCCCTGGATCTGCTTTAATAGTACTTGGAATTTCTGTGGTGTCAACTTGTTGAGAATAGACCGCATCACCGACAACAACTCCTGCGATGTCAAATTGTCACTGTTAGTATTTACTTAAGTACCAGCCAACAACATGAAAGTTACCTAGTCTGGATTTTACTTGCCTTACCCCCCCCCCCCCCTCGGGTTTCTTTTAAGACTCTTACATACAGCCCCAACTATATAGGCCTATTGCATTCAGAGAACCAGTTTCTCTGAAATTAATTAGGTATATCCCACCTTAAGTGTCACTACCTGGTAGTACAACTAAATACATGATATAGCTTAAATGCACATCACCAGTGGTATAAAACAAATGCCAATTCCCTAGCATGGCCCCAAGTGCATGTCAACTAAATATACCAATACAAAATTGCCCATCACAAGCTCTATGCGCATTACGTGCAGTCCTTCTTTACTTACCTGTGTTTCAGCATCCCCTTGCACCAATTTTTTTTGCTGTCCGGGTTTCCAGGCGTTGGCGGTGGTATGTAGTTTTGTGTCCATGAGGTCGCGTGAGATGGAGATGATTCTCTTAGCACCACCGACACCACCCATCATATCCTTACCACCGAGGTTCTTCTGTTGACTTCTACTCCGGCCACCCATACCTTGGTTTCCACCCTGTTGGGAGAACAAGGTTCTTGGTTTAATACTTTTATAATTGTTTTCGGGACACTTTCCTTAAAGAATCACGAGGAAGCCTTACCAACATTTTACCAATGAATCACAGAAAACACCATTTTGATAACTTTGTACATCAGTCGCACCGATTTCCTTTAATAAATGATTCGATTGTGATGGAGAGAGAATCAGAAATGATTGCTTTCCAAACATTCGAAACCATGTACTATATGTAGTACCCCGGTAGTTATAGGACGTGTACCAATCTGTACGCGAAATACAGTGAAGGAGCCCCTTCACTGAATACCCCTACAGATTGGTCCTATAACCACTTTATGCCACGAGCTGTCTACAGTATACAAGAGGCGTGAAATGCTTTGTTCTCCGTGCCCGCTGTGGTATAAAAGAAATGTGTATTGGGACAGGATGATAGCCTGCTCCCAGGCTATCCAACTGGTAGGAAAGTCGCTGGCCGAGGCTGCACCTAGCTAGACCACCGCTCCAAGTGTTTACTAACGTGCTCCTCTTATGGTCCAATTTATTACTGCCCCTGGGTGGTGAGGTATAGCAGCCACCTTATTGCACTATGCATGTTAACGAATGCAGCCCTGGTAAGGCAGTTTTATTCTGATAATTTGGATTAAGGATCCCCCTCCCTCCCCCCGCCTAACCTCTTAAGACTTCTCACTGTTTTTGTTGTTGTTCTTTTTTAAATAGGATTTTACCCCCCCCCCCCCCCAAAAAAAAAAAGGTTGACCCGTCGACTGACACCGTTCGGATTGGGAATATTTCTCAACATGACATCATTAGACTGCCGAAAAACTGGGTTTTCAATGATATTCTTTTTTTGCCTCTGACCGCTGCGAATTATTGGTACCCAGGGAGCCTTATGTGACCGTTTTTTCCCTCTATCCACCCACAATATTGACTGTAAATGTTATCAATTTCATCAAAATGAGGTAGCAAACTCGCCAGTGCTGCATTCAATCGCCATGCTAAAAATACACTTTTAAAATATTCACTCCTGAAGCCCGCTGCATTACTTGGTTAAACTTTTGGCAGGAAATTCAATATAGAAATGCCAGTGAAAAGTGACCTCTGTAATCCGGAAACGCAGACATTGACAAATTTAACGTACGGTACAATAAAATGTTGGTCATTAACCAAGTCTTTAAATAAAATTCCCTTCCGGTTTTGCCTCTCCTGACTGATAAAACAGCACCATTGATTTTATCCATATTGTTGGATACGGTAACCTTGAATAGTAACAACGGCATGTCGTCAGCTATTGAAATTGTTGCAAGTGATCCTACAGTGCAGTCTCCCAAATACTCCTTAATCTATATTGATTCCAGAAAAACTTTTTCTGTAGAAGACTTGCTTATATCAATACAGAAATTCCATCTAAAAGTAGGAATTCCTACAGAAATAAGGAAAGTGGCATCTCTGCTTGACCTACACACTATTAGTCAGACCTCGGATATCTGATTCTCAATCATCTGTCCCCGAGATCCAGCTTCAATACTACAGCAGATTCAATATACAGAAGTTATGTGCCTGCCAGTGCTTTGATTCTCGAGGTCTAACTCCAGCACCAAATCTTGGTGGGCCCATGGATTGGGTGTGGTTTACACTATTCACTGTATTTTAATGCTGAAAACACTGTCTCTGCAGTGAAACATACCAGTAGACCTGAAATATAAAATCTCTCTTTTGCTTTATAGGAGCGGTGCACCAAAAGAAGAGGTTCAGTCACAAAGTATACAGTATTAGCGCAATTCCCATGACATAGCCGACCTCTGCAATACAAATGCACTCATCCTTGTAAGCCCAGGGTAAAATTAGGAATTCCTACAAAGGTAGGAAAATTGGATCTTTTTGACCGTGAGGTGACCCCTTACCTTAGCTTGCGTGGACTTCACAAAGCCTGGTGTAAAGTCAATGTCTTTGTGGATGGACATGCCGCCACCACCACCACTCCTGCCCTGTCCGGGCTCATTCCTGGGCAGTGGTTTGTCTAAGATCACATCCGGAAGGCGAGGTAAGCCATCAGGCTTCTCTAGACCTTCAGAGGAGTACTGCATTTGTAACAAAAAGTTTCTATCGTAAGCTTTACGGCCATCCTGATTTGCCGGACTCCACTGGCCTTCCTTGTATTGGTACTTAAGTTCAGGACCGTCCTTTTCTATCACAGGCGTATTAGAGTCACTAATATTACTGGAAGAGTTCGTTTTATCAGAGTCCTTTGCCTCATTGTTTTCCGTTGTGTCGGCTTTGGTGACCACCTTCTTGGGTGGCTCCTCATTGAGCTTGTCACTGGCAGGCTTGCGCCATAAGTCCTCCTCCCCGGCTACTGCGGGAGACTTCCTCCAGGGGGCGTCCATGTTGGTGCTGTTTGTGTTATTTGACTTGCGCCACAAGTCGTCCTGCGGTGGCAGCACTCTCCGCCGCGTCTCCTCATTTTTCTCGTTCTTCTCGGCGACCTTCTCGTCCTCGACCACTTTGATTTCTACCTTGTCGAGGCTGGCCTCCTCCTCCTTTTCCTTGTTGTTAGGAGCGGGGGTGGGGGCAGGTGTGGGGGCCGGGGCGGGTGTCGGTGCGGGGCTCGCGTCACGAACCACTGCGGGTGCCACCGTCGGCTTGGCGGGTTCCGGCTCTGGAGTCTTCTCCTTCTCTACTTTGGTTACTACTTCTGGCGTCTGAAAAACAAACAGGATAAAAATCTTAAGTATGTTGTGCCAAAATAATTATTTCAATAATTTTGATGAAATGTTTCAATTATTGCACATATATCCTAGTCTTTGAGTGTGAACCATCATTCATTTCAACCCATATTATATCTTCAGTGCCATAACTGGGTTGTGTAGTGTTATACAGTAAGATAAATACTGAATCTCATTAATGATGTATAAAGACCCACTAAAGATGTACTTCTGTTTGAAGTATTTTGTGGTGTTTCTTTTAAAGATATAAATAAATTATAGGGGAAATAGACATCTAGGACGATTTAACTCTAGTACGCTATTAATCAACTAGCTCATAGACTCTAGCTTCAGTGGAAGCGCAACCTACCTGTTCCCTAGATTTCTGTGGTGGTTGTGTTTCTTGTTGCTGTTGTTGTTGTTCTTGTGGTGCGGCTTGTTGTGTTGTTGTTGGCTGTGCGGGCTCGGTGGTGGCGGCGGTGGCGGCGGCAGTAGCGGCCGGCACGTTGGGAGTCTCCATGTCTGACCCCTCCTTACTATCTCCCTTGTGGTTCTGTTCTTTCAACTTCTTCTTAGACTTCCGTTTGTCTTTACCTGCAAGTACAGAAAGTACACGTATGTTATTAAATATTCAAATTTTTATGATAAAGATTTTCTCTCTCTCAAGATGATGGGCGGTTGAGAAACAAGCATTAGACCTGAAAGTAGAAACCATTTTGATGTGGTATGCACTCCGAGTTAATATCTACTGTATTTACCAGTTGGGTGCAGATTGGTGGTTAGTATGGACTAAGGGTAAACTGGCATGCCATACTCGACACTACACATGATGTATGTCACACACGGAGACGCGTTTCCACTTTCCCAGGTCAGTGAGTCTGAATGTAGCACATTCCAAACACTGACCTACCCCATACTTAACATCGTTTATAATATGTACATCGACTACCAACAACACATATATCTGTATACCCCCCGCACCCAACCGGTTTATTACTGAGACGGTTGTCCACAATATAATTGATATATTGTGGATTTTCAGACATTCGCTAAAAATCTGAAATCAAATAAAATTCTGAAATGACTTACATCCCTGTATCAAAGCTGCAAATTCGTAGGATTCAAGGACATGCCTATAAAATACACTCTTCATATTGAATATTCTCTTGGGAAGCTAAGATGCCCTTTAGTTTCTATCAACCTCCTTGTTTTCCCTCATTATTTTCCTACCAACTTCCTTATCTAAAACAGATTATACTCTTCCCCTGGTTTTCCCCTCCTACTAAGGCATGTATTAATTCCTCAATCAGGTGATCTGTATGACTATGTAGCGGCTACCTTTACTCTCCTGGCCGGCTAGTGCTATATGGTTACCTTTGTGGGCCCTCTCCTGGCCGGCTAGTGCTATATGGTTACCTTTGTGGGCCCTCGCCTGGCCGGCTAGTGCTATATGGTTACCTTTATGGGCCCTCGCCTGGCCGGCTAGTGCTATATGGTTACCTTTGTGGGCCCTCTCCTGGCCGGCTAGTGCTATATGGTTACCTTTGTGGGCCCTCGCCTGGCCGGCTAGTGCTATGAGGTTGGCGAGCAGCCAGGCCCGGTTGTAGTAGAACTGGGTCTCTACCACCCTGGTCACCTGCTCGTCCTGCAGGAGTTCCTCACCCTGCGGGGAGGCCCCCAGGCTGTAGTGTCTGTGGAGCCCCTTGGTGCTGGGGTCCCCTGTGGGGGCAGCATGGCAGGGACAGCGGTGACCGCGGCGGTCAGAGACTCGCTCAGCGCGCTCCTTGCTGTAGTAGATCTGGGTGGGTACCCGCAGAGGAGCTGCTCCGTCCAGGGGCTCCATGGGTGACCTGCGCCCCCCGGCCCCCCGTGGGTGGACCTCCAGTCCTATGGCCATCCGCTCCCACGTCACTGTGACAGGAGAACCTCCTCCTCCTGAGCTGCTCTCACTATTGACTCAAAGTCAACTTATCACTCATAGTACTAGTGTGAGTACTGCTTGCAATAGGGGCAATACTTAATCCAAGTCCCGCTATTTCCAATACAAATGCACCAGTCACTTTATTCCTAGGTGTAATGTGTGATACATTTTATCACAATACCTTCCCTGTGACCTTAACTGACCTTTAATTTGACCTCAAACAGTCACTTAAAAAGTCAAATAAGTAAGCTGGCTAAGGTCGTGTACATCCAATGTCAATATGGTCTATTCCCTATGACGTCTACAGGGACTGTGCTGAATGTACCATTAGTCGTGCTGAGGCTGCGTCCCTATAGAGCGGTGCTAAGGAGGGTGTGTGCGTGCCCATACAGAGGAGACGCTATAGAGACGCAGGTCCTACACAGCAGGTATAGGGACGCTGCTCAGGTAATGTCCACAAACCTCCGTCTGTGTCAATGTAAGCTGTGTGCCGCCCCTACCGGCTCCACCCCATCCACTACCGGGGTAGGGCCACTTCCCGTACAGTGCCCTCAGCTAAGGACAACTGCCCTTCTCACAGTAGTGTGCACACAGTAAGGGCAATGCCCTTCCACCAACCTAAGGGCACTTACACCACTGGTGCTACCAGATGATACAACATTCCTCATTTATAAACCTGTTCCCAGTGTTTTGTACAAACAACATGGCGGAGTAATACCATTCCCATCACGTACTTCCTCCAGTAGGGCCTTTTTAGTATTAGTCAATCAAACCATCAGAATCATATTTGATAGTTTTAGCTCCAGATGAAATCACTTCTCGATTTTATCACTTTTAAGCACAATGTGGAGTAATATTTCACAATACTACTTGGTGCCGCTAATGATGTAGCTCCTTAATGATACAGTATAGACGTCCCCTGGGGTACAACTCCCGGTAAGCTGGTGGGGTAACTATTATGACAACTCCTGCACAATATTAGTTATGACCTCCTTGTGTTATTATGATCCAATATCCACGATAACAAGATAAAACATGCTAGTGAATGTGTCATGCTAAGCGCCAAGTGAAGACGTGGCCTGTAGGGTGGGAGAGTTGGGAGTGACTGGAGGGAGGAGGGAGAGGGGCGCTTATATAGGTGGGGGCTGGGGTGTGTTGTCCTTTAGGGAGGGATGAGCACAGAGCATACACCAGCCCTGCCTACTAGTCAAACACGGCGCCTTTAGTCCCACCTGGAGGCCACCTCTTACCCCCTGTGTCCCAGTCAGGGGACTTAAGGTGGGGCACACCTCTTGCTGCCCCTACACCCATCCAGTCAGCTGCAGGGTGCGGGTAGCAGCCCCCTTGTATAGCCGAGGTGTGTTGTTAAAGCCTGTTAGCATGCACTGTGTGAGTTGGGGTATAACACTGAGGGAGACGTGCAGTATTGGGGACACGAGCACACAGGGGTAGAATGGGGGATGGTTAAACATGACCACTACCGACATGTTAAAACTCATGCCGTCCTATCTAGGACACTTCATATTTGACCCCCCCCCCCGGCCCCCCCGCTCCACATCACGTTTATATCTACACTTCCCCCAATTACCACCTCTTCCAGGCAGACTCTAGAATCTGTGCAAATATTTTTCCCACAGTGTCCCCATTTTCTGCAGCAATATATATATATCACAGTTTACACTGTACTTTTTGTCATATTTCTCACCTCCCCCTCTGAGGTGAGTTGTGTGTATATCTCTATACCTACCCCTGCCGTCCCTCTCCCTGTGCCGTTGGCGTGCGGCCCCCGGACCGGGTGACCAGGCTCTGGACGCTTGGTTAGCCGCTGGGTGGTCACCCCGAGTTCGCCGTGTTGGGGAAAATGGCGGCGTGTCTGTCACCACCCCTGAGGCCAGCACCGGATGTAGATCGGTCGGACGCTGCCCGGAAGTTGTCCCTGGACTTCCGGTGCCACTACCTCCCGGGTTATTAGCCGTCCTACGGAGGTATATTATACTGCCAGGACTTCCGCTTCCACCACCCCCACTTCCGGCGGCAGCATTGTTGGACTGAGACGCACGCCGCACGTAGGGGATACTAGCGGACGGGGCGGGGCGGCGGAAGGCCTGTAGACTCAGCCACTGTTCATGGGTCATCTGGTTGTCACTGACCGCCCCTCCCCGGCCGCCCCCAGCGCCCCGGCTGCCGGCCAGCATGTCGTAGGCGCGCGGGTTGGGCGGGTGTGCGTAGGACGAGCGGCGCAGGTACACCAGGTTGGGGTTGGGAGGCGGCAGGTGTGTCGGGGGGTGCCGGCCCCCATGAGGGGGGTGCCCCCCGTGTGGTGGGGGCGCCCCCTGTTGGAGACCCCCGTGTGGTGGGGGCACCCCCTGTTGGAGACCCCCGTGTGCTGGTTGCGCCCCCTGTTGGAGCTGCTGCTGCTGCTGACCGCTCTCTGCCAGCAGCGCCGCCGCCCGTGCATTCTGGTTGGACGACGAGCGCCGACGGCGTCTTCCGGTGCCATGGTGGGAGTCTGTACTCGTGCGTCTGGCTGCATCCGCAGACGGGCGGCGCGCCGGGTGTTGTTGTTGTTGCTGTTGTTGTGGGTGCAGGGGCTGCGGGGGCTGGGCGGGGTCAGGACCCCAGGCCTGGTTGTAAAACGTCTGGGAGGCTACTACTTCCTCCCGCGTCAGGCGGCGCGGTGCAGCCGGAAGTGACGAGCGCCGGTTGTAGTACACCTGGGTAGGGATCCGCACGGGCATCACTCTCCCCCCAGCACTCCCGTGCCGCCACTCCTACCACTATCACACTCTCCCAGCTGAGTACTCAGGTCAGAAGCTGACACCAACGTCAGCATGTTTCCTCCTGCCCATCACCGGTAATCCCCTCCATGACACAACATACATGTGCCTCCATGTGGGCAGCTACCAGTCAGTACCACCTTGTACACTGTGTATATCTGCATCACCAATACCTCTCACAGTGCTCCTCCTGTGTAACACTCCTGTCTATAATGTGTATAATGTGTATAACCCCCAGGCCGTCTGGCTGCAGGTATAAGGCGGCTGTATGACGGCTGGTCTAGTAGAGGTGGGGGCTGCCCCTACAACAGCACCAACAGCAGGCTGGGTGCCCCTCAGTCAGTCCCTGCTCAGTACGCCGTATGAGCGGCTCACTTGGTGCTCCAGCCCCTACCTCAGCTCCTACAGGAGGTACAGAGGGCCAGCTGCCGCTATAAATAGCTGCATGTAGACGTGTGTTTGTGTACATGTAGGGGGGCTGCTGCTCTATACTACAGCCTCAGTCCTCTCCCCCCAGGCCTCCTCCCACACACTCTGGTCAACTGTCTACCTGTAGTCTCTCCTCCTGTCCCTCCCTGACCACCACCTCCAGGGCCGGCTGGTCACTCCTACAGTCCTTCCTCCAGGTACCAACTCCTCCTGTAGCCTGGCCGTGTTCACGTCCAGGACAAGTTGCAGGAACCAAGATGGCTGCTTGTGGGTGAGCTGCTGACGAGCTGCTCCTCTGCCTCCCGAGCTGCTCCTCCCTGCCGGGGTAGGTAGGCCGCCCAGCACACACGGCGAATTGGGCACATGAGGCACGGCCTGGTGGGAGGAGTGGGGTGTGGGGGGAGGGGTGAGTAAGGAGGTGTGTGTGTGGGGGGGGGGGGGGAGGGGGTATCCCAGCCTCGGCCAGCGCCTATCCTACCAGTTGGATAGCCTGGAAGCAGGCTATCATCCTACCTGAATACACATCTTTTAAGTAAAGGTGTTCATTACACTGTAACACAGTAGGATCCCGCCTAATTTTATTACACCTTTATAATAATCTGTCTGTTGTTGGATGTGTATTGACCAATACACACCCATTTGCGCCAACAAACTGGCGCAATTAAGGTATCAAGTGAGATAAAGGTCTGCTCCCATACCATACTCAGCAGAGGGAGCCGGAGCTGTGTTGGTATGGGAGTCCGAGACTGGGGGTATCCCTCTGGCTGTCCTACTTGAGGAGTAGAGGTAGAGTAGAGTAGAGTAGAGTAGAGTAGAGTAGAGTAGAGTAGAGTAGAGTAGAGTAGAGTAGAGTAGAGTAGAGTAGAGTAGAGTAGAGTAGAGTAGAGTAGAGGTAGAGTAGAGTAGAGTAGAGTAGAGTAGAGTAGAGTAGAGTAGAGGTAGAGTAGAGTAGAGTAGAGTAGAGTAGAGTAGAGTAGAGTAGAGTAGAGTAGAGTAGAGTAGAGTAGAGTAGAGTAGAGTAGAGTAGAGTGAGATAGCAGCACACCTTGAGGGCGGCTTGTGCATGTCCACGCTCCACCATGTGGATTACAGAAGTGCTGTAATATATACTGTATACCATCATGTAGAAGCCACCCGGCGCTTATTGATTTGGAGGCATGATTACCCCTGGTGCTCATACAAGACAGGCGCTCATTTAGTTCTGTTATGGGCGCTTAAGATATATTTGAAGTCTCATCCCTGGCACTTGTACGAGACCGACGCCTATTCAAACCATGGCGCTTGAACACGACGGTACGGTCCGTGTGTAAACACACCTACACCACCACTGGCACCCTTTCATTTTCTTCTTCTGATTTAATTTTTTTAATTGATCATTCATACACGTGCATTACATGCTATAAATACAATGTTGACAATGCTCATCATTGACCCTCCATATGCGGGTAGCATGGCCTGTTACACTGCATTATTTCACTTTTGTGTCATTGAACCTTTCCCATAACTTTACGTGGGCGCTGATTTCACCCGTCCCCGTTTCACTGCTGGTACAGTACACTACTTGACATGAAGTTTTAAGCAGTATCTTAGGTTCTAGGAATATGTTCTTAACCTTTCAACATCCTACTATGTGCTTCATAAAAAGTCTTCAGATTGACAGTGGCTTTATTTAGATCCGGATCTTAATTGCAATTTTATTTTCTTGTATTTCAGTGAATTAAAAGAAGTAAAAGGTTGCTGCAGTAGATGTACTTGTTATTATAGGAGCCAGGTAAGTGTCCCACTGACCTGGATACTGGACACCCTGCAGTAGACTTCACTAGAGTAGACCATGCTATACGCACCTACATTGTATATGGGTAAAGCTTGTTACCCAGTGGGCGCGGCCATTACTTGATCTGGTACTGGTGAGGTACCGGTAGCATTGATAACTGTCACATGGGTACTGGACAGTTAAACCATACAGTTAATGGAGGGAATTATTTCATTGGTCTAAAAAAGAAAAATCCGCTAATGGCATACGGAGAAGCACAAGGCGGTGTGTGTAACTTGGGGGCGGGGGGCGGGGTGAGATGATCATGACGGTCATACACCTTGCTGGCCAGTCCTCCCGACTCCTGCTGATCCGACTATACTAAGCCGCTGGACATCATACATACCTAGCTGTCCTGGTCAGCTATTTCTGGCTCTGGATACACCAGGGTGACTATTGTACATTGTGGTCGGTGACAGACTTTGGTATCGTCTAATCTCAGAGTGGCCAATCCCAGTGGAGTATTGACAGATAGTAGTACAGTCGGGGTAAGGCTCCGACTTCCTACACACAAACCCATTTACTGACATTTTAATGCACCGTAAAATGTTTTTCAAGTGTATTGTATGTAAGTAGGGGTTTACTACTGTATACGGTTTCCATCCAGGCGACCGAGGAGGTTAGTTCGGGTTGTTTCCGCCTGGCATTAGTGTGTGCGGTATCCTGGAGGGGGCAACTGTCCTCTTGTGTCAGAAGGGGTATATAAACCCCTCCTCCTCATAAAGTAGTCATTCAGTGCAGGCCCGGCTGACTCCCCACGCTATCCTACCACAATCGTGTATGATTGAATAAGCAGCATTGATTTTACATCCTCCTTCCGGTTGAGGCTTAGGTTCTCTGTGTAGGAATACTCTGAATAAAACCCCGCTTTACTTCGCACCTGGAAACTGACGTTCTTCTTCTCTTTTCTGAGATATCGAACCACTACATAACTATAAAAATACCCCTTTCTATATTTTGTTATTTATTTTGTATTAAAGGCTTAACAATCTCTGTAAGTATGGTAGCTAAGATACTCATGACGTAGAGCACTTTATGTATTGAGATACATGTCTGTATGTTGGCACTACGCCAACAAACCTTGGCCACATTGAGACGTGTTAGTTCATTGAGACGTGGACTCCCGTTGACCCCCTGGTTGATGCCGTACTACACAATGTACCGGTCTCTGGTCCCACACATGTTCATACTTAGTATGGCTATAAAACCTACCACGGCCATGTAACACTGCTATGGGCTCTCTTGTTGATACAATGTGGCAAATTTATGCATCCTCTCGTTATGTTACTGCAGATAACTTATATAGATATTTCACATAACAATATATCCAATATGTAGCAATTTCACTTCTATTATACTTCGCACAAGTGGTACACAGGCTCTATCCCTCCCATACAGATAGCAAGTCACTTGTTAGTATCCCTAGAATAGACTTGACCAAGCCTTATCGTCTAACCATAGACTTGAGCTCTGACATAGTGTTATAAGTTGCAAACACTATTATTGATCACTATCATAATGAGATTCCAACTAATTTCACAATGACATGCACGATATACATTACACTACAATTGCACCTGATGTCTCAAGTTTACGTGTCATTATTAAGAAGCTACCAGACATTTATACTACCAATCCTCTCCATGTTGACCCTGGTTAATTAATAAACTCCAAACCATAGGCCAACACTTTTGGCATGGTAATATTCCCCCATGTAAATCCATCGTCAAGGCACAAAACGATTTGGCAATTTTTACCTTAAGGTCTTCATGTGAAAAAGTATTCTGAATTTCCCCTAGTCTTGCCACCCACCTGAGGACCTCCGCCGCTCCCCCGCCATGGTTCCCACCACAAGGTGCAGCCTGAGCACTAAGGACTGTAGCAGTGCCGACTGTGTCACCGTGTGGTGAAATCAGAGCAGGTCCAGACCAGAGCGCGCTAAGCACCAGTTGGGCCGCGTCCAGAGCCGCACCTGGCAGCCTACAGCAGGTAAGGTACTGACTGCTTCTGGCTTCATGTGCCAACCAGCAGGTTTCCATGTGAGGGAGGCAACACATGATCCTGGTAGTGGCCGCTCATGGACGTGTCAATCTCTGCCAAGGGCTGCCACCAGTCTACTATGTAAGGATACACCACGACGTGCAGGCTGCTCGTCACAGGACGTACCGACACATTTACCGGTAGTATCAGGGGTGGGTCCAGTGGGGGCAGGGGGTGTGCTCTCATTCTCCTATCATTTTTTTTTAAAATAAACTAATTCATTGGATAATTCTAACAATATTTTGATCTGCTGTGAAAACTTTTCAATACTTTGCATGGACCTTTTGTATAAAGCACCCCCTCTCCAAACATCCCATTCATTTAAAATGTCTGGGTCCACCCCTGGATATGCTTTGAACCATAAAGTAGTTCAAGTCATATAGATATCTCTAGTGTGTTGACAACACAATGAAGTCTAATTCAGTGTATTCTATGACTTTGTACATGACAGCATGTCAGCACGACAGTAACAGCTGTCCATTCATGACTGGCCGCCACATCAGTACACCATCATGTAGTGCACTCACAACCCCATAGATGGCGCCACTGAGGGATCAACTCTTGCCGCACACCTCACTAGCACGATCCTGTAATACGACAGTGACCGGGTCATGGTACTTTACATGTACATACAGATACAGTACTGCATATGTACACAGCATATGGGACGTGCGCTGCAGGCTGATCAGGATAACAGGACATGCAGTATTGGCACAATTCTGATGCCTCCATATGCTTATCCATATCATTGGTTCTGAACTCAGAATATCTCCCGAGATTTAACATGGTACCAGATTTTAACGCACCATTTTCTGTCGAGAACCAGCTACGTTCCGAGGGCAGAACCAACCTCTCACGAGAGCTGCCAGTGCAGACACACTAAGAAGCTGCCTCTGATATGTTGGCTATATCCAGTTGTAGCAGTGCTATAGCCCATGGTTGTACTTACAGTTGTCTGGTGTCCCTATGGTATGTCCCTGTATGGTACCTGCTGCTGCTGTCAGGTACTGTGGGTACTGACAGTAGTGTAAGGAGTGGTTGAGGTGAGCCCCACGTGGTGCCCTCCCCATACACCACCACCAGCTGGCTGCCTTCACACACCACAATCTGCCGTTATCCTGCTGTACCACACGGTAGCAGCACGTGCCGATATAAGGGGCTACCTGTGTGTCTTACTGCCAGTCTTACAGTACAGTGTCTAGGTGTCGGTTACAATACAGCGACACTGTCTCAGTGTTGGTTACACTACAGCGACACTGTCTCAGTGTTGGTTACACTACAGCGACACCGTCTCAGTGTCGGTTACACTACAGCGACACTGTCTCAGTGTCCGTTACACTACAGCGACACTGTCTCAGTGTCCATTACACTACAGCGACACCGTCTCAGTGTCCATTACACTACAGCGACACCGTCTCAGTGTCCATTACACTACAGCGACACTGTCTCAGTGTCCATTACACTACAGCGACACCGTCTCAGTGTCCATTACACTACAGCGACACCGTCTCAGTGTCCATTACACTACAGCGACACTGTCTCAGTGTCCATTACACTACAGCGACACTGTCTCAGTGTCCATTACACTACAGCGACACTGTCTCAGTGTCCATTACACTACAGCGACACTGTCTCAGTGTCCATTACACTACAGCGACACTGTCTCAGTGTCCATTACACTACAGCGACACCGTCTCAGTGTCCATTACACTACAGCGACACCGTCTCAGTGTCCATTACACTACAGCGACACCGTCTCAGTGTCCATTACACTACAGCGACACTGTCTCAGTGTCGATTACACTACAGCGACACCGTCTCAGTGTCCATTACACTACAGCGACACTGTCTCAGTGTCCATTACACTACAGCGACACTGTCTCAGTGTCCATTACACTACAGCGACACTGTCTCAGTGTCCATTACACTACAGCGACACTGTCTCAGTGTCCATTACACTACAGCGACACTGTCTCAGTGTCCATTACACTACAGCGACACCGTCTCAGTGTCCATTACACTACAGCGACACCGTCTCAGTGTCCATTACACTACAGCGACACCGTCTCAGTGTCCATTACACTACAGCGACACCGTCTCAGTGTCCATTACACTACAGCGACACCGTCTCAGTGTCCATTACACTACAGCGACACTGTCTCAGTGTCCATTACACTACAGCGACACTGTCTCAGTGTCGATTACACTACAGCGACACCGTCTCAGTGTCCGTTACACTACAGCGACACCGTCTCAGTGTTGGTTACACTACAGCGACACCGTCTCAGTGTCGGTTTCACTACAGTGACAACGTCTCAGTGTCAAGGTAAATAATGAGGAAAAAGCTGTTATCCCTTCGAGCCACATGGGGGCAGAGTGTACAGGTTACTACCAAGCTGGCCCCACCTCAACCTCTGTTCCCGAGCGTCATCGCTGGCACCAAAGGCTGCTGGTTAAAATAGTTCCTGTGCGCTTGGTGCTGTTGTATTAAAGTGCAGATTGGTACCGCGTAGGAATCCCCCCCAATATACAGGGGAAGTGACGCGGTCATGGCCCCTCAGATACCAGCGATGTCGCTCGGACGTGGTGCGGAGCCAGCTTGAGGTTACTCCATGTAGTGTACCATCTTGGTACATCATGTACCACCAAACACTTATACACCCTGTGGTAACACCACCAACTGACCGCTAACAGGACGGTAGGAGTCTACATCAGATGCCACTCCCTTGTCGACAAAAAGTAGGAATTTCTAACATTTTGGTCATTTTCCTTGCGAAAAAAAAAATCAGCTTATTCAATACAGAAGTTCCAGCAAAAATGCAGAAATTCCTTCAAAAGTAGAAAATGTGGCATCTCTGCTACGTGTTCAATTTGTCTAATAGGTAGCTACCACTAAGACACTGCCTGATTTTTGATTGATTGATTGATTGGTTAAATGTCTAAAACACACATAAAGTACAAATGTACCCTATTGGACTGCCTCAAGTTAGCGAGGAAGCCATCCATCCACAAGGAGTGGTGGTCTGCCTTGCAGTGGGTAATTGATTGATTGTTAGGTAGTTTTAATGTCCGCACGACAACATATTATGTTAAAGCGACTTGCCCAATACAGCAGTGACGGCAGCTATGGATGATCAGATGGATGAGATGAGTGACAGAATCTACAGACACTGGAGGATACAGGTACAGTTAATGATGGGCACCAGACGGGGTATAATGTGACTGGCGCCCAGCCCTGCACAGACACACATCTTATTAAACATGTCTAGACGTGTAGTAAAGCTGCTGTGTGGGCATCCTCCCCCTGGGAGGGGCTTACCTTACAACCCACCTCCATGGTGTGGCACCCTGCAGGGGAGGCAGTGTCTGTGACAGATGGGGGCTGGGGGAGGCTGGAGCCTTTAGTTCATACATTCATCATAAAAGGTGGTATTACTGGGGGGGGGGGGGGGGGGGGTTGGTTGGTTGGTTGTTGGGTTGCTTTACGCCCTAGTTAACAGCTATGGTCATTTCAAGAGCGGTGATGGTGATCGAATCTATGAGGTGACTGAAGATAGAAAGCATGTCCCTACACTTTTACCGAGACAATGGTTCTTTTACATCCCACAGTACATAGGCACAGTGTGAGATGTACAGGCCTTTGATATGCTGTAAGTCTACCACAGCAGGGGGAGGTCGTAGCTGGGGGGGGTCGGGGGTCGGCAGCACGTGTGCTGTTATTGTTATACAAGGCGCCATCACGCTAACTTATGGCCAGCCAGGTGATAATGATACACGTGGCCCACATGGAGACATCAGAGACAAAGTCACACTTGCTCGAGTGTTAATCGGTAAATGTTAAATTATCAACGGAAATTTGTTAATGGTATGTTGATGTTAAATAGCCTCCGTAGGTTTAAAACTCTTGAAACAAACACTACACTAGTTTTAATATCAGGATTTGGGGATCAGAAGACATGTTACATTCTTGTTTGAACTAAATACAATGCGCGAATGACGCTCATATATATAATACAATGTACCAATAGTCGTATTGCTTTCTATTCCTTGTTTCATTTGCAGCGATGGTAACTTCTATTGTCCACGAATATAAAGCTCCATTTTACCCTGTGGACATTGACATTCGCGTTTTAATAAGCTGATACTCTTTACTGTCAGGAATATGAGCTGAGGTCCGAGGTCGGCATATGATCTGGTGTTCTGTTCACTGCTACGCGAGCTATCAACATCTGTGTGACCTCCCCAGTTGTGATGTAAGAGGTGCCTGGAGAAAGCAAGCTGCCTGGAGAAGATACTTTCACCTATATCTTATATTTATATTACCCATTTATTTTATTTATATCACCTCGTTTCAGGCATGGGATTGGGGTTTGAAGAAAAATCCAAAAAGCAGCCAAAAGATGTAATCTGCGGGGAATTTTGTATGATTTGCATGGCATTAATCTCTCTAGAGACTAAGACCCCCCCCCCCCTATTAATGTTAAAATATTTTTTCATTGGATCTGCACAAATCACAGGGATGACATTTTGGCCTTAAAAATCCGGAAATCCGGAAGAATCCCATGCCTGTCGTTTGTATATGTCGTTAGTTATGTTGAAATTCATACAGTCATAGAAACTGCATTATCCTATGTAGTACACTGCACCGACTCACAGCTTTATGTAATCATAAACTGGACAGCCTTTGCATAACATCATCTCCATACTTTGTATACCATACACAGGGTCGTTATCTCATTTTGAATACAAGTGTATTTATACTGATTGGGTAGTCCCAATATTGGGCAATGGTCTCCAAAATTGTTAAGACTAAAGTTGATTACCTCCCATCCAAATACATGTCAGAAGAATTGTATAATTGGATCAACCCTGTTTTTGACCCTGACAGTGATACAAATGACGTCCTCACAATCTAGAATAGACTGCCAGCACTTGATTCCCAGATACCAGTGAACATGCATACTAACATACAACCTATTGCACACTGCCTATTACATGTGTGTAGTGAATGTGTCTTAGTATCTACCTGTATGATAGGCGGTGCCCGACCCATAGCTGCTAGCCCGGAGTAGCCCCAACATGATGCCGATGTGAACGTGTATCTCCCAGTCTCTACCAGGGTGCTGTCCTCCAGTATATACAGTCAGTAAGTAGCCATGGCAGCTCTAGTCACCACTAACACGGCCTCATTCACTGGGTGTAAGATACTTGTATACACCTGTAGCGTTAATATTAACCCTTGTCTGCTCCTGTGCAGTGATCCTCCAGCAGGGTGGCTGAGTGAGGGTTAAGGTGTGGTGCTTGTAACACGGCCTCTGATTGGCTGAGGGGACGGACCGGTAACAGGCCCGGCGTCCTTGTCTGTCCCTGTGCCGTAAGCTGACCTTCAGAGGTCACCGCCCGACCCCCAAGTCTCGGCACGTCTCGCGGCCCGCGCGAGTCTACAGGTCAGCGGCGAGACTCGAGAACAAATACCGGCCGGTGTGTGTGAGTGTGTGTGTGTTGGGGGGGGGGGGTGTCATGGTGCGTGCTGGTGACTTACTGTGAATGGATCCCACCGGTGGGTGACGTCACAGACTAGATTAGAGTCCTGTGTGTGTGGTGGTGGGACCCGGGGGCTGTACATGCTGGTTGGTGTAGAGTACAACTACTGCCATTCATGTCACACAGTCTTACCAGCACCACACTATCACAGAGTCCTGTCTAGAATCTAGATCACGCCTCACTGTAGGATACTGTGGCCTGGACGTTTTACTGGTTCAAACCCAGATGTAGGGTTATATTGGTATGACTGTTATATTGCATTTTTATGTGTTATGATAATGTAAATATCATATGATCTCAAATATATTATTGGAATCATGACATCAGAAAACAATTTTGGTTAATTGTATACTAGTATATAAAGTTGTCAGGGGCTATATCTTAACTTGCGGTATTTTTAATAAGTGGCCATTCTGGTAAAGATGCTATTCTATTTTGTTCATTGGGCATGGAATTAGTTGACGACGGCCTAGTTGGATCGCCATGAAAATATATGATCCCCCCCCCCTTCCTCAGTTGTTCCTCTTTAATTTGGATGTGTTTGTTGTCACGTCGTGGATGGGTCACGTCATATATCACGTCATGACACTGGTGCTCCCCGTGGTGTCGTCATGTGACAGGACAGTTGGACCTGACACAGGTCCACGTGTAGATTACAGCGTGGCTGACAATGCTGAGTGCCCTACGTGTGGTACATGGGGCAGATATGGTCAGCCTCAGGCACCCACATATCAACATAATACATACATATACACCACTACCGTCAAGTCTACCTATAAGCCTAATTCGTGACCTCAACACGCCACACTTCAATGGGCTGCATTTTGAGGGGATATATCATACCCCCGTGAATTTGGAGACCATGCAACGTAAATATACAGCAGTCAGGCGCTTACCGTATCCGCTCATTTTAGCGCAGGTACTCAACTTAGCGCCTGTTCCGTTTTAGCGCAGGGTAGTAGAGTGTATCAAAATAATCTTAAGCACTAAAACTGGACCTCAAATAAGCGCATGTCCTGTATAAACGCAGGGCAAAGAGAAATATATAAGCGCAGGTGCGCTAAAATGGGCGGGTACGGTATTCAAGGCCTCCGACGGCCCTTGTAAATAACCGGCTCTAAACGTGCCAGTACGGTTCTCAACTTTCAATACTGTAGTTTATATCAGGGGAAATATGACATTGGGAAGCGAGAGGGCTCCTCACAAAATGTGGAAATTGATGACGCAATTGCCCCCCTTCCCTCTCCGTCCCTACAATCAGAGTAGTGTGTGCTAGCATTAGGCCACAATGCCCCCTCTCTGCCTGCCCACTCAACCACCACCACCGACACCATTATAGATACCCATTACATCTACCTATAATACACAATACGGGCTAGCTAATGCTGTCAGCAATGGGCTGTTACCGTAAATCCTTGCGAATACATTTAACGCGCATATAAGCCCCACCCTCAGTTTGGCCCCACTGGGTGTAACTCTATTACAAGGCGCGGCTTCTACGCGAGAATATAGTCAATGCATCTCTCAAAACAATCAATTTGGCTAAGTCAGTGCCATGATAGTCGCTAATAAAAATGGGTATGTTGTTGGCATTACACGTCTGTACCCAGAGTCTATACCCTGCCCATTAGTAATACATTCAGTAACCCACTGGAGGACCCGACTCTGCACTGTGTGCGGCAATGCAGTGTTTTTTTAAAGTTTTTTTTAAAATGTTTTATTAGGTTAAATAAATACAATTACACCGAAATAAAATGTAAATGTACTTAAACCTAGCACGGGCGCAATTGCCCTACTCCCGCTAGTGTTTCCCCTGCACCAGAGAGAAATTCCCATTTGCTGTCCACCACGTGCTTTACACTCTGTATATATTTTCTATATATTTTTCTTCCTGGCACAGCGTCCAGCTTACAGTGATACCTTTTGTCCACAGCACGCCCACTCTGACTGTCCAGACGACATGGCAGACAGAGGCACAAGTGTCCCCCCCCCCCCTCCACGCACAATGTAGCTGGGAGGAATGGCTGCGTTATTCAACATCTGCTCGGACATGGTACTTTGGCAATGCAGCACGAGGAATGCTATTGCAGAGAACAGCTGGACAGCAAGGGTTGAAGAGCAACCAATTCTCCTGTAAACACAAATGGAAGTGTGGACCAGCAGTAGTATTAACTTATTGGTGATTGAATACTGCGGTCTGAGAAGAATTGGCAGTACCCTCGCTGTGGCCCTGAGAGCTCTAGTCCATTTACTAGTAGACAGTATATTAATCAAGCATGCCCCTGGCCTTCTGTGAAGCACTTCCACCCTAACCACAGCCCCCCCCCCCCCTTCTCCCATGCCCCATGCCCCAGACACCAGACTACCCCCCCCCCCCCCCCCATCACCCATACTGTACATCTATGTGGTAAAGGGTAGAGGGGGTTCCCAGACAAAGAATATGAACGGTATCAGCATGACTTTGTAATCCTTGTCTGCAGGGGCAGCATCATAGTGTACGACCCCCTAATCCATATTGCCATCTGTCTGCAAGTCATTTTTTAACAGCATGGGGGGGGGGGGGGGGGGGGCGCTAAATTTCAACTTGCCTGAGGGGGAGACCAAATTTTTTTTCGACCCCTCCCGCAGGGGGGACCAAGAAAAATTCGACCCGCTCACACAAAAATCCACCGACCCCCCCCCCCCCCCCATTTGTTAAAAAATTACCACTCCCTGAAGGCAAGAATCGCAAATAAAAGATCATGTATTTATTTTCTATCACATATTATATACAGTAACACCCATTAGGCGCTAAATTTAGGGTTAGGTAGTGCAATGCAGCAGAATTATACCTATTTCTGGTCACCACTTACAAATAGCTCTCTCCATGTCCCAGGATGCACTCACACTTGACTGGGTGTATCTGGATATAATACATATCTGGCGGCCAGTGCTACATGACCCAGTTGGCCGCCTCCAGGGAGCAGGGAGAGGTTCAGGAGGAGGGGGATGGTAGCCCCGGTATGCAGTAGGGGTCTTATTTATACCTACTGGAGGAGGCCGGCCTGTGTCAGGTCTAGACGGCCTCCTGTGTCCCACCTGACCCGGCTCACCTTGTACCGGACACCACAGGCAGATGGAGGCATTTATAGCAGTTATTTTATCCATTTTTGTTTATTTTATTCAGATTTTTTATCGGGTGTGGCAGGATGGGGTGTACTAGTACTCGGTGGACCCCCGTTAATTAGCTGGTACTGTCATGGTGGACAGCTGCACCGACTCCCCTCACCCACTAACAGTAGCCGTCCACATGCACCCATCCACACACATCCACACCTATGTGACACAATATACATGTACAGTATCTGGGTCTATCAGGGTATTACAGAGTCATACTGCTACACTGGAGAGTACACCCTGTGTTATATACGAGACTAGCGCATTAGGCCATGGGGGCGCCATCTTGGCCCAGAGCAATGCATTGTGGTAAGGCCCCCCGACTCATGAGCAGTGCATCATGGCAGAATTTCTTATCAGCACCTTTGTTCTAGGTGTGAGGAGAGGGGATTAGCCTGATAAGGAGATGGAATTTAGCCCCCGACTACCTGAAGTACCAGGATGTGCTAGTCCCGTATAGTTAGACAAGTGTCAACCCTCACACACCAATACATGCATCCACACACATATATATATACAGTATGTGTGTGTTACAGATACCATACTCCTACAGCTAGGGGGAGCACCCTGTGCTATAGGCATCTAGCCGGTTGCATTATCAACCAATGAGAAAATTCCCTGGCCTTCACTGCGGAATTATTAGGGGGCATTATGTAACAGCCTGTACCCATTGTGATTGCTGTACCAGTGCTTATCTCGCTGGTTACCAGATCAAGCAATGGTGCCCCCTACTGAGGAACCTGCAACATCGGTATATAGTTAGACAAGTGTCAACCCTCACACACCAATACATGCATATAATGTACGGAGGTGACAGTCAGGTATCGACCTAAAGGGGTACATGTATTTGGCTACCCTGAAATCCCTCTATCCATATGCACATGGTGTCTTTCCAGGGAAATCCCTGACCATTTACATGCCTCAAAAATATAGGCAACCACTTGAGAAGACACCACATAGCATCCCCACCACATCCCTTTAATGTCATGACTTTGTATTATACCAATATTGCAGACAACGGAGGTAATGGCCCGTAGCGGGTGAGCCGACTCGCTATGGATGTCGTCGGTCGGCAGACGATGGCCCACCGCTCCATCATGTGAGGGTTGTGTTTGAGCGTGACGTGACTCGGCATATTCCTACCTGCTTACACTAACACCGGACCCGACACACTCAACACGCACTGCTTTTGCAGAGTTGAATAGGCCACTGTTGTGAACTGGTGACGAATCACCTTGGTACTTCTTCATTCAATTGAGCGAATCTCTGTAGATCTATTTCTTCAATGCACTTTCATACACAGTGGGGCGATGGCATTGCCATTTTACAAACGTAAGAATAAATAATGCATCTTAAATTATTCCTCATATAAGAGATTATTTCCAACACTCCCCTGCGAATTAGAGTTGATGTACAGATGTCTTGTCTGTCTGCCCACCACCACCCACATGATGAGATACCTATCATCAGCACAGCAGCATCAAGACAAATGTGCCTCTACATGGGTCCCCAGAGTTTTGGCCGTGTCGCCATGTCGATTTTTAGCAAAACAGCCGTGCGACTGTGTCGATTTTTACATATATAGGAATTCATAGACAATTCTCTGTAGGTCGATTTTTATCCCAATTCTTTCTGTGTCCGCCGATTTAAAAAAGGCCTAAAACGGCCGTGTCGATTTTTACCCATGTAGAGGCACCCAAATACTGCACTGCACCCAAATGTTTGTTGGTTTACCTTTTGTTCTCCCCAATAGGGCCAAATAAAAAAAAAGTTTTGTTTCAGGTAACATGGGATGAAACTCTAGGGTCGGTAGGTCGGATTTTTTTTTTTTTTTACTTTTTTTTTTTTTTTACATAACCCTAAAATTGACCCCAAAAAATATGAAAACGGGAAGATTTTTTTCAAAACTTTTGAAAACCTAAAATTTATCCCCAAAAAGTGTAAAAATATATAAATTTCTTCAAAATTGCATAAAAAAACGTAGGGTCGGTCGGGTGACCTGAAACAAACCTTTTTTTTGGCCTAGGTCAGTTAGCCACCCCCTCCCTATCTACCACCCAGCTCACTAGTTGTCCTGCTGTAGGAGGCGGCTGGTGAGTCACTGCACCCAGCAGCTGTTGTGGGCTGGGTGTGGAGGAGGGCAGTAAGACAGCCTCGGCCAGCGCCTATTCTACCAGTTGGATAGCCTGGGAGCAGGCCATCATCCCATCCCAATACACATCTTTACATTACCTCTGTCAGTTATATTTGTTAATTGTACAGTAGCCCCCATTTACTTTTATTACCCTTTTGATATTGATTAGCATCTCTCTGTACTTGGATGTGTATTGACCAATACACACCCATTTGCGCCACCAAACTGGCGCAAATGTGTCTTAAATGAGATGAAGCTCTGCTCCCATACCATACACGGCAGAGGGACCGGAGCAGTGTTGGTATGGGAGTCCGAGACTGGTAAGCAGACTCTGACAGAGTGCAGCTACAGGAGGAGGGTCCACCTACAGGAGCAGTCTCCACACCCCCACACAACACCCACGTGTCCTGGGGTGGGTGAACTGCCGGACCTCATTACAGACAAAGTAAAAGGTTTACAGGGCCAAGGATGTGCCTCTACATGGGTAAAAATCGACACGGGCGACACGGCCGTTTTAAAAATCGACGGACATGGGCACATGAAGTAGAGTGTATACTAATGGTATGGGATAAAAATCGACACATAGACACGGCCCTTTTGCTAAAAATCGACAAGGCGACACGGTCAAAAATTCGGGTACCCATGTAGGGGCACAAGGATGGTTCCATGCTCATCTCTAGACACTAAGCTTTCTATAATATTCACTCAGATATGTGCCTGTTTGTTGATAATATGATAGTACACTAGTGGTTTTTAAGACAACCCGTCTGTTCACACTAGGCCTGGCACACAGCAGGACCCCCAGTGATTAGAGCATGGTTTATCATCGACTGTACATTCGTAGTCGATTCCAAATTGACTACTACAGGAGGAGGTACACCTACACCGTGTACAGCTACAGCAGCAGTCTCCACACCCACACACAACACCCACGTGTCCTCACCAACAGTCTCCGACTCCCAGTCCAACACTGCATGCACAGCAGAGGGACCGGAGCAGGGTATCCAGACAACTCGTCCACTCTCCAAGTCGCCCACTAACATCTCGCCCACCAAATTTCCTGGTCAAGTCGTCCACTCCCCATCTCGCCCACTCTCCATCTCGCCCACTCTCCATCTCGCCCACTCCCCAAGTCGCCCACTATCCAAGTCGCCCACTCTCCAAGTCGCCCACTCCCCAAGTTGCCCACTCACCCCTCTCCCATATGATGGCTCTAGACCCATTATAGAATGGTGGACGAGTTGGTAGGTGGACGAGTTGGTAAGTGGACGAGTTGGTTGGTGGGCGAGTTGGTAGGTGGGCGACTTGGTGGGTGGGCGACTTGGTAGTTGGCGACTTGGTAGTGGACGACTTGGAGAGTGGGCGAGTTGACTGGAATTCGTCTGGGAGCAGACATTCATCTCACTTGATCATACCCATTTGCGCCAGTTTGGTGGCGCAAATGGGTGTGTATTGGTCAATACACATCCAAGTAAAGAGAGATGCTAATCAATATCAAAGAGGTAATAAAAGTACCTGGGGGCTACTATACAATTAACACTTATAATTGACAGAGGTAGTTGAAATATGTGTATTGGAATGGGATGATGGCCTGCTCCCAGGCTATCCAACTGGTAGGATAGTCGCTGGCCGAGGCTGTCAGAAACACGACGTCTTCTGTCTATCAAATGGCAGTTTCAGCCTATTGTTATATCACACCATATTGATATCGTACAATATGAAGATGAAAGTATTTATCTATAAATTCTTTAATCATGAATTCTGTCAATGATTCTGTGATTTGAGACGTGTTATTGTAGTAGTTGTCAGGGACAGTTTGCATGGGGA
>OX381716.1:17238534-17260857 GCA_947462335.1 Harmothoe impar
TCTGCAATTGGTCACGCCCCTTTGACCCAGTCCATTGGTACCAATAGCACACACCAGTTGTCAACCAAGTGCAGAATTAGGTCGTCATGGTTCAATGAAGGCAGGGGTATGGCCCAATACCGGTGTACTTTATTATATGCTTGAGGCAACTTTGAAGGGCCTTATTAGAAGAAGCTGCCGCCATGTCTGCCTCCCTTGATCGGGTACTTCACTACTTTGATTTGGTGCTGCCCTGCCTTGATTGGGTAGTCAGCAATGTACAGTTCATTGAACACTTGATATGCTATAATATATTGGCTCTGCATTGTGTGAAGTGTTTATAGCCCGACCTACAGCTTTTAGCCTTACACATTTAGGCTGATTGATTACCCCTACACTGGAGATTATGTGGTACGCAGCTGTGTATGGGGCAAGTAGAGAAGGGTCAACAGGAAGTGTGGCTATATGCGGTGCTCAGTGTAGGCCTACGTTGCTATTGTATAACTTGTTGTTCAGTATCTTATGTCTCATCAGTGATTGTAAAAGCGATATATATTCTATGGAGGAATGTGACCATCACCAAAGCTTTACATACGGATCATATTATGGCAACATATGGATGAGATGTATAAAAGATCCCCGGTGGTTGTTGTAAATAATATGTGGCATAATCATTAGGTACTCATATCTCTCAAAATGTTATTAACGAAACAGTCATGTTCTATAATATAACTTTGAATGACTTGACAGTTGATATCAGTGGCACTTTTTCTTCAATTCATCAACCTAATTGGTTAACTAATAGATCTGAGACACCAGCTGTGGTATCCATTATAACCCTATTTAGATTTATATCTTATGATAAATATTCTATTCAATGTTGATGTTAATAACATTTCATGGAATGATTCCTCTTTTATTTTGTCAATATTGTATGAATACTATAGCATAAGGTAATGGACGATACATTCACTCAAACAGTTAAAACCCCATACATTGGCAATATCACAGAGTCGGTTTTGCAGATCCTTCAGTGTGTGCATAGGTGTGTAGTTGGGTGGAGGGAGGGGGTATTCTATGTCCCTTACAGGTGCACTATGTTGTCTGCCTAAGTCGTTGTCAAGAACATTTATGTACCTCCTTGACTTTGAACCATGCACTGATACTGGTGGCATTAGTAAGAGGGTTGATTGCCCCTCCCCCACCCCACAGTATGATTAGGAGTAATCAAGTGGTAGTTGATCAAATAGATCGGCCTCTGGGTGCTGCTGGCTTATATAGGCCTACAACATGTCCTATATAAAGGGGTGGTCATTTGCAACACAACAGGCAACAGTAGGTGTGGGCGGAATAAGGATCCATTTCCCAAGCCACTTTAGATATATACCTTTGGGGCTTGATGGGGGGGGGGGGGGCGGGGTCCCCATGCCACATGCAGTTTTTAATAAATGTCTATGTTCCACATCACTAAGGGAAACCCCATGTCACTAGTGTCACTAAAACATCATGTTGGGTATCCAATATTAGTGTACGTACCAATCAGGGAGGGAGATCAACATAGACATTTTGGAATCATGGCTGACAATTTTTGCTTTTAAAGGAATTCTGTTTGGGGAGTCGGGGGTAGGCCTATCCCACAAGATAATTTGAAATGTCTAGACTCGAAGTGGTGCATTCTGGTGCAAAATAATTGTGCTATTCATAAAAATATCCCTAAGCCCAATGTCCTATGTCAAGCTTAATAACTGACCCATGTCACTAGGATGGCCATGTCTCATGTTGATTTTAAGAAATGCCCATGTCGTCATATTGATTTTAAGAAATCCCCAAGTCGCCATAATTTTCAAGGCAGGAGCCCACAAGAAGGTAAAGGGTATTCAATAATCATAACAACCCCACTCCACTCACCCCATAACCCCCCTCCCCTTGTTGAAAAAACATGACCATTCCCTAATCGAATGCTACCTGAGGTGTGGTGGAAATGGCACACAGAGGTCACTTCAGACCACCTGATCTTGCCTATTTTGCATACAGATTTGTGGACGGGATCTACCATGCTGTGGGTGGGATCCACTATGTAAAACAGGGTCAAAGGTGACCTAAAACGGCCAGCAATGGCGGATAAACCAACGTATACACTGTCCAGAATGATCACATATTAGATAATTGGATATATCCCACACTGAAAACCCAGTCCTATGGGAAGGTCGTCACTGCAGACGACTTTAGGGTCGTCATGCCATCAAGATGACTAAAGGTCGTCACATTGATCACCATATTTCTGCTCCTAGAGGGCCCTACTATGCAATGGGCTGATATATGCTGTACCACCAAGTTGTTTATTCATTGAAATCTACCTGGTTCCATATGCAAACATTGCAATGCATATTTAGAAAATGTTGAATATTGTATAGAATTTTATTTGAGTATTGTCATACATAATATAAAAGAGGATTTTGACACTCATAAGCAGAACAGACACATACAGAGCATAGACACCTCGTCTGTGCATGAAATCCATTTATATAAGTCTGAGGAGAGGTCTGAGTCTGATAAAATGATGACATTACCCACAAGTACCTATGGGTCTACTACTTGGGGCTACTTATTCACAAAAAAGTAATTAGTGATGGGGGGTCGTTGGTGTAATGCCAACACTATTTTCATACTTTCTAGTGATATAACAAATTACGAAACAAAAATCATACATGTAATCACTGCTGATGACCACAGATCGTCACAATGAGGACCTGATTTTAGAGCAAAAGGTGCTCAATATGACGACCTTGGGTCGTCACTTATGACGACCTTAGTGACGAGGGGGTACGCGCCCACGACCCCAGCACGGTGAGTGCCCAAAGGTCGTCACCAGTGATCACCTTTGAGCCATATTGGGTTTTCAGTGCAGTGGGCACAGAATTTAGTTTAACATTGAATCAATATTGAATCAACGTTGAATCAACATTGACAACAAGTTATCAATGTTGATGCAATGTTCTGTGCCCACTGGGATATGCATGCATATGAAAGCCATATTAAAAAAGTGGGCGATTTCAAGCAAAATTGAGCATTTTATAGGACTTTGAATATATTTGTAGCAAATACTATTTGCTATTTTTATAACAAGTTAGAACATTGACGCTATTTATCAATAAATCATTACCTAGAAAACAAGTTACTGAAAATAACCAACAATATAAAATGTAACCATTTTATACCATGGTTCTAGCCATTTTAAACTGCATTTTTAGCTTTAAATGTAAGATTTAGACCAATTTTGCTTCTTTTGTTTTTACTTCAAAGGCCAAAAAAACTAAAAATATGCTCGGGACCCCCTAGCAAAAGCACCTTTAGTATGTTAGCAATTGAATTTAACTCTTTTTTTTTCTGAGAGAGTTTTAAAAAATTCTGTTAATTTTGAATACTATTTTTAGCTGATAAGGCTTCAAAATAATGAAGACTTATTCCTATTCTTTCCAGAAACATCAAATTTTTCCCCAGAATGCCATTACACCTAACTGCAAAATTATTTTTGCAGTAGGCCTAAAGTGGAACATATAGGCGTTTCACATAGGCTACGAGGTTTCACATGTCTGTAGGCCTACATAATAGTTGATATGAAAAAAAAATCATGGAAGTTTTCCCACTTTTTTCTATTTTTTTCAAAATTCTGTATTTTAAAAAGTAGCTCGGGACCCCCAATTTTCTTTTCATTTTACGATTCTATATGATTTAGACTTCATGTAGAAAAAAAGTGGAGACATTCTGCTAATTTTGATCAAAGGGTAGGCCTACCGTAGCAACCTAGCTAACCTAGCTAGGATAGTCACGATTATGGGGTGGGGACTGTCCATCTACTGGAACCAACCACTGGAACGCTGGGCACATCGGCGTAGCACAAGCGCGCCTAATAAACTGGGTAAGACCAACTGGATGGACGGCCCAGGGCCCCAGCGTACACCCACGACATAGACGCTGCATTGACGCAGGGAGGCGTGGTCGGCACGCCCCGTGAGTGGACGGAAAACGACGCCGCTAACGCAAGCCGAGTAACATAATCTAAAATTTAACCGATTTCATAGCTTTTCCAACACGTTCATGCTATTTTTAGCGCTACTATCCGTTGATAACACACCCACGTGGGCTATCCACCGACGTATTTTCCCGGCCCGAGAAAATGGCGGCAACTGGGTGAGCCGTGACCTCTGACCTCCGACCCGCGGAAACACACGAGAGCTGCCGGAGATTTCCGAAGGTGTCTCCTCGCAGACTCCAGTCAGGTAGCCATATTGAAAATTATGTGAAAAATCTGTACTCATCTGATCCCTTTAAATGCCCACAGACACTATTTAAGCTGTAAGTATGAAACCTTATTATATCTGCTCTTGATTCGAGCCATTATTTTTGTTCCTCGTAGGAGATAAAGCTTGGCGACAAGCTTCGAAAGGGGTCCTTACCCAGGACTCGATTCCTCCCTTGACCCGGCTGCGATGAGCTTACCGAGAAAACCTCCTTCGGTATCTCCGCCAGTCCAAGTACAGACGCAACAACAACCCCGGGGACCGCAACAGTATCCTTTCTCGGGGCATGTACTGGGAAATCATTCATGTTGTCCAAATATTTTATTTCAAACGCACACAAAATGTGAACGGCCCCTCCCCACGCAGAAGCCCGGCTCTCCGCTGGCCGTATCGGTTTGTGTTCATTCGGTGCTCGTACCGGCATATGGTTGTGAGTGTCAAAATATGTAAGTAGTGTTTCCAAATAGAAACTTGTAGCAGAATGTGTTACCTCATAGGTAACCGAAGAATTGTGTAAGGGATTGTGCAAATTAGACGCAAGTGAGGAAAGAGCGGCCTCTTTTAGCCTTCTCGTTGGCCACGGGAAGTGTGTCAGTTGACAGATGGACCAACGTGTTCATGTGACCCCACCAGGAAAGTCAAGATGGCGATCTGACGCAAAACACCAGCCACATCTAAACAGAACAAATCCACATTTTACGCGGATTCTCGCGCAGTAAACTCCACATAACTTGGATCTAGTATGCAGATACACTATGGAGCAAATGTGGGGTGAGTACTCGGTTGGTTCAGGGCTCTTATTCGGCCGTACAACCTGTAACTATAGAGTGGAAATCTTGTAGTCACGTTTTGACAGCATTTCGGGGCCATTTTGGAAAGACTACCCGCCAGACAATGCAATGTTTACCATCAAGTATGACGTACATTGCCTCCAAATGACCATACGCCACTGGAGGAGACATCTCTAAACATATTTTGACACTAGAACCCATCATCATATTGGAAAACGGGGACTGTTTGTGAGCTAGAGGGAGTTGGGTCTGGTTGTGACTGGATGGGCCGAGTTTTGGAGTGGAGCATGGTGGTTTATGGATCCTGGCACGTTGGTTCCATTCATTCCCAGTCCATGCTGATGCTCGTTGTTCCGGGTACACGTGGGGGTTACCACATTGTCCATGTTATGTTCACTCAAAGGGTCAACATATAGGTCTGAATGTAACAATAGTGTCGGTATCGACACCCTGTAAAGAATAGTGTGGACTGCAGTTTACAATAGGTGGAATAACCCTCCATATTGATTTATTACATAGAGAGCAATTATGGTAATAGCAGGTTTTTAGTTGCAACATAAGGCCAACGCTCTACTTTACATTGACAGCGCACTAAATCACTATTGCCATATTGGAGCTTCCAGAAACATCCCTGATAATGATATACAGTAGTACAAGGAAGTCTTGAGGTTTATCTGGAACTGTTGATGTAAATGTACATCACGTACTACGTGTAGGCCAACTTTTCCTATAAGTCTACCTTTGGGTTGAGCGTATAATATACATGTAACATGGCCTCCTTATCTGATATCATTATCAGCTCTGTTTAGTATAAACACATGCGTTCAAACTGCCACCAGGGATGTGTATTCAAATTGGAAAATGTGCTAAGAGAATTAATCAACGTGTGAACACTATTGACATTAGTGTCTTATGTAAGGTTGTTAAATCGTTCAATTATTATCTAATTTTCACCTAAAGTGTCACCATGATAGATCCGATAATCACATCATATGAATATAAGTTATTTTAACAGTGAAACCACACACACACATTATATTAAGAACATTTAAGATAAAAAAGCAGCCATTTCAACTGACAACATCATATGTTTGTATGTTCATAGGTAACTCACTAACTGCCCTCATGTTGGTCAGCCTCAGGATACCTTAGTACGAACTCGTTGCCAACATAATTATGTTCATGGGGGTAGGCGTACATAGGGGTTGTTCGTGAAATGTGGCCATGCTGGCATCCTGTAGCATATGTTGTATTCAATAATTCCATGTTTAGATAGATTGCTATTTTAAACTAAGGGGTTTGATAGTATTAAGTGTATGTATATTGAGTGGGTCTGGGCATATCCCAAGGGTTGTTCTAACCATGGTTATGGTAATGTAAAATAGCAAGCTTTGCATGTATGTTGTACACGTGAATATACAGCCTAACTTGTTTCATACCACATACAACCATCCTTAACACATGTTTAGTCATTTTGCAACCCGTGGCCAAACCCCTCCGATACCATACAGTAAGTACGCCCTCTGTATAGGATATGACATCCATTCACCTGCACTCTTGTCTCCAGATTATGTAGATTAATCTGGACATACCGTAAAACCTCGCTTACAAGTCGATTTTTATCTGGAATTTATTTTTGTTATGGGTCGAATTTGCTCACCAAAAGTCTAATTCGACCTATAGGTGAGGTTTTGAAAAAAATTGAAATTATTTAGGCACCCAAAAATGCAATCCATAATACTGTAAAATACATCCTTTTTCGGGGATTTTATTTCCCCCCTAAGGCCTACTTCTTTTCCCCATAAGTATATGCTGTCTTCAGGGCAGAACATTAGAAAGAATACTCTCTTTGGCCACGGAAAAGGGTGGTTTAGCGGGGTCTGGGATGGGGTCTGGACCCCTAAAATTTCCCAAACTCCAATTCGACTTATAAGTGGGGTTTTCCAAAAGTTAAAAGCATTTAGCTATAGGTCGAATTTTCACCTCAAAAGTCCAATTCGACCTATAAGTGAGGTCGACTTATAGGCGAGGTTTTACGGTAGTGACATTTCACCGATGAACTAGTTGTTACCAAAGTTTTCATATGTGGGGCATTCTAGGAAGGGAAAGCACTGCATGGTACATTGATCGAGATTTTTTTTCTCAATTAACAATTGCCTAATCTCACTGACGTGTAGATGACGTTGTGGGTTAGGACATAGATGTGGGAAATCCCCATTGTAAACCTCGGGATTATATGTAAACTCTTCAGCAACATATATTAGATTCTATGTTCTCTTTGCATGAAAACACAGTTCTGCATTGCAACACACTGCACCTCAAGTAAATTTTTCCCTGAAAATCAGTTCATCTGAACAATATCTGAACTTTACTCTCATTTTATTGCAGGACAACTAAGCCAAGAAGAATTTCAACGTAACCAAGTTTATCAGCAACAACAGGTGTGTATTCATGAATACTTGACAAATAATGTCTATTCTGATGCTGACGCAATGTAACCAGATACAAAACAAACAAACTATGGATGACGTGTAGCCTAGATAACTGGTGTCTCTGTGAAGCCCTATATTTAGTGCTGAGTCATGAGCACCTAATGTTACCGTCTGTGGTTGGTGATCTAATGAAATATAAGTCACAGTATTAAATACATGTTACACCCTTAGTGATGTCCAAATCAACATTTAGGGTCTTGGGGAAAGTTTACCAGGATGTGATAATACAATTTTGTATGTACACATATAGATTCTCAAGTAAGCTGGGTATAAGTCATCTAAAGGACTTCAAGAGTACAAATCACTGGCTAGATAATGATATGAATTAGGATACATGTAGGGCCTACATGAACCTGTTAAAATGAGATACCTTGTATACACAGTTGAAATCCCTCATCTATGGATACCAACCCAGGGTTCTCCACAGACTCAAAAATCACAGCGTAAAATCCTTGCGAAGAAGCCGCGGCTTGCACAAGTCAGAACCCCTGTGCGAATTCAGTGATTTAAAAAAAATTAAAAATCTTAAAATGGAAATAACTTCTGTTCTAGTGGATGGATTTTCAAAATTCAAAAACCTATAGATAGCTACAATGACACCGGCGGCGATTCTGGGGTAATTTGATGCCAGCAGCAGTGAAAACTACGCCATGCGGCCTGCAGGGTGTCATTGCAGTGTGGGGAGAACCCTGCCAACCTCTCTTAACGCAATGTGCTGCTACAGTTGTATGTAACGATCATATAACTTCTACGTGTTTAAGTAAACTTTGTCGTTGTTTTCCAGTTTTCGGGGTTCGCCGCCGGAAGCACCACCCATGATCATATGAACAAGCAGCAGATGCAGACCCATGTCCCGGGACCGGGACAGAGCCAGGCCCCGGCCGGCCTCCAGCAACAAGTGATGTACCAGGCACAGCAACACCAGGGCGGCCAACCCCGCCCCGGAACTCCAGTAAGTACCGCAATAACAACACTGATTTTCACCCTAGCGCATACTCTGCAAACTGTCAAGATGCGCTGTCTGTCATCCTCATAAGAACTGTGATATTATGTCAACGGGTAGATGAATGATAACCTAACATTTACTCGAAATCGCCATAATGCAAAGTTTGTCCCAGTAAGTTATATAAAGCCTATCGGTTTTATACTGGAGTAAAGGTCTACTTAGGCACAATATAATTTTGTTCAATTACACACAGAACTCAATACATGAATTATATTCTCTAGTCGAGGAATTTTATCACTGAAAGGGGACTTTGTTCCAGTTTCCCTTTAGGTTTAACCGAAGCACCTTAGAGAGCAAAAGGGTAAATGATATTTTGCTCCGCCTTAGACCTTGGATACAAGTATAAGATGTTTCATAGATATATTCTGCCATGTATGATGCCCGGAAGGGACCAGTCCATACAAATAGCTCTATTTAAGCGCGAGCAGCGATACATGCTAATCATTAATAAGGTTCAATGTTGACGTTACAGTTTATTGTTTGTGTATTTCTAAGGGTAATAACAAATCAGTTTATAAGTATATAAACCATACACTCACGGAATCGTGAACAATATCTCCATTCAGCATTTGAGACAACTGACAGGCCAATCTGTTTGGTGAGCTGCTGTCTTAATGCCTTGACCCTTTAGCACTTAATATTACTGCATTATACCCAATATTGGCATGATACCGTTCTATCAGGGTTGCCACCGTCAGGGAAAATGTCGGGGGAAACTTTTTTTGTTCCAGGTCAGGGAAATGTCAGGGAATTTCTGAAAAAGTCGGGAAATTAATACTTTGTCAGGGAAAATCTTAAAAATACGAAAAACAAAAAAGGTCACTCAGTAGAAGATAACTTTGATGGAGTATTTTGAGGGCATTTAAAAACCTGGGGTTTATGCCGTGATTGTCAGGGGAATTTGATATTAAGTCAGGGAATTAATTTAGAATTACCTTGTCAGTGGCATCCATGTCTATAAAGCAGCACTGGCGAATACTGACTATGATTGCTTTGATGCATCATGTGAAAGACAAAATGATACAGTACTGAAAAAAATTTGCGTATACGCTGCACTTCTAGCCCGCGTTCCGGAAAATCCTATGCCACACTGGTTTTGATCGCAAGATTTTACGCATATTGTATTTGGATGCATCAACTTGTCTGTATGATAGGGAAAAAGTGATATTTAGTAGCATCACCAGAAAAATTGAAATATGAAGCAACATACCATGTTTAAACAACAAAGTTGAATTGTCCGTGGTCTGGTAAACGAAGCTCTGTTTTTGTTGTAATGAATTTAGGTTACTATAAGATTATTGCCCTTTTTGTTTGGTCTTGTTAAGTTGGCCCGTGCTGGTCTAACTGTTGTCTTCTGTCATGCCATCTAGGGAGGAAATGCCGCACTAAGCGGAGCGGGCTATCCCCCCGTTGGTGGGGCTATGTACCACAACCCGGGGGCGGCCCAGCTCGGCCCCTCTACCATGGAGGAGGGAGGCGTGGTGAGTGTCTGACCGCCGAGTCACACGGCTGTACTAGATAAGTGTCGGCTACCGGTGGTCAAGCTAAACTAAACCCGTCACCAATAGCCACCGTCACAGGCTGTCCGATTGATGCGATCTGACTTACATTGCCCATTCATTGTTGACAACCAGGTACTAGTTCCATGATGGACTAAGTTGTCACTTTTACTTTGAGACCCGAGACAGGACACTTCTCATGATATTTGAGAAGTTTGTACTGTATCAATAAAGGTACATGTTACACGTTGGTCGGGCAGCCTGGCATACACAGAGTGGCTTTGACGTGATTATCAATGTCTGTCTAACCCTAATGATACAGGTTAATATTGAACTTGAATGTAAGGAGTGTTGCTAATCAATTTGATTTAAGAAAAATAGCCTTACACTTCACCAATCTACCATCTTATGTACATAGCCACTGTCTAACAGAGTGACAAGTTTGTTGAAGTTGATTAAGCGTGCTTTTGGGATGGGCTAGGTTAAGAACATGTGAATAAACATACCACATGTATATAAGACCCAATTCGAGTGTCGGATTACTAGTGTCATAAGTTTGAAATATGCAGCCTTTGAAGCATGTTTTATTGTCCTAATTAACCGTCCATGCGAAGAGAAATGGATGCTTATTCCTTTAGCACATACATCCACATTAAAAAGTGCAGATAGGTTGGGAATTGGGGTGGGTGACCCAGCTTATGTTTACATGGGGTATTGGGGGGGGGGGGGGGGGGGTGATTGCCAACCTATCCCGGTGATGGGTTGGGCAAGTTCCCAATGACTGTGTGTTATACACATAGCGACAAAGATAATGTCATGTGGTCTGTGCCCTTCACTGTGTCAATGATACTACAAATACTAGGGTTTGTGGTCTTGAAATGCTGAAAAAAACTACAAATAAATTTCAGCGTATGAGCTGCATTTTGCATACCGCAGAAGCTATGAAAACTCTATAACCTGCTGCACTGGGTTTTTGATGGTGTTTGACCAGCGGTAATTTAGGAGGGAGGCCATGACTGGGATAATTATCTGTAGGTCAACAAGTCACCAGGCCGGTTCTACAATCGAGGCATTTACTAGACAACAGTGAGCTAACCACCATTGATGCAAGTTCCTGTGTATGGTGGGGAGGGACAGAATCTGCTGATCAAAGTTCCTTAAAGCTACATATACCGTATTCGACCTAATAAGCGCCCCCCCCCCCCTAGTCCGGTGGTGGAACAAGGATTTGGGGCCTGACCCAGAATTCTCCGATATAGTTTTTTTCTCTGCTGATTCTTCATCTTGGGGGTCTGGGTGACCATTTCCTGCGTGATGTATTTGTGACGGCTTTGGGGAAATTGAGATATTCAAGATGGCCGCCACAATTCAATAAAAATCTTGAAAAGTGCATATCTCAACTTCTTATCTACTTAGAGACACAAATAAAAGGTCTAAAAGTACATTTCTGTGGTCAGGGAATCCAATCATGTCATCTAAAATAATGTATATGGCAGCCATTTTGCATTTTATCCAAGATGGCTGCCGGAATTCAATAAAAATCATTAAAAGTGCATATCTCTGCTTCTAATCAACTTAGAGATACAAATGAAAGGTCTAAAAGTATGTTTCTGTGGTCAGGGAATCCAATTATGCTATCTAGAATCATGTATATGGCAGCTA
The DNA here is from genome assembly GCA_947462335.1 of Harmothoe impar. Taxonomy (NCBI): domain Eukaryota; kingdom Metazoa; phylum Annelida; class Polychaeta; order Phyllodocida; family Polynoidae; genus Harmothoe; species Harmothoe impar. The sequence goes on from OX381716.1 coordinate 17,250,265, forward strand.
TTTTGAAATATATTCAAGATGGCTGCCGAAATTCAATAAAGAATCTTAAAAGGTACAGATCTCTGCTTCAAATCAACTTAGAGACACAAATAAAAGCTCTGAAAGTATATTTCTGTGGTCAGGGAATCCAATCATGCCATTTAAAGTCATGTATATGGCAGCCATTTTGAAAAATTGATGATATAACCGAAAAATTAGTTAAAGGTTTACACTGTTTTACAAATCGAGTAAATGTAAGACTTGAATAAACATTTATAGTGAGATTATTTGTCATGGCGACATATTAAGGGATGGAATTTGAACTAATTAATGAAGCAGAGATAGCTGTTGGAGGGTACACAATCTGCTACAGGTAATTCCCAAAACATAATACACTGGCCCACTACAGCCCCCATCCACAATAGATCGTATAGTTGTATGTGAGCAAGACCTGGACTCTCAGTTTTCTAAAGATATAAACCAGTTCATGGCTACAATACTGGTATTTTCAGACCAATGTGATATCCCTTCCACTAATGGTCAAATCACCTGCAGACTGAAATACCATAATGAGACCCATGATGAAGGCCAAACAACTTATTAAATCAACAGGCCGAGCCTATATAATCTTCACTGCAGATCAACAGCTGTATCATATAGCTGTTCATGTATTCTGGGAGAAGCATGTTAAGCAATCTTTGCTTCTAAAGGTGGAATGCATGTCCTCATGAGTATGATATAGGCAAGCTGATCACAGACAGAGGTCTAGCATGGGATTTAGAGATAGTCAGAGCATTTTGAATGAGCCATTGAACCAGGCATCACAGTAGGACAGCCAAGCTCTGGTAAGGTGCCTAATTGAACCCATTTTCATAGTTATGGGGTATGTAAGAGCTGAGCAAGAGTCTGACTGACTAATGCATCAAGCATGTGTCAAGGATATGATACCTTTGTTCATTGCCACCAACCACTATAGCCATCCCAGATATGCATCATAATATATGAGATCCATGAATGATTTGCCTGATGATTTGTGTGAAGCATCCACGATTTCAAGGCCAACAAGTGACATGGTTATTGAGTCAACCATCATGAGGTAGAAACATGCCCCAGGGGTAATTAATAGAAGTACCTTGGATCTGGAAACCCTTAAAGCCAGAACATGCTCTCATGTAAAGAGGTTGTCAAGGGCTTTAGCATAGATGTATTGGAGAAGAAAGGAGAGGTACCTCATGAAATCCAACATAAAGAAGATATAAAATCAATAATCAAGACAGATGCAAGCAACTGAAAAGTATTGCAGGACAAACAAGAGAGACAGATTGACCCTCTACAGAGCAAAGAATTATGGTGTTCTGAACGTTGTCACAGGAAAGGTGGTGGTCAATCCATCCATGAATGTGGACCATTCTGTTAGGCTGTGCAAAGAGCAAAATGGAGGAATTTGAAAACTGAAGGATTCCATGACAGAATCAGTAAGTGAGTCATTACAATGTCAACATGTCAGCATATCAAGGTTGTTGACACAATAGTGTATGACATTGAAATGATCCATGTTGAGGGCTGTGAGTCTTCACTGTAATTTATGGGATTATGACACAAAGAATTTAATGGCTCATGAGTTGATATCACAGTCCACTCTAGATAATGCCTGATCATTTGGGAAATATGACGGAGGCAAAATCTAAATCAGTCCTCAAGAAGACACTCAGAGTCAAGATGTCAGATAGGCATTACAGTGCAAATGCTGCATGTCTTGATGGCTGTGCTGCACTTTGGGTCACATGCCACAAGTCAATATGGAAACATGCCAATCAGATTCATATTCTTCAACTAGATCCTGTGCAGTATGGCTTGGTTAGGGATGACTCCTCAAACTTGTTGATTTATGATCTCTCTATGTATACATGAATATACTTTCTTGTTTGACTACAGCAGATGTTTACCACATCCTCAAGTGTGGCTTTCTATTTAGATAAATGAGTATGTTTAGTGCCAAACAAAAATAATAACTCTCTGATCTCCAAAACAGTTGCTGAAATTGTTTCTCTTTTCCAAGCTAATCAGTTACACCTGTGATAGCTCACTAGTTTGCAAATCTCAGAGATACAGTTGCCACAATACACAATATCTTGTACAATTTTACCAGAGAACAGCTACAAGGACAAGGACTCGGAGGATGGAGAAGGAGGAGTGTTTTGTTAACTCTTTCAAGCTGGCTCTATGATAGTGCAATCTCACCAGAAAACGGCAGATTAAGGACCAAGACTCAGAACTATTAACATATAGGGTTATATTGAGGTTAATATGAGAATTGGTATTTGTGATACATGTTTACAAATGACTGATCTGCAATCTGTATGGAATTTCCGTTCATATGGTGCCATAATAACAGGTCATATCTCTTCAAAAGATTTGTTGTGGGTGCTCAGAATAATAGTATTTATAACCAAAAATGCCCTCCTCATAGTGCATTAATGCACTAGCCATTATTTACCAGGTAGTGCATTAACGCAATAGCCGGCAGGAAAGAGTTAATGCATCAAAACACATGTATGTCCTTATATTTTGGCTCCATCTATGTGATCAAATTACATCTCATCCTTAATAAATGAAGATTTTCACTGTGATAACCTTGTTTTACAGTATGCCTCATATAGAAGATGTGGCACACATGGTGCAAACTGATGAATAATTCAAAATAGCTGCCATATACATGACTTTAAATGGCATGATTGGATTCCCTGACCACAGAAATATACTTTCAGAGCTTTTATTTGTGTCTCTAAGTTGATTTGAAGCAGAGATCTGTACCTTTTAAGATTCTTTATTGAATTTCGGCAGCCATCTTGAATATATTTCAAAATGGCTGCCATATACATGATTCTAGATGGCATAATTGGATTCCCTGACCACAGAAACATACTTTTAGACCTTTCATTTGTATCTCTAAGTTGATTAGAAGCAGAGATATGCACTTTTAATGATTTTTATTGAATTCCGGCAGCCATCTTGGATAAAATGCAAAATGGCTGCCATATACATTATTTTAGATGACATGATTGGATTCCCTGACCACAGAAATGTACTTTTAGACCTTTTATTTGTGTCTCTAAGTAGATAAGAAGTTGAGATATGCACTTTTCAAGATTTTTATTGAATTGTGGCGGCCATCTTGAATATCTCAATTTCCCCAAAGCCGTTACAAATACATCACGCAGGAAATGGTCACCCAGACCCCCAAGATGAAGAATCAGCAGAGAAAAAAACTATATCGGAGTTTTCTGGGTCAGGCCCCAAATCCTTGTTCCACCACCGGACTACCCCCTTTTCCCCAGATTTTTCCCCAGATTTTTTAACAGGTTCCTCCGATTTTGTTACTGTTTTTCACACTTTGTATGACTTGAAATACTTCACACCTGTGCAGGTGTTAAGGCAAAGCCAGGTGTGAAGGCATAGGGCTGAGTAGAAGCCTTGTAGAGGCTACTGAGGGCGCTTATTAAAATGAATGTTTGGGGTCGATTTTTTCACTTAAAATAATTTTTTAAGCGCCCCAGGCGCTTATTACGTCGAATACGGTATATTGATTTTAAACTTGTAACGTAGATATCTGAATTGGGTATGAAATCTACGTCAACATAAATTTACTGGGTCTTTGTGATTAGAGGGCGGAGGTTAGGACTATTTCGCGATAACGCATCGGTCTTGAAAAGGGCGCCAGTCTTGTATAAGCGCTGGAGGGACAGGGGTCTTGAATTATCCCTTAAGCACTGAAATGGGCTCTCAAATAAACTTCTATCTTGGGTTTAATGGCCATGCCAAATTGAAGAGCGCCCCGGCGCTAAATCGCGAGGATACAATATATTTATATTTAGAAAGTAAAGCTTGACATGGTTGTTGCTATGGCAACAGAAACTTTCGATTTTAATGGGCCTTCATTGCTTTGGATAAGGCTGCATATTTCATATTTAAGAGCGTGGCATAAGCAAAATAACAAAAACAAAAATCATAAACGGTTCCAATCCCATTACACTCTTTTAGGCCCTTAAAATAGTAACACCCTACAGAAGGTTACCAAAATTTCCAATCTAATTTTTGTAATGCTGTATATATACAGTATATGACTATACATATGTATTCATTCATTCCTCCTAGCAACAGCTATGCAGCATTAATAGATAACATGTCTACTAGTGTCAGTAGACCTTCATGGCGCTAGAGGCTGTTCTCACTGAGACTAACCCCTGCACTGTTTCCTTACAGAGCTTTACGATACCACGACAAACTGTCCCGCAGTCGATGCGCGGCGGGCAGCAGCGACAACCACTGACAATGGCTTCAAGTCCTGGAACACTTTACCACAACCCAGTAAACACAACGATGTACGTGCAGGGCCAGCCCCCGCCCCCTTACATTCCCGGCCAGCACCAGGTCATCATCCAGCAGGGGCCCCCACCGCCCCTACAGGTGCCCCCGGTAAGACTCATCTAGCACTTGTTTTGTATTTTATTTCATGGTGAATACGGCACTCCCATTCAAGGAAGACAGTATTTAACACCCCCTGTGAAATAACACTATCCCGTATTTCACGGCCTGTCAAATCATCAAAATTGTTGATTTAACCACTAAAAAAAGTAGCCTTTTCAGAGCAATTAAGTTGAATTTTGACAAAGATTGTTAATAAGGACATGAAATAAACACAAAGGAGCACTTGTAGAGTTCCCCACTCAGAGTTATTTCACTCAGCTTCACCTCGTGAAATAATTTGGTGAGGAACTCTACTCGTGCACCTTTGTCTATATACTATATTGTATAGTACTGAATTCTCGAGAATACAATTTTTTGCCTCCTACGATTAATTCAAAAAGAACCAATTGAACTCCTCTACAATGACCGTGATATAATGCTTAGTCATATGAATCGGAAATATAACTTCCTCGTGAATTTAAAGAATACCTTTGTTATGGGAAGTCTTTGAAAATAGACGTCTATGTATGCTAATTGTACAGGATGGGAATGATTTGACTCGGTTAAGTTTAATCATGCTCATAGAGACTTGTCAATTTGTGGTCACTTTCCAGCAATACCAAAGTGCACGCGCCATGCCAACCTCATTCACTATAACCACGTCACAGCCCAACTACGGCATGCCTCAACCCACACACAACTTCTACAATCCACAAGCAGGCAACGGAGGTAAGCAAAGCCCACTTGGGAAGAGGATGTTAAAAGTACTTAAGGATCATTTATTATGGTCTTCTATTATATACCAGATATACATATAAAGTTAGCCCAACTACAAAAACAGAAATAAGTGCATGAAGTTTTATTTATAACTTTGAACAAACGTATCAGCAGTGGGTGTGCCTTATCAGGTGATATATAGATGTATATATTCATCATTGCCTACTTAAGGCACTTGAGCTTAAAATGCTAGCAGTACCGTATTCGACGTAATAAGTGCCCTAGGCGCTTATAAAATTATTTTTATGGCGTCTCCAAAATCGTGAAATTTGAGCCTTTGTTCAAGCCTGAAAATGTCCCTCAAATCTGCATGAAAATGAGGTGTAAATTATAGAACAGATATATATTACATTTTTTGCACATAACATATTTCAATGTTTCATGAATTAAACCTTGTCTGTTTTAGGCTACTTCATGTCGGCAACTCCGGCAATTGTTCCTCAGCAGACCCAACGGCCGATGGACCAGCCGCAGCAACCTGCTCAGCCTTACCAGAAAAGGAAGAGGAATATTATTCGCATCACCGACCCCAACACTGGTCGCGATATTAGCGAAGAAATTATGTCGTCAGCCACAAAAAGTAACACCCCACCGCAATCTGGTCCTAACAGTGCGCGGGCCACTCCGGTGTCTGGGCCGCCTGGGCCAGCTTCTGGGCCAGCTTCTGGGCCACCAAGTGGGGTAGGTCCAGCTCCTGTTGCTGCATACAGTCCTAATGTAAGCCTTACTTTTGTTACTTCAGTTCCTCTTTATTATGTGTTTATTGTGGCCATTTGCTATCATTTATCAGGAATGTGGTTTCTCTGAATAAAAAAAAGGATTTTGTATTATTTCAGACCAAAAGATCCACAGAAAAACGTGTTTTGAACATGGGGATGGGGTCTTTGATATTTGGAGGGGGATTAAGACCCAAATAGGTCATCTTCACATACTTTCCCCCTTAACAATTGTCAAAAAGAAATCACATCCCTGCATTTTGAATTTAAGTTTATTAAAGTGATATGTACCGGTAAATGTCAAAGTGTTCAGTGTGAAATATTGTTTGTAGACATTTTGAATACAGTACATTGTTTGAGGTTTCTTTTCACAACGAGAATGTACATTATTTGAGGTTTCTTTTCGGAATGGGAATGGATAAGTTGCTTGTGATATGTATTAGGGTTAATTCGGGAATCTTTATGACCCAATCAATATTCATACAAGTGTTCTCTAAAACCAAAGCTTATTGATGGTAACCTTGCTATTGCAGGTGACACCACCGCCACCAGCCCCTGCCCCCGCAAAGGAGAGCCAGGTAGACATCGCAGCGCAGTTTGCCGCTCAGGTCGCTGCTACACTCAGTCAAAAAACAGGCCAACAACAACAACAACGGCAACAATCACCTCAGCTACCACCGCAACAACAAGTGCAACAACAGTTGGCCGGACAGCCTCCACAAGGTGGGCAGCCTGCAGTGGCAGCCCAGGAGGCGGCTACAACACCGGGCGAGGTAACCCCCGCCGGCAGCACTAATGACTCTGAGGCTGAGACCTCCTCACATGAACGCAGCGCCTCCCGCGAGCCCTCACAGCCGCGAGAGGCGACCAAGGCAGAGGAGCCGGCCGTAGTGGTGGAAGAAGTGAAGCCACAGGTAGCCGTACCAGTAACGATTACACCACCCACCCCAGAGGCCACACAGAAGAAGGCTGAGGTACCGGCACCAGCAGAACCCAAGGTTGTCGCCGAGAAGGTAGAAGAGAAGGCCACCGAGGAGGTCCGGGAGAAGGAAGTCGAGGTGGAGAAGGAGAAGGAATCAAAGGCACCTGAGAGTCAGCCACAAAAAGAAGTCACGAAAGCGCCAAGCGAACCACGTGAGGTTTCTTCACGGGGACCTAGCGAGCCACGTGATGCCAAACGTGGACCTAGTGAGCAGCGGGACGCCAAACGTGTGCCGAGCGAACCGCGCGACATAAAGCGCGGTCCTAGCGAGCCACGTGACACTAAACGGGGACCCAGTGAGCCGCGCGATGTAAAGCGTGTCCCCAGCGAGCCACGCGAGGCCAAGCCACAGGAGGTGAAACAGCCAAGTGTTGAACCTCGTGACGTGCCATCTGAAGTAAGTGACTCTGACAAACCTAAAGCCACCACCGAGGGCAGAGCCACACCAGAATCTGACAGTGCAGCTAAAGACGACTTCAAGGAAGTAGAAGGTAAGCACCGGCTTCTGTTCTCCACCTTGTATCTGTTCTTTGTCAAAGTATTTGATTTTGGCACCTCAGTAGAGAAAGGCTTGGAATCCCATAAAATATAGACATTTACAACCTTTTGTAGATGGTGAGGAGACGAGGAATTGATTTTTTTTTTTTTGAGGGGGTTGGTTAAAAAAAAACAACTTTATTGTCCGAAGTCCTTTTTATCATTTGGTAACAAAAGTTTCTTTACTGAGGTCCTTTATCATTTGGTTACAAAGATATGGTTGTTATTGGTTGTATTTTAGAAAAAACAACTGGTTTTCAATTATCAAAAACGTGGGAATGTCCGATGCAGGAAATTGTGTATAATGCAATCTGATATTTTAGAGCTTGCCATTATGAGAATGTTGGATGTACAAGGCATATATCCGCTTAAAAATTTAAGAAGAAAAAAAAGTTGATCAATGAGACTTGGATCCTTGGTTTCAGCCTTGATTGTATAATACATGTACTGCGTTATCACAGAGCGGACAAAGGCGACTCTCCATCCGTCAGCTGGTCGACGTGTGCTTGCCACTGATTTCTTTCAGCCATGTTACATTAAAAGTTGGATAATGTGCCTCATGATATAAGTCTGAATTTAAATAAATAGGCGGCAAATTAACTGCAGCTCCCAACCACTGTCCCCTGTACTGGTGACTTCTTCCAAACCCCATTCTTCAGCCGGCTCCCTCTTTGACATTTCAATTGAATCTTGCCTCAAAACATCAACAAAATTTACTTCAGAGGACTGGTTTGAGTTCAGGTAATATTATTATGACAAACAAATTAACAGACAACAATAATCCAGTCCAGCTTTTATTAAAAGAACCTAAATCGTGTAGCATTATCACAATTCTCGCACAGCATGTTTCCCAACTTTTATCAGATACTGCTGGTGATGAGATGTTCATCTATATGTTAATGCCGCTGAGAATGTGTCTTGACCACAACTGAGGTGTGGTTTATTTGTCCGTTCTGAAACAAGATTGTCTGTGATGAATAAAGATATATAGCGATTCCCTTTTCAGCATGCTTTACCTTGAAAATAACATTTGTGAAAGCGAATTATATGGAAAACTCGTCTTTCTTTTTAAAAGAACATCTACTAAAGCCTAGCCGTGTTCGTGTACAAAATGTACTAATCTCTGCACAACTATACCGAGTATATTTCCGAAAAAGATATCATGAAAGGGGATCAAGGCAGTGTTACCGAAATGATATCGGCACATCGACTTTTGCCGATGTAAAGCATTGAAAAGTATTTACATTTATATTGCGGCATACTGATGTACAAGACTTCAATGTAGAGTGATATGGCCTGTGTAGAGGGTAAATGGCCTGTGTAAGATGTCGCGACACAGGCCACTTTGGCCTGTGTGCATAAAAAGTTTTTGGCAACACTGATCAAGGACATGCCACTCTACGCAGGGAAATTGGCTTTTGTGATTCTGAATAGACACATGCCCAAGTAAAACCTATCCTAGTAATATCTGTCATGTGCACCACATTGTGCATATCAGTAGGTACAGTATGGTTATAAATAGACGATGTTGGCCTTGGCACACAGGGTCGGCGTGATGCACCTTGGATTAGCGCGTGGCTCATCCTAATCTCCTTAAACGGCACACTCCGGGTAATCAGCCCTCACCCACCACCTGGTGTGTCGGGTGTCTGAGGTTACAGCGTGTGGGGCAGACCAAGAGGCAGAAATATCATTTTACTATTTACCGTAAATTCCCGCGTATGACCCACGGGTTATACGCGAACCGAACCTCTAGTGCTTCCGGTGTCTCTCTCCCTTGTCCCCCCAAGCATTCAGTGCTGCTTGGCTCGTTAGAACCTTAGTTCCTTCTCAGTACCCTTCTGGTACTTCAAGTAACTTACTATACATTATTCTCAGTCATGGGGCAGGTAATACGATTTTTTTTTTGAAAGTATAGAACAGTACTAAAATGGTCATTTTCAGACCCCAGGTGCAGGTTACAGGATTCTGCCAAAGTCGGGGTGTGGGTTATACGCAAGGTGCGGATTATATCCTTAATTTCCAATGCAAACGCAAAATCTTGGCTTTTGGAGGGCCCTTTTTACTACCCGCATTTGTACGCTATGGCAGTGCTAAGGATATGCAGGAATTTACGGTATATAAGAAACCACTACATTTCCCCTAAAATTTCTATAATAAATTGTATTTACTTGCTAGATCCTTCCTATATCGTTACTGCTTTTCTGTCAAACAGGGAGTATGAGCCAAACCCCGAGTACTGTAATATGCATCTTAAAAAAAGCACATGTTTACGCCGCATCCTGTAAAGGCATGTTTAGTATCAAATTAAAGTGAGAATTTACGGTAGGTGCCAGACTACAGACACTGTCCCCATCAAAACTGCAGACCACAAGGATTTCCTGCTGTTTGCTTATTGTCATTAATGATATAGTGATTTCCTAGAAAACGTTACTTCTAGACGGTTTATACTTAAACACTAGAGGAACTAGTGACTACATTAAAATAATGGCAGGGGGAAGTGTATTGCAGCTTTGACCTCAGTATTATGGCATTTGCACTTTGTTAATCACTCTAGCTAGCACTCTGAAAAATGCTATAGTCAGCCATGTTTGATGACCTACATGGATATGAATGCATGTAGGGTACTTGTGAGGATGCTTTGAAGTGGGCACAACTGGCGTCCTTAATGACATGTTACTAATAAGGTCATGGAGTGTGGAGATGGTCTGTTTGATGTCGTAAAGTTGTCAAGTACCCTGCAAACAGTACTGCAATGTTAGCAATATTACACCCCCCCCCCCCCCCCACCCCTACTCCGCCATTCTGCCGCAGAGACTTGCAGCAGAAGGCCTCTCTGTGTTGTTCACATCTCCAGCAGAGGCGCCCCTCTCCTACCAGATTCTCAATCTAAACTCAAATCCATCTGCATCTATTGATTGTCATACCCTGTCGGGCAGACTTGTACTGGTCACGTGACTACGCGCATCGGAATCCACACTCAATGGCACAGTGCTTCAGTAAAACACTGCAAATATCGTTTTTGGGCCGAATTTGATCGGGAAAAAGATGAAATATGTTACAAATATCCCACCCGGATATTTATAGCCTAGATAATCCATTGGATTGATAATATTAACTAAGATATGAGGCAAT
>OX381716.1:17944257-18086151 GCA_947462335.1 Harmothoe impar
TCATGTTACCTGAAACAAACCACCCTTGGGGGCACTGGCTAGATCACCCTCTGGGTTTTCTCCTTGCCAAGCCTTGCGCAACATTCTCCCACCGTGCTGCCACCTTCTGTACAAATCTGAACTAGGCTGGGGGAGTCACTCCATATAATTCTATATATATCTACTTTGGGATGATGTGCACATATGGTAGGCGACCTAAGGTTTGGGGGTGAGCTGGGCTGAGCTGGGGGTTGGGCTCAGCTTTTTTTTAGGATGGGCTAGTGGTGGGCTGTGGGTTGGCCTGGGATTTTTTTGGGATGGGCTAGGTGTGGGAGGTGGGTTGGGATGGATTTTTTTCTGGGATGAGGTGGCCGGGGCTTCTTGAGGCAGGATTCCTGGTGGGTTCATCTGGGCTTTGATGGGATGGGCTTTGTTGTGGGTTGGGATTAGGGATGTCATTGGTATCGAATTTTATAAGTTATCAGTTATTCACTATTTTGGTCTCGATAGGGCCTATATATAATATATCAGTTATTGGGTATGTAAGAAAAAAATATAGTGTTCCTATTAAAAAACATTTTTGTGCCTTGAAATAATCAAGAAAAGATATTCATAGAAAATATTTTTTAAATATTTTTAAATTTTTAAATAATTTTAATTTAAAATTATTTTTTTTTAAATATTTTTCTAATATAAAAATATCCAAAATGGCGACGTATCGATACCCAGAGATTGTCGATTCGGTTATCAGATACATAAAAAATAGCGATATATCGATACCTGTGATACCAATGACATCCCTAGTTGGGATAGGCTTTGATGGGCTTCATTGTGGGTTGAGGTTGACTATGTTGCAATGGGCTGTGGTTCTGGGTGGGCTTTGATTTTTGGAATATCAAAGGCCCAGTAAACATTAAAAAAGTGTTACATTACGTTTCTTTATGGCCCCCTCATTGTGGCAAAACGTTATGGTAACAACGTTATTTTGAGGTAAAGTAACATACTTTTGTTATTATTTTCCATGGCCTGGGCAGGCCCAGACCCAGGGGAGGGGCGCAGGGGCAGGCACCCCTCTAATTTTCTGAACATCATAATGCTAGTATTCTTCATGTTAGGCTAAGTAGGCCTACAGTGGAAAACCCGGAGGGAATCTCACACTAATTAGAACAAAGCTTTCCATGTAATAAACTCCATAGCCCTACAGCCCAAAAGCCTTATGGAAACTCACCTTAGCCTAATGACGCAATGACTCCTTAACTAGGTCAGATATGTAAGGCAACCAATATGGACCAATCAACACACAACCCAAAACCCTGATGGAAACTGGCCTTAATTGCTTCATGACTCCTAAACGAGGTCAGATATGTTAGGTCAACCAATGGGGACCCCCCTTTCAGATTTTTCCGTCATCTGACACATTGGACCCCCTAATTGATCCATGCAAGATTCCTCTGCTTTAATCAACACACAACCCAAAACCCTGATGGAAACTGGCCTTAATTGCGTCATGACTCCTAAACTAGGTCAGATATGTTTGGTCAACCGGTATGGACCCCCCTTTTATATTTTCTGCTATCTGACACATTGGACCCCCCCTAATTGATCCATACAAGCTTTCCCTCCTTCAATCCCCCGATCAGCCAGAAAACCCTGATGGAAACTGGCCTTAATTGCATCATCACCCCTAAACTAGGTCAGATGTTTTGGTTAAACCAATACAGACCCCCCTTTTAGATTTTTCCGTCATCTGACATATTGGACCCCCCTAATTGATTCATACAAGTTTTCCCTCCTTCAATCCCCAATCAGCCAGAAAACCCTGATGGAAACTGGCCTTAATTGCGTCATGACTCCTAAACTAGGTCAGATATGTTAGGTCAACCGGTATGGACCCCCCTTTTAAATTTTTCCGCTATCGGACACATTGGACCCCCCTAATTGATCCATACAAGCTTTCCCTCCTTCAATCCCCAATCAGCCAGAAAACCCTGATGGAAACTGGCACTAATTACATCATGACTCCTAAACTAGGTCAGATGTGTTAAGTCAACGGATGAGGACCCCCCTTCCAGAATTTTCCGTCATCTGACACATTGGACCCCCCTAATTGATCCATGCAAGATTCCTCTACTTTAATCAACACACAACCCAAAACCCTGATAGAAACTGGCCTTAATTGCATCATGACTCCTAAACTAGGTCAGATATGTTTTGGTCAACCGGTTTGGACCCCCCCTTTTATATTTTCCTCTATCTGACACATTGGACCCCCCCTAATAGATCCATACAAGCTTTCCCTCCTTCAATCCCCAATCAGCCAGAAAACCCTGATGGAAACTGGCACTAATTACATCATGACTCCTAAACTAGGTCAGAAGTGTTAAGTCAACCAATGGGGACCCCCCTTTCCGATTTTTCCGTCATCTGACACATTGGACCCCCCTAATTGATCGATGCAAGATTCCTCTGCTTTAATCAACACACAACCCAAAACCCTGATGGAAACTGGCCTTAATTGCGTCATGACTCCTAAACTAGGTCAGATATGTTAGGTCAACCGGTATGGACCCCCCTTTTAAAATTTTCCGCTATCCGACACATTGGACCCCCCTAATTGATCCATACAAGCTTTCCCTCCTTCAATCCCCAATCAGCCAGAAAACCCTGATGGAAACTGGCACTAATTACATCATGACTCCTAAACTAGGTCAGATGTGTTAAGTCAACGGATGAGGACCCCCCTTCCAGAATTTTCCGTCATCTGACACATTGGACCCCCCTAATTGATCCATGCAAGATTCCTCTACTTTAATCAACACACAACCCAAAACCCTGATGGAAACTGGCCTTAATTGCATCATGACTCCTAAACTAGGTCAGATATGTTTGGTCAACCGGTTTGGACCCCCCCTTTTATATTTTCCTCTATCTGACACATTGGACCCCCCCTAATAGATCCATACAAGCTTTCCCTCCTTCAATCCCCAATCAGCCAGAAAACCCTGATGGAAACTGGCCTTAATTGCGTCATGACTCCTAAACTAGGTCAGATATGTTAGGTCAACCGGTATGGACCCCCCTTTTAAATTTTTCCGCTATCGGACACATTGGACCCCCCTAATTGATCCATACAAGCTTTCCCTCCTTCAATCCCCAATCAGCCAGAAAACCCTGATGGAAACTGGCACTAATTACATCATGACTCCTAAACTAGGTCAGATGTGTTAAGTCAACGGATGAGGACCCCCCTTCCAGAATTTTCCGTCATCTGACACATTGGACCCCCCTTATTGATCCATGCAAGATTCCTCTACTTTAATCAACACACAACCCAAAACCCTGATGGAAACTGGCCTTAATTGCATCATGACTCCTAAACTAGGTCAGATATGTTTTGGTCAACAGGTTTGGACCCCCCCTTTTATATTTTCCTCTATCTGACACATTGGACCCCCCCTAATAGATCCATACAAGCTTTCCCTCCTTCAATCCCCAATCAGCCAGAAAACCCTGATGGAAACTGGCACTAATTACATCATGACTCCTAAACTAGGTCAGATATGTTAGGTCAACCGGTATGGACCCCCCTTTTAAATTTTTCCGCTATCGGACACATTGGACCCCCCTAATTGATCCATACAAGCTTTCCCTCCTTCAATCCCCAATCAGCCAGAAAACCCTGATGGAAACTGGCACTAATTACATCATGACTCCTAAACTAGGTCAGATGTGTTAAGTCAACGGATGAGGACCCCCCTTCCAGAATTTTCCGTCATCTGACACATTGGACCCCCCTAATTGATCCATGCAAGATTCCTCTACTTTAATCAACACACAACCCAAAACCCTGATGGAAACTGGCCTTAATTGCATCATGACTCCTAAACTAGGTCAGATATGTTTTGGTCAACAGGTTTGGACCCCCCCTTTTATATTTTCCTCTATCTGACACATTGGACCCCCCCTAATAGATCCATACAAGCTTTCCCTCCTTCAATCCCCAATCAGCCAGAAAACCCTGATGGAAACTGGCACTAATTACATCATGACTCCTAAACTAGGTCAGAAGTGTTAAGTCAACCAATGGGGACCCCCCTTTCCGATTTTTCCGTCATCTGACACATTGGACCCCCCTAATTGATCGATGCAAGATTCCTCTGCTTTAATCAACACACAACCCAAAACCCTGATGGAAACTGGCCTTAATTGCGTCATGACTCCTAAACTAGGTCAGATATGTTAGGTCAACCGGTATGGACCCCCCTTTTAAAATTTTCCGCTATCCGACACATTGGACCCCCCTAATTGATCCATACAAGCTTTCCCTCCTTCAATCCCCAATCAGCCAGAAAACCCTGATGGAAACTGGCACTAATTACATCATGACTCCTAAACTAGGTCAGATGTGTTAAGTCAACGGATGAGGACCCCCATTCCAGAATTTTCCGTCATCTGACACATTGGACCCCCCTAATTGATCCATGCAAGATTCCTCTACTTTAATCAACACACAACCCAAAACCCTGATGGAAACTGGCCTTAATTGCATCATGACTCCTAAACTAGGTCAGATATGTTTGGTCAACCGGTTTGGACCCCCCCTTTTATATTTTCCTCTATCTGACACATTGGACCCCCCCTAATAGATCCATACAAGCTTTCCCTCCTTCAATCCCCAATAAGCCAGAAAACCCTGATGGAAACTGGCCTTAATTGCGTCATGACTCCTCAACTAGGTCAGATATGTTAGGTCAACCGGTATGGACCCCCCTTTTAAATTTTTCCGCTATCGGACACATTGGACCCCCCTAATTAATTCATACAAGCTTTCCCTCCTTCAATCCCCAATCAGCCAGAAAACCCTGATGGAAACTGGCACTAATTACATCATGACTCCTAAACTAGGTCAGATGTGTTAGATCAACGGATGGGGACCCCCCTTCCAGAATTTTCCGTCATCTGACACATTGGACCGGTATGGACCCCCCCTTTTATATTTTCTGCTATCTGACACATTGGACCCCCCCTAATAGATCCATACAAGCTTTCCCTCCTTCAATCCCCAATCAGCCAGAAAACCCTGATGGAAACTGGCACTAATTACATCATGACTCCTAAACTAGGTCAGATGTTTTGGTTCAACCAATACGGACCCCCCTTTTAGATTATTCCGTGATCTGACACATTGGACCCCCCTTATTGATTCATAGAAGCTTTCCCTCCTTCAATCCCCGGTCAGCCAGAAAACCCTGATGGAAACTGGCCTTAATTGAGTCATGACTCCTAAACTAGGTCAGATGTGTTAAGTCAACCAATGGGGACCCCCCTTTCCGATTTTTCCGTCATCTGACACATTGGACCCCCCTAATTGATCGATGCAAGATTCCTCTGCTTTAATCAACACACAACCCAAAACCCTGATGGAAACTGGCCTTAATTGCGTCATGACTCCTAAACTAGGTCAGATATGTTAGGTCAACCGGTATGGACCCCCCTTTTAAATTTTTCCGCTATCGGACACATTGGACCCCCCTAATTGATCCATACAAGCTTTCCCTCCTTCAATCCCCAATCAGCCAGAAAACCCTGATGGAAACTGGCACTAATTACATCATGACTCCTAAACTAGGTCAGATGTGTTAAGTCAACGGATGGGGACCCCCCTTCCAGATTTTTCCGTCATCTGACACATTGGACCCCCCTAATTGATCCATGCAAGATTCCTCTACTTTAATCAACACACAACCCAAAACCCTGATGGAAACCCAAAGCCTTAATTGCGTCATGACTCCTAAACTAGGTCAGATATGTTTGGTCAACCGGTATGGACCCCCCCTTTTATATTTTCCGCTATCTGACACATTGGACCCCCCCTAATAGATCCATACAAGCTTTCCCTCCTTCAATCCCCAATCAGCCAGAAAACCCTGATGGAAACTGGCACTAATTACATCATGATTCCTAAACTAGGTCAGATGTTTTGGTTCAACCAATACGGACCCCCCTTTTAGATTATTCCGTGATCTGACACATTGGACCCCCCTTATTGATTCATAGAAGCTTTCCCTCCTTCAATCCCCGGTCAGCCAGAAAACCCTGATGGAAACTGGCCTTAATTGAGTCATGACTCCTAAACTAGGTCAGATGTGTTAAGTCAACCAATGGGGACCCCCCTTTCCGATTTTTCCGTCATCTGACACATTGGACCCCCCTAATTGATCCATGCAAGATTCCTCTGCTTTAATCAACACACAACCCAAAACCCTGATGGAAACTGGCCTTAATTGCGTCATGACTCCACAACTAGGTCAGATATGTTAGGTCAACTGGTATGGACCCCCCTTTTAAATTTTTCCGCTATCGGACACATTGGACCCCCCTAATTAATTCATACAAGCTTTCCCTCCTTCAATCCCCGGTCAGCCAGAAAACCCTGATGGAAACTGGCCTTAATTGAGTCATGACTCCTAAACTAGGTCAGATATGTTAGGTCAACCGGTATGGACCCCCCTTTTAAAATTTTTCCGCTATCCGACACATTGGACCCCCCTAATTGATCCATACAAGCTTTCCCTCCTTCAATCCCCAATCAGCCAGAAAACCCTGATGGAAACTGGCACTAATTACATCATGACTCCTAAACTAGGTCAGATGTTTTGGTTCAACCAATACGGACCCCCCTTTTAGATTATTCCGTGATCTGACACATTGGACCCCCCTAATTAATTCATACAAGCTTTCCCTCCTTCAATCCCGGATCAGCCAGAAAACCCTGATGGAAACTGGCACTAATTACATCATGACTCCTAAACTAGGTCAGATATGTTAGGTCAACCAATGGGGACACATCTGACACATTGGACCCCCCTAATTGATCCACCTCGCCTTAATTTTGTTATGACTCCCAAGCTAGGTCATATATCTTCGGTCATCCAAAATGAACCCCCTTGAGATTATTCTGTTATCTAACGTGTTGAAGCCCCTAATCTCTAATCAGTGTATACAAGCTTTGTTTGTTCATTTTAACAATTTTATTTAGTCATTACAATGCAATATACATATCCTGGTATTGAGGTGGGCTGTGTTCTTTGTAACTGCATACATTCTTGGTCAAGCCAACTCTGTTATATTCAACCGCATTTTTTGGACATACCTGTTTTCTCTCATCAATTTCATCTTAGAACTACTAGTATCATGCTATCTTTCAAACTGATGCCATTCTATATACATATCACAAAAATTGGAATAAAGTGAAATTATATTTTGTGATAAGATAACAGATTCCCTTGAAAATGAAGAAAAATGTAACACACCTGGTTTTCTCTATATTTCATGCATTGACAAGCAACAGAATGCTTTTTAAAGCTACACACATATTCATATAGACATTATGAACACAAATATAATGAAAAACAAAAATAAATCTAAAAAATTAGGCCCAAATTAGCTCCTAAGCCGTCTTTAAACAGTACATGCCCTAATTTGAGTACATCTGCTAAATAGTGGGTACTGTTCTCTGATTTTTCACCCAAACCTATGATGGGTTAATTAAATTTAACATGTATTGTTTATGCATGAACCCTTCATAATCCTGCTCTACATCTTAAGCAATGACCAATAGGTACAGTTCAACTTTGAAGATCCAATGAATTCAACTACCCTTCTGCCATTCACTATTCACTGATATTTACATACACCCCTGACCTGTTCAATTCTCGTATATCTGTATCTTTCACTATATCCTTCTCTTCCTTTATCACCATCACTTTTCCATTGAAATTCACATTTTTTGTTTTCACACATTTTGCGGTTGGATGGTAGGTCCTGTCCCTTTGAACAGTCATATCTTGCCCATCCATATATTCATTCTGGAACACATATTCTTCCCATCGTCTTATCACATATCTTGCTTTCTCTTGCTCATCTTTATATTTTACCCTGCAGCCCGTGCACTTTATCCAACTTCCAGTGTTCATAGCATGGAGTTTGTATGGCTCCTTTGCAAGTTCCCTGGGCTTTAGTCTCCTCCTATATGTTGGCCCACGTTGGCTGAACTTGGGCCCAGTGCCTCTCAGCCCTGTTGCATTAGCCTTTGGAATCTTGCTTTTCTCCCCTGTCATGTTGCTTGTGGGTCCCTTTTTCGTTGACCTGCTGCTCTCCCCCGGTGGCTTCTTCTTCCCTTTTGCTGCTACTTTCTTCACAGTCATACCCCGGTCATCATCTCTGCACCAGAGACATACAAAAGAGGAACATCTAGTTGCCCGTTTCTCGCAGCACTCATGGAACCATGACCCACACTGGTCACAATCGACCTGTGAATGAATAAGGAACACACATTGTTTCATTCTGGCTGTTTTTGTAAGTTATTAGTGAAAGTCTTAACTTTCATCTGCTTCATGTTGCTTACATTTACATTGTAATCTCTATAAACATAATTTAATTTGTGTAACCCCTAATTAGATTTCCGTAGCATTTACCGAATCCATTTTACAACACTGTTTCATTCATTACATCTAATGAAACAAGTAAACCTTTTACAACTCTTTCTTGTCGTTACTGTTTATGTTATTTACATCATTTCAATCTTTCAATCAATTTTACACAACATACCCAATCAACTGTTTGTACATCTTCACATTCTGGATTGTATAGCCCGCATATACGGCACCAACCGAACTCCTCATCCATACTGGTCTTGTATCCTGGATAGTAAATTGAAAATGATATGAACTGCTAAACACATAATATGTCACCGAGATTGATAAAGAATAAACATTATTGTGAGTAAAGTGTATTCAGGTATTAACAGAACAAAATCAGCCTTTTACATAAATTATTAAAACTATTGTAGCCTGTTTAATTCCTGCTTAACTCATACCTGATGCCGCTAGCAAAGCCTTAGCCATATCCAGCCTCATAGCTTCTGCATTTGTAGAAGTTATTCCTGCGTCAATTTCCCCGGACGTCAGGTAGGACTCCAGGAACTATTGAAAGACATTAATTTCACCATGTCATAGCTGTTTTTCTGGAAGCCTTGTTCGTATTCCTATAATTAGCAACTACAGCACTCCATAGGCGGCACATTGAGTGTTTCTAGTCTAGCCTTCAGGAATTTACTGATGGCTTGTGGTTGTTACTATAATCCAACATACAGTATAACATCCTTTTCTAATTATTTTTGCCCATCTCCCATCTCATCTCATTTTATGGTTCTCACCATATTGAAGCTTGTTGAAAAAACATAAATCCATAATCGCATGAATGTATTTTTACCTTGCACACAAACACCCCACATGATGAACCATCTGCCTGAAAGGTTTGCACCAGCTCTTCTTCACGCAGATTTTTCACTCCATTATTTGTGTCTAACCGAGCTTTGGCCAACACCCTCCTGGTATGAAAAATGGTTACGATACTATCATCTATGCAGCAATTATAAAGCACCATAATGTCTTATCTTTATTTTTATTTTTATTATTATTACTATTATTATTATTATCATTATTATTATTATTATTATCATTATTATCATTCAGTACAAAATATGAAATGTATTGCGTTACTACATTTTCTATCTCATCAGAGGATAATATTATATATCACCCTTTATGGCCTTATTACAATATGTGTACCTCATGTTATCTATATGCTTTCTTTTCCTCGCTGCTCCTCTCAGGGGATCCAAGTACATCACCAGACTGCGCTCCATGTCAATCATCTTTACATGAAATAAGATGAAGAGCATTATTCAACTTATCTTATTAATGGTACATAAGCCATTACCCTAATCTTCTACATTAAAATCCATACTTGAACATTTCAATTTAACACCTATTCTTAGGTCATAGGTATAAAACATTTCTATTACACAATCGGCACTCCAGTGTACATAATATTTTCAAAGCATTTGCTACTTACCATTAGTGTCCAATGTTTTTCTTCATTTACTGCACCAACGATCAACTTGCATCCTTCAAACACCACCTATCATGTGAATACATTCATTTTATACCAAAATACTTACTTAATCTATCATAAACATCAATCAATGCATGTGCATCACTTAAAATGTCTATCATTATCATTTAATATCAACATCTTGACTATGCCTGCATACTCTCTCGCTAATGCAAGCTACTGTTCCCTCTCTATCTGCATGTGCAGTTCAACTTACTTGATGAAAAAGTCTCAATGGGGCGTGCATATTGGTTGACTCAACCTATGTGACCTATTTGGGGAGTCATAACGTAATTAGGACGAGTTTCCATCAGGGTTTTTGGCTGTATGGAGATTAAAACAGGGAAAGTTTGTATACTCTGAATGGGGGGGTCCAATGTGTCTGATGACGGGAAAATCTCAAAGGGGGGTCGATATAGGTTGACCAAACATATGTGTCCTACTTTGGGAGTCATGGCGTAATTAGGACGAGTTTCCATCATGGTTTTTGGCGGTATGGAGATTAAAACAGGGGAAAGCTTGTATACTCCATATAGGGGGGGTCCAATGAGTCTGATGACGGAAAAAATCTCAAAGGGGGGTCGATATAGGTTGACCGAACATATGTGACCTAGTTTGGGAGTCATGGAGTAATTAGGACGAGTTTCCATCAGGGTTTTTGGCTGTATGGAGATTAAAACAGGAAAAGCTTGTATACTCCATATAGGGGGGTCCAATGTGTCTGATGACAGAAGTAATCTCAAAAGGGGTCAATATAGGTTGACCGAACATATGTGACCTAGTTTGGGAGTCATGGAGTAATTAGGACGAGTTTCCATCAGGGTTTTTGGCTGTATGGAGATTAAAACAGGAAACGCTTGTATACTTTAATTAGGGGGCCCAATGCGTCCGATGATGAAAAAGTCTCAATGGGGGGTGCATATTGGTTGACTCAACCTATGTGATCTATTTGGGGAGTCATAAAGTAATTAGGACGAGTTTCCATCAGGGTTTTTGGCTGTATGGAGATTAAAACAGGGAAAGTTTGTATACTCCGAATAGGGGGGTCCAATGTGTCCGATGACGGAAAAATCTCAAAGGGGGGTCGATATAGGTTGACCAAACAAATGTGACCTACTTTGGGAGTCATGGCGTAATTAGGACGAGTTTCCATCAGGGTTTTTGGCTGTATGGAGATTAAAACAGGAAAAGCTTGTATACTCCATATAGGGGGGTCCAATGTGTCTGATGACAGAAGTAATCTCAAAAGGGGTCAATATAGGTTGACCGAACATATGTGACCTAGTTTGGGAGTCATGGAGTAATTAGGACGAGTTTCCATCAGGGTTTTTGGCTGTATGGAGATTAAAACAGGAAACGCTTGTATACTTTAATTAGGGGGCCCAATGCGTTCCATGATGAAAAAGTCTCAATGGGGGGTGCATATTGGTTGACTCAACCTATGTGATCTATTTGGGGAGTCATAAAGTAATTAGGACGAGTTTCCATCAGGGTTTTTGGCTGTATGGAGATTAAAACAGGGAAAGTTTGTATACTCCGAATAGGGGGGTCCAATGTGTCCGATGACGGAAAAATCTCAAAGGGGGGTCGATATAGGTTGACCAAACAAATGTGACCTACTTTGGGAGTCATGGCGTAATTAGGACGAGTTTCCCTCAGGGTTTTTGGCCGTATGGAGATTAAAACAGGGAAAGTTTGTATACTCCGAATAGGGGGGTCCAATGTGTCCGGTGACAGAAAAATCTCAAAGGGGGGTCGATATAGGTTAACCAAACATATGTGACCTACTATGGGAGTCATGGCGTAATCAGGACGAGTTTCCATCAGGGTTTTTGGCCGTATGGAGATTAAAACAGGGAAAGCTTATATACTCCATATAGGGGGGTCCAATGTGTCTGATGACGAAAGAAATCTCAAAGGGGGGTTGATATAGGTTGACCGAACATATGTGACCTATTTGGGGAGTCATAATTGGTTGACTCAACCTATGTGACCTATTTGGGGAGTCATAACGTAATTAGGACGAGTTTCCATCAGGGTTTTTGGCTGTATGGAGATTAAAACAGGAAAAGCTTGTATACTCCATATAGGGGGGTCCAATGTGTCTGATGACAGAAGTAATCTCAAAAGGGGTCAATATAGGTTGACCGAACATATGTGACCTAGTTTGGGAGTCATGGAGTAATTAGGACGAGTTTCCATCAGGGTTTTTGGCTGTATGGAGATTAAAACAGGAAACGCTTGTATACTTTAATTAGGGGGCCCAATGCGTTCCATGATGAAAAAGTCTCAATGGGGGGTGCATATTGGTTGACTCAACCTATGTGATCTATTTGGGGAGTCATAAAGTAATTAGGACGAGTTTCCATCAGGGTTTTTGGCTGTATGGAGATTAAAACAGGGAAAGTTTGTATACTCCGAATAGGGGGGTCCAATGTGTCCGATGACGGAAAAATCTCAAAGGGGGGTCGATATAGGTTGACCAAACAAATGTGACCTACTTTGGGAGTCATGGCGTAATTAGGACGAGTTTCCCTCAGGGTTTTTGGCCGTATGGAGATTAAAACAGGGAAAGTTTGTATACTCCGAATAGGGGGGTCCAATGTGTCCGGTGACAGAAAAATCTCAAAGGGGGGTCGATATAGGTTAACCAAACATATGTGACCTACTATGGGAGTCATGGCGTAATCAGGACGAGTTTCCATCAGGGTTTTTGGCCGTATGGAGATTAAAACAGGGAAAGCTTATAAACTCCATATAGGGGGGTCCAATGTGTCTGATGACGAAAGAAATCTCAAAGGGGGGTTGATATAGGTTGACCGAACATATGTGACCTAGTTTGGGAGTCATGGAGTAACTAGGATGACTTTCAATCAGGGTTTTTGGCTGTATGGATATTAAAACAGGAAAAGCTTGTATACTCCATATAGGGGGGTCCAATGTGTCTGATGACAGAAGAAATCTCAAAGGAGGGTCGATATAGGTTGACCGAACATATATGACCTAGTTTGGGAGTCATGGAGTAATTAGGACGAGTTTCCATCAGGGTTTTTGGCTGTATGGAGATTAAAACAGGAAAAGCTTGTATACTCCATATAGGGGGGTCCAATGTGTCTGATGACAGAAGTAATCTCAAAGGGGGTCAATATAGGTTGACCGAACATATGTGACCTATTTGGGGAGTCATAATTGGTTGACTCAACCTATGTGACCTATTTGGGGAGTCATAACGTAATTAGGGCGAGATTCCGTCAGGGTTTTTGGCTGTATGGAGATTAAAACAGGGAAAGTTTGTATACTCAAAATAGAAGGCGCCAATGTGTACGATGACAGAAAAAACTCAAAAGGAGGGGTCGATATAGGTTGACCGAACATATGTGACCGAGTTTTGGAGTCATGGGTTAATTAGCACGAGTTTCCATCAGGGTTTTTGGCCGTGTGGAATTTAATACTGCCAGAGCTTGTATGGATCAATTAGAGGGGTTGTATGTGTCAGATGACCGAAAAATCTCAAAGGGGGGTGGATATAGGTTGAGCGAACATATGTGACCGAGTTTGGGAGTCATGACGTATTTAGGACGAGTTTCCATCAGGGTTTTTGTCGGTATGGAGATAAACACAGGGAAAGCTTGTATGGATCAATAAGGGCAGGGCCAATGTGTCCGATGACACAAAAATGACTAAGGGGGGGTCGATATAGGTTGACCGAACATATGTGACCTACTTTGGGAGTCATGGTGTAGTAAGGCCCAGTTTCCCTCAGGGTTTTTGGCTGTATTGAGATTAAAATAGGAAAAGCTTGTATAGGTACTTCAATTAGGGGGGTCCAATGCGTCCGATGGCGAAAAATTTCAAAGGAGGGTCCATATTTGTAACACCGGAAAGGTCATCACTGGGGGGGGGGGGGGGGGGTCATCTATGACAAACGAAATGTTCACGTCCGATATCGGAGTTTTCAACTCTAATTTAAAATTTTGATATCAGAGTTTGAAAGTCTGTAATCAGAATTTATCAAGAATTTCATTTTCATTCTTCCATCTTATCAACGTTCACAACTTCGGTACCGGTATCGAAGTTTGAAACTTCGATATCGGAGTTTTGTTTGTTTGTGTAGTTTAACGTCCCACTGACTATGCAGGTGAGACTTACTCAAGTTTGAGTTTTTCACAAGTAAAAAGGTAGGCCGAAGGCCTACCTCGGATGATCGAATCTATGAGATGAGCCAAAAGATAGAAATCCCGCTCCTACACATTTACCGAAGCAAGGGTTCTTTAACCTCCGACACCACATAGACATGGTGTGAGAGGGACAGGCCTTTGTTATGCTGTAAGTCTACCACAGCATGGGAAAGAGCAGCCATAGGTATAGTACTGAAACTTTGATATTGAGGTCTGATATTGAGGGGGAACATTTGGCTTGCCACAATAATAATGAATGGTATTGGCGAT
Source organism: Harmothoe impar (assembly GCA_947462335.1). Classification (NCBI taxonomy): domain Eukaryota; kingdom Metazoa; phylum Annelida; class Polychaeta; order Phyllodocida; family Polynoidae; genus Harmothoe; species Harmothoe impar. Next base: position 17,958,642 of record OX381716.1, read on the forward strand.
TGGCATCACATGTGACCCAGGGGAGGGAGGTAGGGAGTGAGGTAGGGAGGCAGGGAGGGAGGCAGGCAGGCAGGCAGGCAGGCAGGCAGGCAGGCAGGCAGGCAGGGGGGAAAAAAGTTTTGAAAAAACAAAGTTTTGAAAAAAAAAGTTTGAAAAAAAAAAAAAAATAAAATAAAATTAGAGGGAGGTTCTCACAAAGTGTCTCATATACCGTCTCAGAAAAGCGTTCCTTTAACATGGAAGTCTATGGGCTCAACAAGTTGGTGGAGGGCATAAGAGGGAGGTTTTTCCTATACCTGCAATGCTAAAGAAATTTGTGGAAAAAAAAGCCAAAAGTGACACTTTTTTAAATGCCTTTTTTGAGAAGTTGAGCAAACCCACATTTACAATACTGGTATGGGGAGATTGGCATTGAGCTGTATGACTCAAAACACAGACATTTCTTTGGCAGGAAGATTTATTTGCTGAATTATTCCAGGTACAAGTGATGGGAAAAATGTCTTAAATTGGGTTGAGAACCGTCGTATAAGACCCTGAGGCACAGTAGTGCCCCTGGGTCAACTAGTTATCAATCATGCAATCGTTGTCGGCAATGTCGGATAATTATTCAATACTCTGGGCCCTATCTTCCCAGCACGTTCATACTTATTATTGTCGGATTTATGGGAGTGAGGTAAATCAATGTCAACGGATATCTATGAATAGTTGGTAACATAGGGGGTCTAGTTTTTAAGAAATGGCTATGTCGGGATGTCGCCCTGTCGATTTTAAGAAATGTCAATATCCAGGAATGTCACCATCTATTGATATTCGTCTTGTCGCATGTCACTAAACCCCATGAGAAGGATTTAAATACATGTCACCCCGGCGCTTATACAAGCCCAGCGCTTAAACGTGACGATACGGCACCGCTCATTATCAAGCAACAAGGAAAACCCGAATTTGAAAGGACAAGGGAATATGTTTGACATATATGTTTATTCCAGAGTTGACTGTGACAGTAAGGCTCTTTATAAACCACGTGTTTAGGCCAAAAAATAAAGGTTTGTTTCAGGTAACATGCCATGAAAATGTAGGGTCGGTAGGTCGGATTTTCTTTTTTTTTTAAACATGAATGTACTGGCCCGCCTCTCCCAAGACCCTAAAATTGACCAAAAAAGGGTAAAATTACAAAAATGTCTTCAAAATTGCATAAAAAAACGTAGGGTCGGCCCTTTTTTGATACGGTCGGTCGGGTGACCTGAAACAAACCTCTTTTTTTTTGGCCTAACATAGGGGGTCTAGTTTTTAAGAAATGGCCATGTCGGGATGTCACCCTGTCGATTTTAAGAAATGTCAATATCCAGGAATGTCACCATCTATTAATATTCGTCTTGTCGCATGTCACTTAAACCCCATGAGAAGGATTAAAATACATGTCCCCCGGGCGCTTATACAAGACAGGCGCTTATCTTAAGTCCATCTAAAGCCAGCGCTTAAACGTGACGGTATGGTACCGCTCCCTATTAAGCAACAAGGAAAAAACTTAATTTGAAAGGACAAGGGAATATGTTTGACATTATGTTTATTCCAGAGTTGACTGTGACAGTAAGGCTCTTTATAAACCACGTGTTTACATTGCACAACGTGTCCTCCTTGTACATCCAGTGCCCACAGTACGACACAAAGTTAGAAACATGTCGTCTACAGTCCCGGGGGGGGGGTAGTCAAATTTATTTTGACAAGGGTGTGCGGCTGAGCCTCTGACGAACCCTTACCCTTGGCTAGAGCGGTTTTGGTAAGAAGGGCCTATGTTTTCGAAAATTTCGCGGAAATACACCTTTTGATTAGAGCAATTTTGGTCAAAGGTGCTTCTGTTTTAAGAAATTTGCCGAAAATTGACCCTCAGTTGGAGATATTTCAGTCCAAAGTGACCATTTTGCGTGAATTTTGGTGAAAATTCGAAAAAGTGACCCTTGGCTAGAGGGATTTTAGTGATAATAAACCCTTGGTTAGAGGGATTTTGGTGAAGACAGACCCTTGGCTAGAGGGATTTTGCTCAAAAACCACCCTTGCCAGCTGCACACCTGTGTATACAAAATATACCAAGTGCCCCCCACCCCCCGGTCTACAGTACGACACAATGTGATAAACGTGGAGAACATCAACATAACTCCCATTAACCCTTTAAGGACAGCACAGTGCTTTATTTCACTATGCCCTTTGAATGATGCATGAATGTAGAACTGGCAAGTAACTCGCCAGTACTACATTCATGCATCATGCTGACCCTATGGACTTAATAAATCTTTAAAGGCCGGCATGATGCACCAATGCAGCGCTTAAAGCTACTCACCCGTGCTGCATTAGTGTGTCATAACTACACTGAACATCAAGTCTTGATGCATCCCTTAGGGAGTGTTCATTTATTAGTTAAAAAATTTTGCCCCTTTTTAGCAAAAAAAGCCAAAGCGTTACTATAGTTCAAAAGGGGGGTGGGCGAAAAATTTTCGCAGCCTTCGGTGAGGGGGGTCGCGAAACACTCCACACGCTTTTGAGGGGTGGGGGGCATAAAAAAATTTCGCCCCTCCGCGCAAAATCTCACCCCCCCTGTAATTAATAAATGAGCACTCCCTTAAAGGATTAAGTCACCATAACAGGAATATACAATCTTATTGGCAAGATCATTAAGACTGGTTTTCTCTTTTACCGTTACATTTCGGATTGCTACTTTACAATCTGTGTATGGTACTACAAAAATATGCCATGCATGGCAATTATTTATTCCCATTGTAATTATTTAATATACATCTTTATTCCCATATCACGTATGTACATTTGATCACACTTCATGAGAGAATCATAAATGTATACCGGTATTCTTAGTCAAATTGAAAGAGATTTCATTGTTGGGGCGTTCATATATAACATGCAATTCATTACTATATTTTGTTTCAGTGTTCTTGACTCTGGAATTCAAAATGTTCTGTTATGCATGATAAAATATCTTCTCGTGGGGGGGGGGGGGGGGGGGGTGATAGCATTTAAATGACACATTTGACTTCAAATTGAAAAGAAATCCCTTCAGACTATTTGAGTATTGAAGATTATTCTGTGAAAATGTAAATCACGATGCTTTAGTGGCGTTCTATAGTTCTGTCTAGAATGTCCCAGTGGTATCATGAAAAGTCCCACATTTTGAACTTTGGTGAGTTGTAATGAAAGTTAACAGTAAGTAACATTAAAAGAGGTTTTAGGCTAACAATAGAGAATAACTATCAACATATATACATACCATTTCGATAAACACCTGGTGTCAAATTCGGAGCACCAACTTAAGGTTCATGTATTTGGAAGAAGCAGACATTACATGCTTGGTCTTTGGCTGCAACATTTTCCTGTCCACAATAATTCTGATAACCTAGATGTGAGCGGATATGTGATGCGATGAGTTTTGTGCAATTTTATAATTCAACTGCATGTATTCAATGATCAAAAATACATGAAGCTTTATACCATTGAAACAACTAGACATGCAGTGATAGCATAGCAAACACATTACCGTATTCGGCATAATATTAAGGCGCACAATGCGCTCGACACAGATGCTTAACCCTCTGGCAGTTGAGCTAAATATTCTAAACGGTAAATTTTGGTCACTTTTAGTCTAAACATCGGCTAAAACGAGGGACATATGCATATACATGTATTGCCATCTTCACGGAGAACCAAGCACATACTTTTTACCAAGACTAAATCCACATTAATAGTTTACCAGACATGGTATTCGTTAAAGGGACATTATCGTTACACATGTGTGCCTGTACATGTATACAGACCTGGAGGAGTTGTAGCCACTAGAGACCTGAGTAAGGAAATGAAAAGCAGGGAAGTGGAGCAGCCAGGAGGGGCAGGACACAGAAGAGGCCAACACAATGAAGATGTTGGGGGGGGCTTCAAGATTTCATGTCCATGCATCATGCTGACAGAAAAGGATTGACTCTGCTGTCCTGAAAGAGTTAAAAGATAAGAGTGTAGAAACAGACAGTTGTCAAGTGTGTATGTACGCGGTGCTTTATAACGGCCAGTGTCTAACAGTGACTGAGAGGCAATATCACAGAACATTTAAAGCTAGTGCTTTTGCTGTTTTGATACACAATTGTACAATGTTGATCTATACACTTTACAAGGGCAAAGTATCCAAGTATCAGATACACAATGTTAGCCCTTCCTTTGGAATGATAAACTAAGTATTCTATCTGGAGGAAACCTATGTAAGGGCAACGACAGCTACCGTAAATTCCCACGCACAACCCACAGGTTATATGCAAATTTTCCACCTGGTGCAGGCTATAGGATTTTTTTCAAATATGGGGTGCAGGTTATACGCGATACATTTAGAGGTAAAGTACAGTACTAAAGTAAGCATAACGAGACCCCGGGTGGGAGTGCCTACCGTAAAACCTCACGTATAAGCCGCGGCTAGTACGCGAATCAGATCGCTGGTGTGGCTTATAGGATCGGCACAGATTCCAGGTGCGGCTTATATGCGAGTTTTTGCTCCTATAGTACAGTACTAAAGTCACCATAACCAGATCACTGGTGCGGCTTATAGGATCGGCCCAAAGTCAGGTTGCGGCTTATACGCGAGTTAGGCTTATACGCGAGGTTTTACGGTAGTATAATATTTTCCTTAAGTCAGGGTCTGGTCTAAATTTCGCAAGATGCAGGTAACACATGAGAATTTACAGTAGAGCTGTGACCTCAATACACAGATTTGATTTTCATTATTTGGATGATCATCTTATTCTCAGGAGCACATGCTGAAGTAAAATACCATGTTTGTATTGTGATATAATATACTTTATAATGGTGCGGTGATGGAATCACGTCTATCTGAAGACGCTTGTCGATAGACACATTTTCTTGTCACTGCCTGGTTTTCAAAAACAAAGATTATCTTTTGAATATATTTAAAGGGTGTGAATATTCTAGATGGACACTGTAGGTGAGATGTACAAGATTAGCATCTCCGTACTTATATCATATCATATATCACATCTTATCTGAAATCTAAGTGAAACAAACTTCTTACGAAATAGTCAGTTGAAATGTCGATATAGCCAAGGCTATAGCTTAGCGGTATTAATACAATTTTTGGAGATGCTAAAGAGAGTGTGTCCTGGATACCCCCTTGTCATAGCATTAACATATTTAGGTACACTGGTTCATACAAAGAATCTAGTTTCAAAATATCGTAGAACATGTACATGTATTTCATTATTGTTCCCTTGGTTTTAAAATACAAGGACAGGTCAAATATTCCTACCCACATATCAAATCGAAGATATTTGTAATAAATACTTAATGGGGCCCATAAGTTATTCGGAATGATTTCGCCTCATATAGTACTCCCGGTACTATATACTTGTAATGCATGTAAATGACAATGTGGATTTTGTGGTCACTTTCCTCACCCATGTTCGTATGATGCATATATTTTGAATAAAAGAGTAGACGATAATTGTTCCATTTGACTAGGATACAAGTTAATGGTACAAAAGTGTCACATTTTACATATTTATTCATAAATAACCTTCTATACATTCTGTATCTTAAGTACATCGTGCTCACCAGGTATATCGGGGGGGGGGGGGGGTGATATGCAAAAATAATTCAATTTGTATGGACCTAAAACAGGAGACGGTTATTTCACACTTCTTGCACGTATGTATTCATAGAATACAGGTAGCTAAAGTTGTAAATAATAGACAGAGGAGGTGTTGACAAACATAATTTAACTGCTGAAATGCAAATAATTTCTCGGCACTCTGGTTGGTTCTCTCCATTCATGCAGTAGTTGTAAATAGGGACACATTCCAAGAAAACTATCTAACTAGGGAATAACAAATTGATTGCATTTCATTGTACCAGTGGCTTTGCAATGAGGAAACTAAATTACAATGCTAACACGAGAATTTGCCCCATATAGCATCGAGTAAAACTGGAACATGGTAAAATGACATTGAACGATGAACACTAGCTACAGTAACATGAGTGGGTTATTAGCCATGTAAGGGCTGCATAGTACTTTAATGCAGTATGCCTTTCATCGTGATGCACGAATGCAGCCCTGGTGAGTAACTTGCCAGGGCTGCATTTGTACATGAAGTCGACCCAACAGGGTTGGTACACTCCCAAAGGGTTGGGCCAAAAAAAAAGAGATTTGTTTCAGGTAACATGGGCAGAAAATGTAGGGTCGGTATGTCGGATTTTTTTTTTTATAACTTTTAATTTAAGCATAAAAATACCAGCCGGCCGGTCCGAAAACCCGAAAATTGACCAAAAAAGGGTAAAAATACAGAAATTTCTTCAAAATTACATAAAAAAAACGTAGGGTCGGCCCTGTTTTGAGAGGGTCGGTCGGGTTACCTGAAACAAACCTCTTTTTTTTTTTGGCCTTGTCATAATCTTTTGAATTTCATGATATGTAATCACTCGTAAATGACCTTCGAATACAACAACTTCAAAACCTGTTACATAGCTCACAATTCATACTATATTCAGAATAGTGTTTGTGAATAGTGCATTCATGCATCACGACGATAAGTGGCATAGCACATTGAAGCACTATGCGGCCCTTAAAGGGCTAAAGGTGAAACATGTGAAGTGTGAGGTTATAGGTCCAGTTTGTAACCCTCTATAAGCGGCAGACCCGTGGGTACCGCCTTCTGATAGTCTGTGTACTTCTTGCCGAAGAAGGTGATCAACATGATTTCCTCGTCTTCGATCCTGGCTTTGAAGAAGCGCCAAGACGCCCACGCGTAGCCCACCATGCAGAGCGGGTTACAGAGCATCACCTGAAACAAACCAGCTTGGAATCAGTGTTGCCGAAAACCTTTCTCAATGCAGGCCAAGGTGGCATCTTACGCAGGCCATTTCCTTCTCATGCAGGCCACATGAATTTTGATATTTCAAGGTAGCTTCATTAACTTTATTATAACTTGTTTTATACTATGCAAAAACTTAAAAGAAATTGAAAAAATATTCAATTTTACAAAAAATATTCAATTAAAAAAATAAAAAAAATAAAAATATGGCCCTATCTTTTTCTAATTGGCCGATTTGACAAATTCTTTCACCACTAGGAAGCTCAGACCATGGCAGGCCATTGTGGCCTGCGTCCTAAGGCCCTACGCCGGCCATTAAGATTCTATGGCGGCAAAAGCCGGCGTGCCGGCGTTATTTCGGCAACACTTCTTGAAATGGCTTTAAGGGCTGCAAATGGCTGTAAGTATTAGATAGCCTACACGTGGACAGGGTTATTCCATATAACCACTGCCCACAAGGTAGAGAGGAAGTGTGATAACACTGTGGGCAGTGGTTATGTGGAATAACCCTGTACAGGTGTCGGCTATCTGACTTAACCTTCAGGTATGTCAAATAACCAAGTGAAGCCTTTGTCTTAGCCTTCAACCGTGGTTTATACAACTTAACCCAGGGTGGAGGGCTAACACAAAGGATTCGCACCTTCAATGGTTATATTGCATACCCGAGGGTTAAGTCAGATAGACTACACCTGGCCAGGGTCCTTCCATATACCCACTGCCCACTGGTCATCGACTCGGTGTATAACACCTCGTTCCGACCCTGTAGAAGAACCGTGTCCAGGTGTAGTCTATCTAACACATACCCTTTGTCGTCATGATGCTTGAATTCAGCCCCGACTAGTAACTCGCGAGAGCTGCATTCAAGCATCATGCCAACCCTAGAGGGCTGATACACTCCCAAAGGGTCAGCAGCATGGATGCAGCCATAGCAAGTAACTGTCTGTCGCTGTTACTCTAAGTCATGGCCTAGAGCCTTTCCTATTTGTTTTATGTTCTTTTCTTTTCTTTCTTTCTTTGTATAATTGCTGACATTGTACTCCATATGCATACGGACTTGCAACTGAATGTATCATAATCCCAGGTCTTTGACCTTCCTACCTTCAGTATAAATAAAAGAATTTTCAATTCAATTCAAGTAGACTTGTCAGGACTGCATTCATGCAGGCCACAAGGGACTGAAGAAGGTGCCTTGACAAAAAGCACATCTCTTAGAAAGGATTGAGGGCAGTATTGTAGTAAAGCGTTAAAGTAACCTAGTCGCTGAAATTAATCATTTTGCTTTTGGGGGGAAATTTTTACAGCATGCCTTCCCGACATTGATATATAAATTTATAGATAGATAGGATTGAGAGAAATGGCGCCTACCTGTGTGCCAATACTCCAGTAGAACCAGCCGACATAAGAGGGGTGTCTGAAGTAGCCGTAGATGCCCCACGTGACTAGTTGGTGGTTCTCGTCGCGGGTGCGCTGGATGTAGTGGTTGAAGTTAGACGATGCCGTCACCATGGCACCTTTACGGAGCAGCTCCCCGCCTATAATCATGAGCAGCCCCAGACGTGCCGGCCAGTATGAGGACTTCATACCTGGATAAAAGATATCACAAAGATTTTAGAGAGATGGTACTGTAAATGTAGATATTTTCGCGTGTATAAATATTCGCGATTTCACTGAAAAGTACATTTCCGCGTGTATTTGAATTCACGATTTTTGGAAGATTGTAGTAGTATGACTATATTGTACAAATTTTGGATCCCTACATATTTTCGCGATTTTAAAAAATCACGAAAATATGTACAGCGCGAAAATATCTACATTTACAGTAGTCACCCAAAACTAAACGAGGGCAAGTACAGTTGACAAGTTTATCAAATGACAAGGTTTACATCAGTAGTTCAATTCATGTTGTTGCAATGATATGTAGATATGATCGACGTTTCAGGATATTGATATCCCTTTATCAAGATGGTTCATAATGGGCATTCAGTGGTGCTTATATCAACCGTAGGATCATATCACAAACACAATAGAGCATATTACCCTACCCACACTGGGTAAACCCTATAACCCGCAATGGGGGCCTCGAAATTTACTATTTTATTACTACACTTCCAAAAACTCTCGTATTATCAGTATTTAGACTTTGAAAATATTGTAAATGTGCTGGAGATTTGGTTTATCCACGGATAATACACAAGAATTTACAGTTAACTTGTACTTACAAATTTAAACATTGTATCATTACCGATATAGATTTGTCTATTAACATTGACATTTTAGATTTGAGACTGGCAGACTTGCAGCCGTGTTTCACTTACCTGGGAAAAAATAATTTTCTATTGTGAATTCAAAGCAGCTGAGGAGTGCTGCAATGTGGTATTCGCGACTGTGGTCGAGTAGGTACGAGTCGAGCGAGAGATTCTTTGGGTTCGTAACAGCGGTTGTGAAGAACTCTGACCAGTGGAAGAAGCTGAGTGCGGTCAGGTACCACGCGAAGTATCTCCAGCCGTCGGCCGCCCACTGCCCCCAGAGTAAGGCGCCACTAAATACCAGTCCAAGGAACAGTGCCCGCACAGCAACCTGCGACACAAAAAGGTAAAGATTATTATTTACTGGACGTCATGGAAAACAGGTATGACACTCCTACTCGACAAAAATAGGAAAAACTCAGGACTGTAAAGATTGAGTGTGTGAGTGGCCTCACAGATGACTCAGGGTAAACTGGGTCTTTTTTCTTTTTCTTTTTTTTTCTTTATTTATACGTCATCAGCTTTTTATCGAAGATGTTTTTCCGCATGTCAATAAAGTATTTTTCCATTACTCCAAAAAATCCTGGTCTGTAGCTAATCATGTACAGTGTGAAGTGAAGTGTTGGGTGTGAAAATAGGAAAAGGCAAATAATCAGAGGGCTTGGGCGGAAGAGGAGTTCTGAGACAAAATGAGTGTCGAGTTACAAATCACATATCACAACAGCACTAGTAATCTGTAGGGGAGTTTTGGCGGCATGTCCCCAAGATAATTTTGAAAATCAAGCAGGCATTTGGTGCAATTTGATGTATTTTGGTGTTTTAGTCTGTTGACTCACTTGAGATTGCCATGTCCCTCTCCCCCCCCCCTATATAAAGTGAGAATGATTTCTCATTGGATCTGGACGAATCATAATAAGAATGACCAATTTGAAGACCAAAAGATGAAAAGCCCTGACATGAAAACAGGTATGTCATAATGACACTCCCTACTCGACAAAAATAGAGACGGCTCAGTGGACCAGTGGACCACAATAATCCGTGAACTAATAGGCTAGATCTACTTGGTATGTTCAACTGTAGGCCTATGTCAGTATGTGTTACCAAAGCGGCAAAGGCAAAGGGCAATGCTGGATGTACCGGTATCTGGCGAAAACGTCCTTCACACTGTCACTGGTATAAAATTACCAGTAGCCTAGAGAGTAGGTGAGTACACTGAGTTCGGTATCAGGTTTTTATTGACCGGATCTAACAGCCTGCCTACTCCCCCAGACCACCCCTCGCAAGGAACAAGCTTCAGTAAAACTTAGCTGGGTCTTTGTGAGGGGTGGGCTCAGGTAGTAGGCAGGCTGGTAGATCCGGTCAATAAAAACCTGATACCGAACTCACCTAGTGTGAAGAAGTCAACAAGATTCAGAACGTTCAAGAAGAAGCCGGACAAAATTGCACTCACTTGGAAATCGGCGTCATGGAAGCGGTGATATACGAATCCACTGACAGCAAGCGCGTGGAAAACACCAACAATCAAGATAACGACAACATGAATGTTCTGGAATACTTGAAATAAACTACATAATAAAGGAAATAACAGCGTAGAAACTCCCAGGGCAAAACTGAGAAAGGAAATTTTGCCGTGTTCACTTCCATACGTCGCCATGTTTATCTTGTCTGCAGCGAATGGCAGGTACCTCATGATTAATTATTTAATCCCCTCATTTTAACAGTTCAAAAAATAAAGCCTTCTGCCCTATTTAGATAAAATAAATCTACATCATGCATTCATCAGTATATTTTATCCTCTAATTTTATGGAGAATTTTGCATCGAATTTTGGCACACTTACAAGCTCAAGTTCTAATACGGGAACCTTTCTCTTACATGAGGGTCCGGACTACTTCCCATGTGCGCGGATCTGTCAAATTTTTAACATTTTAGAGAGACCTTGTCATTCACTTGTCTAGACATAATCTACATTAAACAACATTCATTTGTCAATATCTAACCGAAAATGGGTCATGTTAATTGTAGAACAGCCTCTGGCAACTTTGACAGCTAGCCTTGTTTGTAAACAACATTTTGAAATCCCAACTGGCATGCCCAAAGTTGTGCACCGAATTTATCTTTAAAAGTGTTATTTATAGACCTTATTTTGACATATTCTTCTAAAATATTGTATTCTCCTATGAATTGAATCGAATACTGTTACTATTTAGTGAGGCATTTTAGATTTCTAGCCGAAAAATGGCCGGACTACATTATGTTATGTATGTGCACACGGACTTAGCTGTAAAAGGTCGCGCGAGGATACACCCACCATGTGAAGTGGTCCATAATGACCGAGTCAAGTCCCGCATTTGAGTTGACGAGGTTACCCGGATGGAATTTTGGATTTCAATTTTTATTTACTGCGGGGCATCAACATGTCAGCCTCCTTGCGGCAAGCAGACGTGTGAAAGCTAGTCAAGGTCGGTGGCATTTTTACCTGGTTTCTATTGTTTTAATGGAGAAGTCACTTTGGTTTACACGTATTAAAGAAACGGCAAACCTTCAGCCTCAGGGTAAAATATTTTGCGTCTATAGCTTCATCAGATTGAAGGGAACAACGGTACCCTGATTCATTCAGTAACTGTCAGTGTCACTGCCAGTGAGTGACCAGTCGCCCACTGGCCCAGGCTAGTACTACGGTAGTACAGGGTAGGCCGAGGGTAGGCCTACTATTGCCACTTGTCGCCATACTCTGCAGGTTACCAGTACTTGAGTTCCGGGTCCCTCTGTCTGTGCTTCACTGCGACAGCCCGTCTATCAAGAGTGTCTAAGTCTCTACATAAAATCGTTGGGAGTGATCTTTTTTTATCTGTGGGGGGGGGGGGGGGAGGACAAAAAAAATTGGATCCCTTTACCGGGGGGGGGGGGGTCGTAAAAAAATTGGACCCCTCTTGAGGGGGGGTGTCAAAAAAAATTAACCTGTTTTGGGCCAAAAAGCCAGCGTATTAGTATGCTCCAAAGGGCCTGTGCACATGCCGATTTTCGACCCGTAAAGGCCACCGCAAACGATGTGTTTGGATCAGCTGTCTCGATCAGTAACCAAGGAAAAGCACTGTTTGCGGGAGGTCCCACTGATCGAATCACTCATCAGAGCATATCAAACATGTCTGATATGCTCTGATCGAGACATCTGATCGAGACATCTGATCGAGACTTCTGATCGAGACATCTGATCGAGACATCGAGGGGAGGGTGTAAACAATTTGGCTGCTTTGCACAAAAACCCTCACCCCTGTTATTAAAAAATGATCGCTCCCTTTATACGAAAGCTGAAATTCATGCTACACTTCCAGACAGACCCTATGGCAGTTTTGCGATAAGGGAGTGCTCATCATTTGGGAACTGGGGGAGGGGGGACATCTTAGACAAAAATGTCAAAACAAACTGCCTTCATTCACCTGTAACATTTCGTTCTCCAGATGGCAGCGCTGTGGGGTGCATTCCGTCAAGTGACGACACACGTCTTGCGACAACCGCTGAGCACGACGTATGGAGCGTGTCACCGCGTCACGTCCACGGTGAACTCTCTGATACCAAGCAGTGTCCAGTTATTGACGTCTCGTCTCTCTTCCTCCTACGATGCATATCCCAAGTTCCAGGCCACCCCTGACCCTTTCACGTCAAAAAGACTAATACGTCATGGCTATAAATACAAGTATTACAAGGGAGGTAAGTCATCTCCAGTTATACTTATATTTTAAAACAGCAAAACCCTGCATGACTTAATTTACTCAACTTTGTACATTTTCTCTATGTCTCCAGCTGGTCATGCATAGTGACATGACCATGCCTGCCTGGGTGGACCACAAAGCCAGTCGTTTATCATTGATTGCCCAATGTCTCATGCCACTCTTGCAAACTCCTTCAGATAATCTATATTCTTAGTTAATGAAACAGTCGCAGGAGAAGTAGTAGTGATGTTTGTAAACCACTAGCATATGTGTCAAATGCTTTCAAATAAATGAATATATGATTACATGTGTGTATAGATAAAATCCTCATGGACTGTTTTAAGTAAATCTAATGTAGATCATGGTGAACGGTGGAGTAAAGCCAAAGGGTGAAATCAAAATTAAATCCCTTTTCCACCTTCCCTCTCAAGGTCTGTTACCGCGACCAAAAGGAGAGATGGAGAACAAACCGCTGCCTCTGCCCCGAGTGTACCCTAAGGACCGCGACCAGTGGACGCAGAAGAAGGCGCTGTTTGGACAGAACGATTACATAGGTAAGTTCTGGGTAATTTTCAGGTATCAATATATAAGTTCTTTCTCAAATTCAAATCTCAAAATAATACAAATTACATCAAATCATATACATTGTTTGAAATTAATAACCTTCGTCACAAAGTGCTATGGCTAATGGGTAATTTTTATCAGACAGTACTACATTATCACCGGACCCCTTGAAAACAGTAACTTATTCTCCAATTCACAAAACGATCCGAGCACTTAAATAATCACTACCAGTTCCACAAATTACCGTTTAATTGCAACAATACGGGTGACAACAAGGGTGTTTTTTTAACAATTTATTTATTTATTTGGCTTGCTGTCTTTCGCACGAGTTTATTACTCAAAATTTTTCTCCACTTTAGGTGGTGAACCTTTAGGGATCACTTGGCTCTAAAGAGTCCAGGCGTCCAAAACGACCCTACCTGTTGAGCCCATTTTGGCTAAGAAATACTCAAAATAAGAGCCGTATTCAATGCCCCCATTGAATACAATGTGGCCGTATTTAATGGACTAAGAAAAAGCTGTTCATTAAATGGCTTAAAATAAAAAAGAGTGGGGGCTGGGGCAGTATCCCACAAAGCCGCAGGCTGAGTGGGCTGTGCTCCAGCCCCCACGAGTGAAATACATCAGAGCGGTATCAATGAAGTTGGCATTTGTGTTTTTGTTTTTTAATTTTAAGCCATTTAATGAAGGAAAAACAGCTTTTTCTTCGTCCATTAAAATACGGCCACATTGTATTCAATGGGGTGCATTGAATATGGCTCTTCCAGTACTTAACATAGTAAAGCTTGTATTTCAAAAAAATAAAGCCCCATGTTGTGGCCATCTTGCAGATATCCTTGGAGACGGCACGGTGCACCCTGCCCAGCTCATGGACGGCCCTAAGTGGCTGTGGGGCTTCAAAGGCACCGAGATGCAGCGCCTCGTGCGCCGCATGAAGTTCCAGGGCCACCTCCTCAAGAACGTCTTCCCCACCAAATACATGAACATACGCAAACGGATCTGGTTCCTGTACAAAAATGTGAACAAGAGAAAACACGCATCCTTCTGGTCCGGTAAAGGGACAGGGAGACGCAACCGCCGCATTCACTTTACAAAGTTCTAAGAGACTGTGTGAGGACAATATTGACTGGATCAATGTGAGAAAGGAGATCGTGGTTTTGTTGAATGTGCCCGATTTATACCCGGGTTGTGTGAAATATATCATTCTGTATTTGTTATGTGTCGTTTAAGTGATGAATAAAACGAAAATGTGTCTTATAGATGATTTAATGTGAATCATTGTCTTATTAATCATTGTAATAAATGTAGGGGAGTCACCAGTGTGGAGGGAGGGGGGCGGGCACCAGCTACCGATTTTAAATCATGAAAAAAAAGGTCTATACTGCAGTTTGGTAGTATAGGGATATATCACCAGGGGGAGTATGGGTTAGGTGATTCCACCACCACTAGGAGGTGCTTACGTGGTTACTTCTCGTGCAGGGAGGCAACAGACAAGTTAGAACTCAGCTGCATAAATGATCATAAATCATAGCCACCAGTGGCTAAACATGTCTTAGAGCGCGAAGACTATTAAGAGTGAAATCTTCCCTCAATATTTGCTCAGGGAGAGCGCAAAGTAGAAAGAGTGTTTCAATAAGTTCCAATCTTTAGTCGCCAGATGAGTACTGAACCGGACTGAACCCAATGCCAGATGTTAGTAAGGGGACACCTTAGTACTGGGACTGTAGAGGGGCTTTCGGCGACCTGGGCCGTGTTCCAGGCGACTTTTCGACCTGGGGCAATAATTTAAGCGACCTAGCGACTTTTGCACAAAATTGATTATAGGATAAAGGGTCTAGAAAAACGACCTCGCAACCTGGAGGTCTTAATTTCGGCGACTTTCCGACCTGAGGGGGGGGACCTCTCTGCACCCCCAGTACTGGGACTGTTCTGATTGTAAGTTTGTAGACTATTTTGCCGTAGAATAAGTGAATGGGCTCTGCTGATAATATACAATTTATAAAAGTGTCTGGTAGAAATTGTTATATTTGGGACTCTTATGGTAGCCTAGGGGCCAATGGCAGTCTGAGTCTGAGCACAACAGCATATGTATAAGACCTACTACAGGTTGAGGTCCCATTGTATATTAACTGTGAAACATACCCATTTCTAGTGTATTTTGGAGACAATATACTTTTAAATGTCTTGTATTTGGCCTATGTCAAAATTCTTTTTCCTTGCCCAAACTGATTTATCTCCCGCCCCAAGTTCAGTTATGATTTTACATGGCTACAATATTGACTCTCTAACCTTTAGAGGGCCGCATTAGGCTTTAATGCATCATGCCCATTTGTCATCATGATGCATAAATGCAGCCCTTGCAAGTATACCTAATAGAACTGCATTCAAGCATCATGCCAACCATATGGGTTTGATAGGCATTATGAAAGTGGAAGCTATTATCAATTTACATAGTAATCTAATCTCATAAAAAAACGTAGATATTTTCGCGCAGCTAAATTTTCGCGCATCTAGCACATAAAGGCATTTTCGCGCAATCATATTTTCGCGCAGCTGCCATCAGGTGATCTTTAGCTACATGTCAGTTTTTACGTTTTTTCAATCGGACAATTATTAAGGGTTTTACAGCCCAATATAATTGTTCAAATATTTCCCCCCCCCCCCCCAGCCCCTTCCAACACAGACTTTCCGACACCCACCAGTACTATGGTCTCATGGGGGACCACATAAGGGAACATTCACAAATGACATCACTTTTCATTGGCGGATCAAGGGGGGTGGCCCGATGGGCCTTGCTCCCCCCCCCCAAAAAAAAAAAAAAAATAGAGAGAGAGAAAAAATAAGAGAAAAAAAAAGAAAAAAAGAGGGAAAAGAGGGGGATCATTATAATATTGTGTCCTAAAAAGCATGAGAATCATCAAAATGTTCTTAGGCGGGGGGGGGGGGGCATGCCGCGGATAACAGATAGTCACTCCAGGTTGGCCAGGTTTGCCCCCCCCCCCCCCCTCTAGACAATCCTGGATCCGCCACTGCTTTTTGGGGCCATTTTCAGGACCCCCTATCTATGCTCTGTACTGTTGTTTAGAGTCTCTACCCGGGTCCCTACCGGAGTGCATTATGGAGTGCCAGATATCATTGGAAAGCTAATTTTTTGTGCAAAATATGCGCGCACATCATATTTTCGCGCACATATATATGTGCGCGAAATGCGCGAAAATATGTACTGAGCGAAAATTAATACGTTTACAGTACATGTATATAGTCGATGCAGGGTCACAGACCACTGGCTGTCAAAGCTACTAGCCAAACCAAGGATTGTCTATAACTCTGGACATAATAAAGATACAATTTGCCTGGGAGCCCTTAACATCTTACACAGTACATATTTCTGTACAGATTATATTTCAATGGAATTAACTGGGGAAACTCGAAGCAGCAGAGCGATAACAAGACACTGATATATGCACACCCTCATGCCCCGACCCTGTCAGCTCCCCACCCCTGCATTAGACATGCCCACTTCCCATGATTGACAGCTTGGAGGATGCACCCCAAAAGCCTTTCTGTACAGTGGGACACTGGAGCACAGTCAGCCTTCACCAGCAGGCAAGTCTAACGTATTACAAAACTTGCCCTGCATTACCTCAATTTTTTTCAGCCACAAGATCATAAAGGTGTCTTTCCTTGCTTGTTGTACTTTTTCCATAACTCATTGCTTAGGCCACACTTTTTTTTAAATTTGGGTTACGGACACCTCAATAATTTATCAACGCACAGAGGATGAAATAAAAGAAATAAAAAATAAGATAAAAGTTGGCCCATGGGTATTTTATTTATTTGCTATACGGAAAGTTTCAATATCCCGATGACGAAGGGAAAAATAAAATAAAAATCCACAAAAGAAAGGACAATCCAATATTTTAAATACAATATTTTCTAAGTGAACAGAAATATTGAAAAAAAGTACTTCAAAAGTTAAGAAAATTTGTATTCCCATTTTACCTAAATGAGAGGTAGATGGTTGTTTTTGCTATTGATTTTAGCTTTCCATTGGTATATCATACTACACATCTTTTATTTTTTTCTTTATTTAGTTTTCTCTGGAATAGAGGTCGGAGGGAATAAAAAAAAAGGTGAAAATTCCCAATTTTATTTTTATTCCGATTTTGGCCTTTCCTAGTGCGGCGGGCCCGTAACCCAAATTTTAAAAAAAAGTGTGGCCTTATTGTGGTGGTGTTCCCTGGTCAGCCACCAATAGGACAGTGTGTCTGGAGCTGGCTTCGGGTGGCCGTGCTCTGGATATCCTGAAGCTTTCACTTAAAGGAGCAATATCATAAATCACACTTAACCACATAGTAGACTAGAACAGTACAAGAAATGTGAGTGGGACACGCTCAGTGATTATGCAGCTTCTTATCTTGATGTTACTGTTTTCTTCACGTAAATGCCATCATACTTTTTTGCCTGAACTGTTGAGATGCCATGCGAGGCAGTAATGGTGACAATGTGGGGTGTGGTTGTGGGGGCCCCATGCTAATAAACCCAGCATTAGCGACTGAAGAGATGGAGATACAAGGCAACAATGGCAACTCGTAAAGGTTATAATGGCACTCAAAGAGAATGAGTTACAAAAGCTGACAGCATGCAAGGATGTACATGGATGTTCTCCGAATCATCAGAGTAGCACCCGACACATGTCAATAACACTGGCAGCAGCTCAGAGAGACAGAACTCCTGTATAAGCATTGCCTACACGGGATTAAAATCCTGGCCCTGGGATCCCAATACAGTTAAACGTGTAATACATATTTAAAATATACAACAGGGTCTCAAGCCTGCCCTTGAGTGCACAGCTGTTCTGCAGACCATGTCTGCGCTGCAATTATATGATCAGTTAGCTGCCATGACAACCATCAGAGTATAAATGCATTACCAGCAGGTCCACTAGGATGTGTATTTTTTTATTCTATTTTTAATTTCTATAATAATCTTCATTGTATATCATCGTGATTTCTTGATAAAAATGTTCGTACCGAAAACATATGTGGTGGATTGTAGCATATTTGATATTATGTGTTGTATATCATAGATGTGTGGGGCATTTAACAAGGTTGAATGATAGTGAAATGTGTAATTTTGTCGTCTGGTGTCAACGAGACTAGTAGTAAAAGAATGTAGCCCATCTCCCCAACCTTTCTACGGAAACACTGAGCTGGTAAAGGAATATTTACCATTTGTTCTTTTTTCTTGTTTTTTTAAATCAATATTCATACAGCATACATTGCCCATAGTTGTATCAGTTGCATAAATGATCAGCCATTAAAAGCGGGCTAAACACATCCGGAAGTGCTCAAGGAGGAAAATCTCCTACAATCTCTGCTCAGAATGAGCGCAAGGTAAGAAGTGACTACATTGATGGATATGTTTCCAAGTTTAGTCACCAGATGGCAACACTAAACACAATACCTGTTGTTGGGAGTAAGGGAACACTTTTGGTCTGGCACTGTTCAAATGGTAAGTTGCAGACATTTTGGCATGGGGTATAGTAATTTATATCCCTGATTTTGGTGTAGAATGTATGAATGCTGAGTTATCAGCTTCATCATGTGGGCTCTGCTAATCATACATCTTTCACATACTTATCTGATGATAAAGTAACTGTATTTTGGGCTCTTATGGCAGGGGGCCTACTGTGTGTTGACATCAGGTGTGGAGGGCATGACACAAGTTGAGGTCCAATGGTCTATCAACTGTTGAACAGACCCATTTATTTTGAGGATACTATCCTAGCTCAAAAACCCAGGTGTTAACTAGACCGCAGCTTGGTGAGCGAGAGGGCTATAGGGTACCGTAGGAAGGTGTACAACTGAATGTCATCGGTCATCTCAGTGACCTCCTCTCAAATAGAGCAGAACTGCAGTGTCCACAACACTAAGAGTCATCTAGTGCCTGTTATGGACACTGCAGTTCTGTTTGAAGGGGAGGTCACTAAGATGACCGCTGATATTTGATCCTTCCAATATTACCCATATGACCACTCTCTCATCAAGCCGAGGTCTAGTTAAAACCTGTGTTTTAAAATGTCTTGTTTTTGGTCTTTGTTGTGAACATGAGGCCCAGATTTATTTTGCCCAAACTGATTATCTCATGCCCCTATGTTCAGAAAGAATTCATGTGGTTTTTTTTTACTCAATGTTAACATTTAAAGTTTGCATAAGGCTTCAAAGTAGGATGAATATTTGTCATGATGCATGAATGCAGCAGCTCTGGTGTCAAGCCTGCATGATGACCATTAATTACATAAAGTTAAACCAACATATATTTTACTGCTGTGAAGTTTGATAAATGTTTGTTGCAACGTTATTGAACTTTCAAGTACTACGACGATGTGCTCGCATATTCAATCATTTCATAGATCACTAGCTTGTAGGACAAAGACAAAAGCACATTTCGAGTGTTGGATTTGTTGGTGTTTATTGACGAGATTCAACTTGTACAATTCTATGGATTTAAAGAACCGAAAAGTGCAGCACGACCTGAATATTCCAGATATGATATACTCCAATACATCTTTTCTAACCTTTTCATTTACAGAAAATAACAATATAAGGAAAACATCAAGTGGCATTATTATGTTAATTTCGATTCTGCATATGTCTTTTTTCATCTATGTTGGATTTTGATAGTGTGAATTTATTCATTGCTGTTAACCAATATGGTTTAGTTTCAGGGTTACAAGTGGAAGCTATTATCCATTTACAGAGTTAATAAAAATAAGTAGAATTTGCTCAAGTAACAAACTAAAATACCATACAGTCTTCATGCATTGTGATAAGCCGAAGCTTTTAGTTATCAGTTTTTTTTCCATCTAATACATAACAATAATATTACATAAGACAATTGAAGGTGACGGGGAAACACTTGTACTATAATACTTCCATAATGAGACTAACTGCAATTATAATACATAATAAATCGTCTTTATCGCCACAATAATACCTACAACCAGTAATAATAAATAAGTCAGCACAAGCAATCGGTGACATTAGGAATGAAGCCGGTTCGACGTTAGACCTAATGTTTTTCCTCCATAACTATAATTACAATTTGTGTGTTTAAATGAAGATTCCTCTGATATACATACACGTATATATATATTCATATATATATATATATAGCAAATACCTACATGTCAAAGATAGCTTAATTTCTAAAACTCATTTGTAAGACAATCACTTATTTTCATGATGTAAACGGGTTCCAAGTAGATAGCGGATAGGCAGTGTGGTCCAACCTCTTATATATTATCAAAGAAATAAGTATATTAGATAGCGCTTAGTTATGTTGCTTATTTTTGCTCCACAGATTTCTCTTGACCATGCCAGCCAGTAAATGTGTAAACTGAGACTTCTACTGCAAGTACAATGCTAAATCCATCTTTGTAGCCATCCCTCTATGCATTTCTTACCATTTCAATCTGTACCAAACTTACAGTTAAGCTCAGAGTACCAGCATACAATACTTGGGAGTGCCACAGCCAGCCCTTAGCAATGCCCTTAACATGAAGCAATCGCATTAGAACTACACACGTCTCCCACCTCTACAGTCAACCGCACAGTCTGTTCTCCGTTGGTCTAAGTTTTAACTTCAGACCAACAGATAATGACCATCCCAGTTTCTCACTCCACTTTTTGTCATGGTCTTACTCAAGTTTGACATGGCTTTGTTTTCAATATATAGTAGATTTAGGTTGAAGTCACAGACCACTGGCTGTCAAAAACACCCCAAGCCAATCTGACGATTGTCAATAATTCTGTACATAATAAAGATAGGATAAAATTTGCCTGGGAGCCTTTAAAATCTTATACAGTACATATTTCTATACAGTTTATACTTCAATGGAATTTACTGGGGAAACTCAGATAAATCATTGTTCTTTTGTTAAAATCAAATGTATCTTTATTGATAAAACCACATCAGATTGTTCACCATTAAAATATTTATCCAACTTTACATATTCTCTCCACCTACAGGTGCCACTTTCCCTCCTGTTTCACACTCTTCAAAGTGGGGCGTAGAATGAATCATATTGCTGGATAGGATAAGCATAAAAGTAAACTACTCTAAGTCGATACAGAATCACCTCACATATATATTTGTTTTCATTTTCACCATGAACATGTTCTCTATGATAGAGTAATAATGATATACAGCTTCATATAAAGTGACATGGTCTGCTAAAATACCAAGAGATGGGCACTGCTGGGCACTGTCAATGTTACACCACCTCACTAAACAAGGACCACCCACCAGATGCTACTAAAAACAGAATTGCACTAATATTTTTTGTCTTTTTCATCTTTGTCACATCACACACCCAAATGGGTCCAGGCTGTTTTTAAAAGCAGCCTGCTTTTTTTTTGTATTATTATGTTTCCATTTTGTTTCTGTGGGCTTATTATTATTACTTGTATTCATACTTGATGATTATCATTAATTAAACTACGACAATAACTGGAATGTACAATTACACTTGGTCTTGTGCACTAATAATCAATCAATGAACATGGCCCAAAAACAGCTTCTAGCCTAGCAGAATTCGACTCAAAGCAGCGGAGCAATAACAAGACACCGATATGCACACCCTCATGCCTGACCCCTGTCAGCTCCTCCCCCTCACTGCAGTGTGACAGCTGCATTGGACACGCCCACTTTCCATGATTGACAGCTTGGAGGACACGCCCCCAAAGCCTTTCTGTACAGTAGGGCACCGGAGCACAACCAGCCTACACCAGCAGGCAAGTCTTGATGTCTGACGTATTACCGTTTTCAACAAAGCTCACCCTGCCTTACCCCAAGTGTTTCCATCCACAAGAAAATAACAAAAGTTTCTTTCCTTGCTTGTTGTACTTTTTTCCATAACTCATTGCTTTTTGTGATTGTCTTCCCTGGTCAGCCACCAATAGGGCAGTGTGTCTGTAGCTGGCTTCGGGTGGCCGTGCTCCGGCACGCCACCTAGTGCACACTGCCACCAACACCGCTCACCGTTTTACACTGAACAATGATGATAATAATAATAATTACACAATAATGTCAATATCTCATTATTATAATGATATCCGCCACACACGTACACAGGAATAGCAGGAGCTACAGCACAGAAACAGTCTTCCGAAACTTTCACATTTTGTTGCCCTCTCCAATAATATCATCCTTGCCACCAATCAAATCTGTCATAGTCCTAGCCGGAAGATAATCTTTAGAGCAGTAGTAATTAAGGAGTGTTTTTCTGTTCATTTCACTCATGCTCCCCCTGTCTACATCCCAGTCTTCTGAATCTGTCTGATACTAAGGCCATAATCCTACTCTGTGATGAACTAAGAGATAATGTGATGTAAGGTAAATACAGCAGTTTATATTGCACAATCTGAAGAGCAGGGGGGTAAGCCATAGAGGTGTGCATCTCTTCTTGTTTCAAACTTTCTATTTCTTCTTCTTCATGGCTCCTAAACCATTGAGACATAACCGAAACATTCCGAAGCTTTCACTCAACAAAGGCTGTCAATTTACAATTTCCACTTCCCTTATAAAGCGAAGAACTGCTGCTAGCAGAGGCCACAGAGGGCAATATACAAATGGCTACCATACATACTAGTGAGTATACACACTAAAGGGTGGGTTTCTTATCCTGATGTCGCTGTCTTCTTCACTTAAATGCCATCGTACCTTGTCGACTGAACTGTCGAGACACCATGCGAGACGGGATTGGTGACAAGGAGGGGTGTGGTTGTGTGGGGGCCCGTGCTAACCCCAGCGTTAGCGCCCTCAGAGGTGGAGGTACAAAGCAACAATGGCTGTGATGTTTCCCTGTTATTCACAGTTTGGTAAGGACTACAGCACACAAGACTGGGAGCACATGAAGCACATATGACTGGACACATAAGGACACGGCAACCCCAAAAGGTTATTATAGTGGCACGAGGACGAGTTACGAAAGCCGACAGCAGGCGCCGACAGCCTCAGCATCGACAGATGTACTCTGAATCATCCGAGTAGCATCAGACCAACTCACACCAGCGCGACACTTCCGACACCAGACACTAGCCAAAAACACTGGCGGCAGCTCGGAGAGATAGAGAACTCCTTTTGTATAAGCGTTGCCTACAGGGGGTGAAAATCCTAGCCCTTGGGGTACCGGTACACTTAAGAGTGTAATATGTATATGAAAAAATATGTAACAGGGTCTCAAGCCTGCCCTTGAGTGCACAGCTGACTGGTGCAGACCATGCCCGCCCTGCAATCACATGATCAGTTAGTTGCCATGACAACCATCAGAGAGTCTTATTAGCGCCTAACCAGCAGGTCCGCCAGGATGTGTGTTGTCGTCTGGTGAGTCGAGCATCAACTAGATGGTTCAACTAGTGGTAAAGGAGAGCAGTCAACCTCCCCAACCTTTCTATGGAAACACAGACTGCATTGGTAAAGGAATACTTACAATTTGTGTTCTTGTGTTTTTGTTCTTTCCTGGTTTTTAAAATCAATATTCAAATAGGATCCACTGCCCAAGGTGGTGTCTAGCGTTAGCAGTGGTTGCCGTTCAGCGAGACACCATGACGACAACATTGTTACTACCAGCGGGAGGCTGATGGGTGACAAGTCTCAGAGAACCTCCACTTTATATATGTCAATATGTACACAATGCTACAAGGGTTCAATGAGGATCTGCATGTCCATAACAATGTTGCCGTCAGTGCGTCTCTCACATATTTATTATTCTACACTATTTCCGCTCGCTCTCGCTCTCGTGCACTCCCTCTAGTTAGTAGTAGCTCAGAAGGTGAGTGTAGAATCATCCCACTCCAACTCGCGGTCTTTAACCTTCTCTGACTCCTCCTCCGAGCTTTCTAACTCATCGTGGAAACTGCTTGCATCCTCGTCGTCTTCAGTATCTGAGTCTTCCGGACGTAGCACATTCACTTCATGGTCATCCTCATACACTGCCTGTGACGGGAATAAAGCAATAATGGGAAACGTTAGACTCTGTTAACTACAAAAGGCTGAGGTATTATTACAACTTTTAAATGCTTTTTTCCCTCTTTAAATATAGTAAATATTGGAACAAAAAGAAAGAGCCTCATCAACCTATATTGACTCTAAAGGGTATTAGCGTCGCGCGACTGTCCATTTATAATTTTCCCTAGTTTCCCTTATGTTCACACGGCCTGTCTTAACCAGGGTTCCCACAAAAATTTCAGATTGAAATTCCATGACATTTCCATGACATTCCATGACAAAAATATCGATTTTCCATGACATTTATTATATTCTTCTGGGGGTTAAGGGGCTTGACCTCTGAAAAAAATCCTAAAATCTAGAAGGGAAATGGTACATTCGCAGAGATTTTGTAATATTTATTCTATTATTTTCCATTTCCATGACATTCCATGACACACAGCAAATTTTTACAAAATTCAATGACATTCCATGACTTTCCATGACTTTCCATGACAGCTTTCAAATTCCATGACATTCCATGACTTTCCATGACTTGTGGGAACCCTGCTTAACATTTCACAAAATTCACCGACTTTCCCTGACAACTTTATTGTCCATGACTTTCCCCGACACGTGGAAACCCTGATAGAAAAATACCATAAAAAAACACCAATGGTGTATGTGCCTACCTCCTGATCCATGGGGTTAACTGTAATGGTGAGGGCAGAGTTGTCCCACTCCATCTCAGGCTTCTCCTCGGCGACTCCCTGCGAGCGCTGGTGGGCAGCGCGGATACGGATCACTCCCAGCACGATCATGAAGAGGAGGAAGCCGACGCACACCACCACAATCACTGTCACTCCCACACCTGTGTCAACGTGGTACAAGGGGGGCATTAGTATCAATCTATGGTGTCAACTTCAGGACATACAAGTATTTACCAACTTTTTATATTTATACAATTGAACATAAAAATGTCAACTCCAGGACATGCGAGTATTTACCAACCTTTTATATTTATACGATTGAACATAAAAATACCACTTAGAATGTACGAATTCCGGTGTTTAACATTGGGAAATTGCAATAAACCAGGGATATTTTTGCTACTTTATAGTAGTTAAGGGTTATCATTTTTAAACAACAGGGTAGCATAGTAACGCTCTGGCATTTTCGCAGCTTATCAACCCCCCCCCCCACCCGCGTAAAAAATGTCCACCCTCCCACTCTGGTCAAGGGGATAGAATTTTTCCCCGCCGCCTGTTGTTAAGAAATGATCACCCCCTTACACCTGTGGAGAGGGTACACTACAGGTAGCCGTCCTTACCAGAAGCATTGGCGTGGTGCTTCATCATGTTAGCGTTGCTGGGGTTGGACAGAGTGTCAAACTTCTGCAGCGACTCGACGTGCTTCAGTACGTGGGCCTGGGGCACCGACTGGTGGTGGATGGTGTGGATCACGTCAACCTGAAATAGTAACAACCCGTTAGAGACTGATATGGCGGAAATTGTATAACCCGCAACTAGAGTCTGAAAACTACTAATTTGTACTGTACAGTACTATAGGCCTACTAGTAAAAACCTCCATCAAACCACACCCAGAGTTTGGGTAAACCTCTATAAGCGAGGTTTTAGGAAATTGAGATATATCAGTTGCTATCAGGTCAAAAGGCTGCACAGAGGTCGATAAGTACCGGTATATAAAATATACCGTCCATACGACCAGTTAATATCTCGCAGATATTTCTTCCCCTTTAATTTAATACATGCAAATTTTCAACCGATTTAATCAACCCTCATGTTTATCCTACATATTGCAGAAAATACTTGGCAAATTCTGAATTACATTTTTTAAAACAACTACAGGCAGTTGACGTACCTTGACCTTCCACTCGTTGGAGACGAAGCGGCCGTTGAGTTCGGAGCAGGTCAGGGTGAAGATACGGGAGTTCATGTCTTCGGGCTTAGTGTTGATGTAGTGCATCTGACGGAGAACCATCTCGTAGTTGTAGATCTTGTCAGCTCCTAAGGAATAAAGAGAGCAACATGTTAGAAATAGTAAATAATACCTGTAATCTTCTGACCCTATAGTGTTATTAAGGGTCATCAAGAGGCACCAATGCATCAGTTACTCGCCCGGGGCACCATTATAACAATTGAAGTCTTAACATCGAGATCCACAAATTAAGTCCTTAATGTACATGTATATGCATTTTGTATAATACAGGTTAAGATAAAGGTTCTGACCCCAATTTACTAATTGGATCAGTATTTAGTTTCCCAAGTACCTAGTCGTGCATGAATACTGATCTGACCCCAAGTTTTACTAATTGTAACAGTATTTAGGGCCTTATTTAGTTTGACCAGTATGGTAGTGTCTAAGTACTGACCGGCAATGATGGCTCCTTCGGCACTGTGGGAGCCTTCCAGCCCCAGCTGTTCCATGAGGCGGTCCGGCAGGCGGAGGTACTCAGTTTCCACGTTCATCGGAGGGTCTGTGCGCACGATACACGAGTCGAGGTGGTACGACTCGGACGTAGCCGAGTTGCTCTTGGAGTATGTGTCCTGCTGGTCGGCAAACTTGTCAGACTTCTCTCTCAGGATCTGCTTTGTGGCGGCATCAATCTGGGAGGGGGAGGAGAGGGGGTGTTTTAGTACAAGCACACCAATGTCTGTGTTTTAAGCCTTTAGAGTGGGACTATGATGCCTCAAGTTTCATCATCATCTGTCGTCATGATGTATCAATTTTTTTAATTTTTTTTATTTATATATATTTTTTTTTGATGTATGTATCAATGCACAACTCACCACGGCTGCATTTATGCATCATGCCAACTCTTTGGAATGTTACCAAACCCATAGGGTCGGCATGGTACTTGAATGCAGCTGGCTGCCTTCATGCATCATGACGACCAAAGAGAATATTCAGCGGCTGCTTTAAGGTCTTAAAAATATATCTTACATATCACAACCACATATCATAACATTACCAGATTATCAACTATGGACCTAGGCCTATTATCTCATTGTTGTCAAAAAATCATTGAAAATGACTCCTGAAAAAGGGCTCCTCACTTGATATTAGTCTGTGTTTGAAGAAATAAATTTCAGTCCTGAAGAAGGCTCGAAAGAGCACGAAACGTTGACCACTATACACCAAATTCTGCACTTTTGTGTTTTCCTTATAGTACCTACATAAAACCCGGGGAGGGTTTTGGGAATATTGTTTTTTCCTTCTACATCTTACATTAAACCTCTGTATCCTGCTTACATTTCAAAACTTGATTCCATTTGGTGCTAGTGGATAACAATGGTATACTTTAGATTTATATGACATTGTATGAAATGGTGGCAAAATATCGAAGGGTAAATTTAATAGGTGGTATTCAGACACTGGGGACATGCTTGGGTAGGGTCTAAACATGAAATTCTCATCGGTCTACGGCGTCGGTGTTGTCGAACTATTCTCGGGATGCGACTGGACAAGATAATCGACATGATCTCAAGTCACCACATAGAACAAAGAAGTACGTGTGTACATGTAGGAGAAAGGTAAGACACTTGACTCCCAACATCACACATGTAGTGTTCCATGCCCAAGAAAGAGACTGCTTTGTTTTGAGCATATACCAATTATGCAGGTGATGGTAGCCATCTCCTCTCTCATAGTTACTATTAAAGTATATGAGAAAATACCCGCAAAATCAGTATGTATGCCGTCAAAGTCAAAGCCCATGGTAGTCCATGAAGACAGAGATCAGGTGAGTTTTACCACGCGTGGTAGTTTCTGTGGTGCCGTTTTGAAGTGTGACGCGTGTGAGGGTCGCTTGGACAAGCGCGGGGTATGCGGCTCGCCCTCACCGTCGTCCTCTTCTGAACAATCGTTTAAAGTCTGCCAAAACTTATTGTTAGAAATGTATGTTCACACAATACACCTCTTCAAAAGGTGATGGTAGTTGGCTCTCTGGATATAATTTCCTATTGGGCCTTTCCTTTTGAGCACTCATATCTATTTTAAGATTCTCAAACCCATTCAGATCGAAATTCCACGGCAATAAATTACCATTTTCCATGACCATATTTACCAAATCATCTTTAATTTGACTCAAATTTCTAAAATCTCAAAAGCAAATGGTACATTCCAATTGTATTTTGCTTTTTTGCCCATAATATTTTCCTAAAAATACCCCCATCATCCTAACCCCTGGGTGCCTACCTTGTCATTAGGCTCTATTTCCTCGCGCTCCTTGCGGGTCTCGGAGGAGATGGTGATGTCACGGAAGATCTTCTCTCCCAGGCTGACTTCGTGCTCGGTGCGGGCCAGGTTGTCGGATCCTGCAATGGTGATGATGGGTCGCTCGGCCTGCAGCACGATGATCAGAGTGTTGATGTCTGGCACCTGCACGCGGCGACCTCCTTCACAGCTAGACACGGGGGAAAAAAGTTGATATTTTAAAATCACCATATCGATATTATTTTCACAATAGAATCAGCTTCCCGCTTTCTGACTATATTAGAATATTTTAGGTTTATTTTATCTATTTCTTTGTTGATGATTAAGTGAAATACGGTAAATTCCCGTACACATAACATGCACTGAGACTAGAACCCTATGAGTATGACCATAAATGTTAACTCTGATACTGTACTATATTTTTATACATCTAGCCAAAACCCAAACTGAGACCATGGCTGGTTCTGATCAGATCTAATTGGGAAGATTTTCCCAAAGTAAAAAAAGAATCAATGTAGCTGGAATACTAAATCAATATTCAATTTTCTTGAGCCCCCCCCCAAAAAAAAAAATCAAATAGTATAGAAATCTGAGGTATATCAAAATGAGTGCGGCATGCGGCATGTTGAGTGATACGCACGTGAGGTCGGTCTGTATGGTGAGGGCGCGGTGGCCGGGGGTGGGGAAGCTGCGGGTGTTGATGTAGCCGATACGCTGTACCAGGTGCTCCACCTCCGTGCGGTTACGGCCATTGATGGTGATCTCTGTCATCTCACTGTTGAAGGCAACCGACTGCAACACAACAACCGTCTCATGTTACACATAATACATAGGGAACTCTGCACTGACCTTATAAGCCGACTAATAGCAAGGCCATAAAAAAGAGGTTCGTTGCAGGTCACCTGACCGACCCTATGAAAACAGGGCCGACCCTACGTTTTTTTAATGCAATTTTGAAGAAATTTCCGTATTTTTACCCTTTTTTGGTTAATTTTAGGGTCTTCGGAGAGGCCGGCTAGTGCTTTGATGTTTGAAAAAAAAAAATTAAAAGAAAAAAATCCGACCTACCGACCCTACAAGTTCTATCCATGTTACCTGAAACGAACCTTTTTTTTGCCCTATATGAATGCAGCACCCGCGGCTACACACTAATACTGTTAAGTCTCTCCTACTACTTGCATCCTTGTATAACCGGCACCCTGATTTTGAGGAAATTTTATCACCAACATCTTCAGTTTAGTACTTTACTTTATACTTTAAAATCAACTTGTACATGTATGTATAACCCACATTTTCTTTCTTTCTGCAAGTAGGGTTCGACCTAAAAGTGAAGTCGACTTAAAGCTGATGTTATATGATTAATTGTCTTACCATGCCGGTCTGCATCTCGCTCATGGCGTGGAACTCGAGCTTCTCCTTACAGTTGTTGAGACACTTGAGGACGCGGTCTGTCTCTGTCTTACCGGGCACCACGTTGAGACCGGCCAGGTAGCCCTTGAAGTAGTGTTCCAGTTTCTGTACTCCATCTACAAACACAGACCAGGACAGGGTTAGAAACACACAACTGGTAGTGCAGGAACTACTTTCATCAGGCCAAAAAAAAGGTTTGTTTCAGGTGACATGGGAGGAAAATGTAGGGTGGGAAGGTCGGATTTTTCTTTTTTCTTTTTTTTTTTTTACATGAATGTATAGATCTATTAAAGCCAACTTTTTTGAATACCCAAAAATTGACCAAAAAAGGCAAAAATGCGAAAATTTCTTCAAAATTGCAAAAAAACCAACTAGGGTCGGCCCTGTTTTGATAGGGTCGGTCGGGTGACCTGAAACAAACCTTTTTTTTTGGCCTCATCATGAAATGAGGTTACCGGGTAGGACCCATGAAATATCCTGTGTTTTTCTTTAACTCAAAATGATGGGTTTTTGTACATGTAGTTGTAAATTGAGATGCGTTCCGAATCTTTCATGTACATTTGTATCATGCCGGCTCTACGAGGCTAGAACGCTCAAAGGAGTCTGTATGTTGCAGCAACGCGAGTTGCTCGTCAGCCTTGCGTTAGCGCATAATAACAAATATGATGCATTGGATACATCCCTGGCGAGTTACTCGCAGGGCTGCATTCATGTATTAGGATGATGAAGGGCTTGACAAAGGGCTTGTTGCTTAAAATGTGCAGCCCTTAAAGCTTTAAAGCTTGACGGTCATGGTTGAAGTGAGGCCAAAAGCACTTTCTCTTAAGGGCTTGGAGCTCAGCTCTTACAGGCACAAGATAGGGTGTTATGTTGGAGCTGGACAAAGCTCATGGTCCCCTGTCCAAACACTGCTGTCCTCTGGTGGAACTGTTATTTTAGTCTATGTATGGAAAATGCTGAACTTATTCCCTGACGGCCCAGCTTTAAAGGGTTAATCAACAGAGACTTACTGCTCTTGCTGGAGCCTCCCTGCCAGCAGGCGCCGACCACCAGGCGGGTGTAGTGAATCTGCTTGCTGGGGTGCAGCGGCCAGTCGTCGATGATCTCAGGGTTGTTCTTGCCGCTGACGAAGAGCTTGCCATCAATGTACAGGCGCACCTGGGACAAGACACAGCACCAGTTAGTCTTCATGTAGTTCACATTGTTTGCTGTTCACAACTGCTACTCAGCAAGTCAAATAGATCTACAGCCATGGGCACATACACCAATGTGTATACCTCTCTATGGTCTGTGACAATAACCAAGTGTATAATGCAAGTACCGTACTCGACGTAATAGGCGTACAGTGCGCATAATAAATAATTATGAACACCTTTTAGTAGTTAAAGAGTTTAATTGTAGTAAAATATTGAGATATTTTTGGTTATCTATAGTTTAGAAATCGGCCCAAAACAGGGGGTGTGCGCTTATTAGGGGGTGTGCGCTTATTACGTCGAATACGGTATGCCAAAGTCTTGACACAAGCTCACCCAACAATCCTAAGATACATCCTAAATGAAATGGTCTGTCCCTTCCAGATGATCATTCTATGTCGACCTTTTTAACCATACTTTCTACATACTAAACATGCTTTATGTCAGGCTGATGCCACTCCAATTGAAAAACTTTAATTTTTGGTCACTCTTTCTTAGAAAATCAACATAATCGACAGAAATTCCAGGGAAAAAATCCTGCAAAGGCAGAAAAAGTAGCATGTCTGAATTGTTTCAGATTATAAATGCCCTTACCTGTGGGAAGTCGATGGAGATGGCGTAGTGATGCCACTGTCCGTCACACACCTGGGGGATCTTCCAGCGCCACTCGGCCGGGTTGAAGACGTTCAGGTCGTTACCGAGAGGCTCCTGACGCAGCAGGAAGATGAGGCGGCAGTTGTGGACGTACAGCGAGTAGTGGTGGCGGTTCATTTCTGTAAGACATTAAAGAAGGGAGACGGTTAACTCAGCGTATTAAACGTGTATAGAAAGTGGTGGTGGCGGTTCATTTCTGTAAGACACAAAGTGGGGCAGAGACGGTTAATTCAGCGTGTTAAACATGTACAGAGAGTGGTGACGGTTCATTTCTGTAAGACGCAAAGTGGGGCAGAGACGGTTAACTCAGCGTATTAAACATGTACAGAGAGTGGTGGCGGTTCATTTCTGTAAGACACAAAGTGGGGCAGAGACTGTTAACTCAGCGTGTTAAACATGTACAGAGAGTGGTGACGGTTCATTTCTGTAAGACACAAAGTGGTGCAGAGATGGTTAACTCAGTGTGTTAGACATGTACAGAGAGTGGTGGCGGCTCATTTGTGTAAGACACAAAGTGGTGCAGAGATGGTTAACTCAGTGTGTTAGACATGTACAGAGAGTGGTGGCGGTTCATTCTGTAAGACACAAAGTTGGACAGAGACGGTTAACTCAGAGTGTTAAACATGTACAGAGAGTGGGGGTGGCGGTTCATTTCTGTAAGACACAAAGTGGAGCAGAGACGGTTAACTCAGCGTGTTAAACATGTGCAGAGAGTGGTGGGGGTTCATTTCTGTAAGACACAAAGTGGGACAGAGACGGTTAACTCAGTGTGTTAAACATGTACAGAGAGTGGTGGGGGTTCATTTCTGTAAGACACAAAGGGGTGCAGAGACGTTAACTCAGTGTGTTAAACATGTACAGAGAGTGGTGGCGGTTCATTTCTGTAAGACACAAAGGGGTGCAGAGACGTTAACTCAGTGTGTTAAACATGTACAGAGAGTGGTGGCGGTTCATTTCTGTAAGACACAAAGGGGTGCAGAGACGTTAACTCAGTGTGTTAAACATGTACAGAGAGTGGTGGCGGTTCATTTCTGTAAAACACAAAGTGGGGCAGAGACGGTTAACTCAGTGTGTTAAACATGTACAGAGAGTGGTGGCGGTTCATTTCTGTAAAACACAAAGTGGGGCAGAGACGTTAACTCAGTGTGTTAAACATGTACAGAGAGTGGTGACCAGTGGCGGTTCATGTCCCCAGGAAAAAATAGGAATTCCTAAAGAAGTATGAAATATGGCATCTTTGGACGAGGTGGTGAGGATTTTAAGGCATAGCTGTATGACCGATTTCATGATTTCATCTCTGGCTTTATCTGCCTAGTTAGGGGAATTGTAAGGGCTGCAATAATGAATCATGACGACAAAAGAGCATCGCGCATTAACCATTAAAGCAACATTTCTCATCATGACGCACCAACTTATTACCGTAAAGTAAATCACTGGCGCCTAAATTGCTGGTGACTATTTATCAAGGACTCATTTCCCCATTTTTCAAAACAAAGAGGGTTTTAAGGCAACAACAGCGCACATGGTCACTTAATGAAAAACTAATATGGAACAAATGCGATGTGAAATTCATTAATTGCCTACCCATCTTCATTTAGGAACATTTTAAATTGTTTTGGTGGATGGATGAAAACAGGCAAATACTCAACAGTATCAAAATGGTCTTGGTTCCTCTTTTAGACACTGGGGTGGAAGAAAGCTTTCCCTGTCGCCTCATTAGATTCAATTTTTGTGCCGAGTGTCACATGACTGCATCAAGCAATGAGATGCAGCATTTCCCTCTGCCTCAGTGACATCAAACCCCAGTGACTCTTTGTAATGAGAGTATGAGCATTCTGTATTGCCTACAGCCATGTAGGGTCACCATGATGCATCCATGCATCAAGATAACAAAACCAGGGTTCCCACACAAATTTCAGATTGAAATTCCATGACATTTCCATGACATTCCATGTCAAAAATTTCAAATTTCCATGACATTTATTACCAATTTCTGTGGGGGTTAGGGGTCTTGGCCCCTGAGAAAATTTCTAAAATCTAGAAAGCAAATGGTACATTCTCAGAAATTGTGTAACATTAATTCTATTTTCCATGACATTCCATGACACACAGCAAATTTTAACTAAATTCCATGACATCCCATGACTTTCCATGACAGCTTTATTATTCCATGACATTCCATGACTTGCCATGACACGTGGGAACTCTGCAAAACACACAGTGCTGTCTTCAAGGGGTTAACTATAAGTAACACTGTGATGTACTATCTAAGTTAATCATGGACACTTAGAGCACCACAAGGTATCTACTTTATCTCTGATAGCGGTATGCACACTGCGACACATTATTCCGGTGCCCACGCGGGACACCGTTCATTACCGACCACAAGACGAATGGTCCCCATGGTGGTACGCGCGTCATACCGCTGTGTGATACATCACATTGTGGTGTGTAAAGTGGAGGCATTAAAGATGGTATGTCAGCTATAATTCGAGGATTTTTTACTCATGCCATATTACTATTGTATAAAGTCTCCTATGAATACCCCTAATTTTTAAAAGGATTGAAAGTTTCAAATTCTATAAAATTAGCACATGTAGTGCGATCCTTTTCACTGTTGGTCGACACTAAAACTCCCTATATTGTGGTACTGCATGGCTCAGTGCATTCTCTATCAAGCTAGTTTACCCTGTACTCACCTGGGGGAGTGACTGAGTCAGTGAGGTGAATGGGCTATATTGTTAACTATCTCAAATCATGTATTCATAGACAAATATCTTGCAAATATTGTGTACTGTGTATTGGCTAAAATGATTATGGAACCCATGGCATCCCTTTTAAGGAAAACATTTGTGAAGTGTATTAGTTTAAATACCATCTTTAACCTAACACCAAAACCTACCACCTTCTCCACACACCCGGGGGATATCAGCAGTAATACCGGCTATTCTGATGTATGATATTGTCTGTTTCTGTTCTGTCGGAATTTAAAAAAAAATTCCAATGAATTATATTTTGGGATGCCCCTTTAGCATATTCAAATAGACGTCCTAATCATAGGGTAATGTGGTAGACGAAGGTCTATCTAACCATGGAATGCCCATATGTGCTATGTCCTTTGTGGGAATGATGCATCATGAATGCACCCCTGGTGAGTCTAACCAAAGTGGTTTAAAAAAAAAGCGTTTTATTGGGTTGAATAATAACAATTTCATAGAAAAATGAAACTGATAGTAACCTAGCACATGCGCATTGCATTACTTACGCTAGGACCCCTGGACTGTTCTGTATATTAAAATAGCGTTGAAAAACACGATATGGCGGACTAAATATTGAGTACATTCATCATTATAGAGGGAAAAAACTGAAATTGCTTAAAGGACTCATCATTGGCCACTAGGTCAGCGGCATATATCTTCGACCAATCTCCAATATGCATCAGGTTATGAGGATGGATGTCCCTTGTGTGCGGAGGGCTACAGCAGGGGGTAATAGACCACAGATGTCGGCAATAGATAAGTCAGGCCTGATTATTATGCATTACTTGCAGTAACAGTGACATATGGGCAGCGGCAAATGTCGCCACTAAATATCTCCACTAATGGGCTGAGTAGGACACAGAGAAGGTTTTATCAGTCTGACTGGTATTATGTGCCTCTACATGGAAAAAAACGACACGGGCGACATGGCGACACGGTCGTTGTAGGCCCTTTTAAAAATCGAGGGACACAGGAAAATCGGGGATAAAAATCGACACACAGGTTTTTTCTCTCTATGTTCTTATATAGCTAAAAATCGACACAATGCCACTGTCCTACTGCTAAAATTCGACCCGGCGACACGGTCAAAATTGCGGGTACCATGTAGAGGCACTATTATGCTTTGTCATATTTGATGCTTAAACCACCACATAATGATTTCATGCACTGTGCACTTTGTCGCCATGATGCATGCATGCAGTCCTGGTGAGTAACTCGGCAGTGCTGCATTCATGCATCATGGCGACCCTTTGAGGTAGATACACTCCTGAGGAGACAGCAGGATGCGGCAAGGCTGGCGAGTAGCCACTGCATGACGATCAATGATCCCTTGAGGCAACGTGCCGTCCTTATAGGGCTAACATCTAGATTGCTCTTGGAAAGCATGGCTTCTACAAATCCCATCTAATCATTGCCAATCACTAACCCACCCACAGTCAACCAGAATTAGTAAGCCGAGCCGATATTGACCGACATAGATCACAATGTCACCTAACCTCATCAAATAGCAAAAGCAGCCTTCGTAGACGCTATGCCTCGATAATGAGTGAGTTATATTGGGTATTGAACATTGGACGTATAGGGTAGTACTGTAGTGTAGCAATATCCAGACTCAAACTGCAGGTTAGAGGACTATAGAGTCTAGGTCCAGGTTAGACGCCAGGTTTCATGGTAACTACCATAGATTCTCACGCATAAGCCTAACTCTTGTGTCTTTGAGAAATTATAGGCATGAAGCAGGTCTGGATGTGGTTATTTTATATTTTAGTATCAAAAACTCTTGTATAAGCCACAACCTCCTCTGGGCCCATCCTATAAGCCGCACTGGCGATCTGACTCGTGTACTAGCCGCGGCTTCTACGTGAGAGTTTCCGGTAGTCGCCGTGTACAACCAGACTCGCTCAACCAGTACCCCTTTCCACCACAAGGGCTGCAAATGGGACTGGTGGAACTGCTATATTTAGATTGTTACTTCCTGTCAGGCTGTGCAAAGGAATTGGTGTACAGGATTTGATTGGTCAACTCCTGAGGGCAAGTTAGTGAAACAAGTTTTTTATATGAGTTTGCCCAGACTCTACTATTATAGAGTCGGGGCCTGAGACGGCGTATAACTAGCTCAGACGGCTTCCTTCCGCGCTGTAATCATCAACAAGAAGGCTCAGTATCAGATCTCTCCGGCATCAAAGCACGGCCTACTATCTACAGCACACCGAGGGGCGCTCAAAAACCCAACACCCATATTCTCATCCATTACTGCACCAATTAGGTCATCACCAATCACTGCACCAACCCGCCCGTCTCTATACGCGCGCTACCCTCCGGGGTTTGAAGCGGAGGCAAGTAATTAACTTTTTCACACAGCTTCATAAAAGGTTTCTGTGATTCCCGCTGGGGTCGCTGGGCGTCCTCATGACGGAGGCTTTGTACTTGTATAAGTCTTCATCTAGTGATCCATCCTAATGGGCATTTCTATTCATCTTTTGATTTATTATTTCTTCTGCTTCAGTATCCATATCTTTTTAACGGCAATATCCAGTTATTTTCTCTGCGTCCCCATATACCTGAATACTACCAGAGCTCTCCCACTGGAGTTAAATAACAATAGAGCTGAGAAAGTTTCAATGTGTATTTATATTATGCCCCCCTCCCTCCTCCGCTATAATTTGTCTAGAGGGGACGGGCCGCCCACTTTGCGTTGCATGATTTTATTGCAGCTCTCTGATTTGAAGCTTTCAAAAATAGTCTCTTTTTTCTGAGAAAACACCCTTGTCATGCTTATTTGTGCTCTGCATTTAAGTTCCACATGCTTTTAACTTTTAGTGACCTTGTGGTTCGTGATCATCTGCATTTTGATTTGCCCCCTATTTTTCTTCGTGTCGTGTTTATGTGATTGTTGGTTTTTAATTCGCCAGGATTGACATAAAAGCCACAACTCGCTGAGAATCTCATTTTAACGAACCTCTCAGGCTATCATTTCAACGGCTTTGTGAAGCCATATCAAATTCAATATGGCCAAGTCAATTATGGCCTATTGCAGCAACCACCTCAAATTACATTAATCAGGATGTAAATAAAGATACATGAAATAAAATCTCCGAAAAAATCTTAAGAATTTAAATTCCCCTTCTCTTTATCCAAATTGGCAAATTGGAACAGATATCTATAAAAAGAAAATCATCGAAGTGAAAAATGGTCAACATTTTACATACGATAACATTTACATTGATAAGAAATTAAACATTACTGTAGAGTCTCACGTGTATTATTGATACTTTAAGGGTATTGATAGATGTCGTTGTGGACTGCAGCAGTAGGAAATCTAGCGTTTTGACCAGCTGACCGCAGGAGTAACCAATGACATCCAAGGGAGGGAAGATTTTGCATTTTTTGAGGTGTGTTGGTAAATGTCAGCAATCCCCAGGGCACCTTTTTAGTAGTGGTTGAAAGGAGAGAACTAGGCCTACCATCCTCATCCCCCCCCCCTAAATCTAACGTTTTGGTCCAACCTGTTTGATGCCCAGCCTTTGACCCTACATGGTCACTACACCCCCCCCCCTCCCATCCCATCCCATCCTCCCCTAACCCACCTGGCTCCCTGTCCAGGTAGCCGACAGACTGCTGGAGCAGGGGGCAGGTAATCAGTCAGTCAACATCTTCTCTGACAACAAAATATGCCCGGCATTAAGCTGTCCTAATCTGCAATGTCAGCACTATTTGTGTGACTCGGAGTGAGGCGCTCCTCGTGATTAGTGACATTGCCTCCTCGCGGCACTTCTCAGACCATCTACTCAATACTATCCGTCCGGTCTTTTTACGGCTCAAGTCCAGTGTCTTATTAAATCTTTTCATTTCAGTTCATATGCTGCTACATGATGCCTCTCCATCTGATTCATTTCACGATGCTAAATCAATACAAATGCACTGATTTGAGGTTCTCTTGCTGTCTGCATTGAAATGCAATCTGTGTGGTTCATTTTTAGTCTAATCTGTATCCACTCTGTAATCACCTACACTTTATCTAGACTGTTCTGGGCCGTCTTTTTGGATACCTTACTTTGCACAGAGGCGTAGGAAGCAAATCTTCATTGGGGGGGGGGGGGGGGGCACTCGTACTAACTTTATGTATCGGTTTTTATGCATGATGTATCATATACACACTTATATTAAATTGTATGGAAAAGTAGTATTTGAGGCCCCTTTGGTTCTAATTTGGGGGCCCTGCCCCCTCTGCGCCCACTTTTCCTTATGCGGGAAAGGTAAGAATTGGAAATTATGTGTATCATATGACATGTCTTGACAAATTTTGGGGGGGCACAAACATATTCAGCCCCCCCTTTTCCTACGCCACTGATTTCCCACAAAAGACCCTGGCTACTTCCTTCCCATCACCTGCCTCCTCTGATTCTGGAACTTGTAATGTCATGTATCATTTTGAAGGCCGGTTATCCCCGGCGCTTATACAAGACAGGCGCTTATTCAAGACAGGCGCTTATTCAAGATCGATTTTTAGTTTTTGAAGAGTCATTTAAAAACCACGATACCCCCGGGGCGCTAATACAAGACCGGCGCTTGTTCAAGACCCGGCGCTTAAACCCGACGGTAGGATATGGTATTACAATACATTATAGATCAATGACATCCAAAGTTGTACAGAACAACCTATTGCCTCCTTCCCATTGCTAAGGTTATATGGCCTCTAATTCTGAAGGTATAGGCCTAATGATGTACAACTGCCGCCAGTCTAGATCCGGCCCTCCTCCCTAGCTCTATGCCCTCTGGCCCCATCGTTTCCTCATATTGCGCTAATCATTGTTCACAACACAACAAGGGTCGCCGAACGGGACTAACATTCTCGGCGTGACACGTCATGGAGTCTCCGGGGAGCTTCTCTCCGTAATCATGCCCCCCATGCACGCCACAAAATGGAAGAGGGCAGACAAAAAGAGAATCACTCCGCGTCGGAAACTGAGGCTGAAATTGACAGTTGGCGTTATGTTCCTGCGGATCATCGAGGGAAAAACGGCTTGTACCCGGCAGGCAGGATTAAGCCCCTGTCAATTACAGCACTCCCGCCCAAAGCTGCCGGCAACCAGCACCCTCAACGTGACGTCACAGTGTCGTCTGCTTGGACGTGTTTTCACTTGTTCCCCAAAACAAAGTCATCGCCTTTGAACTCAATTCGCTCCTTCTTCCCGTGGCCCAAACCCCGGTCCCCTGACCCCAAGTATGCCCATTTAAAACTCCATCAGCTCACACAAAAGGCTAATTTGGTGCAGACGGAGGGGACTCGGCAAGTGACAAAACAATTATTTGTCCAGCGCATTCGCCACCGATTTACATTGGAGGGTCTCCAAGGCATTTCAAAGTGTTTCGCTCTGTTCGAAAGGCGTTGGGCGCGGGAGCTCTGAGGATTGAAGAGTTGGGAACGCACTCTGGACGCTGGGGAGTAATCAGTTATGATGAAAGACGGCCTTTTTACACATTAACATGCACACTCACGCTGCTTTTTCCCACACTTTCACTCAATCACCATCACTTCTGTCCCACATTTGTAAGGACTTTTTATCCCTGGCAAAAGAAAACCAACTAGGGTTGGTCCGAGCTCGGTCTGGCGTCGCTAATTATGTTTGCTGACTCTTATTCTGGACACAGATATTTATCTGGTCCTACATAATTTTGTACCAAAGAACGCCTACGTTTACCTCAGATAGGGTCTTGCAGAAACTAGATATGTGGCCTTTATAATGTGATAACCAAATTACCAGCTTATGCCAAGGCCGTCCTTGGTAATACCCAGAATGACGTCTAATATCACCATGGTTACAGCGGACTAATATTTGTGGGCATAACATTATATGCAAGGATAGTCACTATCATTCGTGAATCTAGTTATGATACAATGTAGTAGTGAATATATACTGCTGTGCAGCACAGCAATCTACATGTAGGCCTACTTCTTACTTATGAATGGCATAGACATCTTCCTAATTAGCTTTTTCTGCCTTGCTTGAAAGGAGCCCGTTGGCGTCAAGAAAGGCATCACCACATGTGCCTTTCTATATGTACCAACGATCAAGGAGATGTTTTCACTCATGTCTGGCAGTGTGCTCTGTTGTCTTTTTGGTGCTGTCTGGATCCGATAGACAAGACTCCACCCATCCGGTGGTAACTATTTACTCACGTTTGAAGAAGATATGAAACAGAAACAGTTTATTTCCCTCATAATTATATTAGTCCTAGACGCTATTAATTATCGCAGTCCTGTGACTTGTGAGAGCAAAAACGACGATCTAAGGACAATCCGACGTGTTTCTATTTTACTTTTCTGTTCCCTGTTTCCACACACGATGGCAACGTTTTTGCTCCCAATACATTTTGTACTGGTTTGATAAGTAGAATAAAACTCAAAATCCACTTTCATCAGATCACAAGTCCATTGTTCTCAAATTTCACTCAGAAAAGCAGCACATCAGTCTACATTTAGGCACAGACTGTTTCCCATTAGAGGCTAAAAGTACAAATGCCCATAAAATGCAGACACACTGACACGACGTGCTCCAGA
Source organism: Harmothoe impar (assembly GCA_947462335.1). NCBI lineage: Eukaryota > Metazoa > Annelida > Polychaeta > Phyllodocida > Polynoidae > Harmothoe > Harmothoe impar. The sequence continues at coordinate 17,999,839 of OX381716.1, forward strand.
CACCTGTGTCTAACAAAGTCTTTGTGCAACAAGTGGGTGTTGATCCTGTCACTTAGGCCAAAAAAAGGTTTGTTTCAGGTCACCCGACCGACCCTATCTAAACAGGGCCGACCCTACGTTATTTTATGCAATTTTGAAGAAATTTTTATATTTTTACACTTTTTTTGGGTCAATTTTAGAGGGGAAGAGAAAAAAAAGTTAAAAAAAAAAGAAAATCCGACCTACCAACCCTTGATTTTCTTCCCATGTTAATTGAAACAAACCTTTTTTTTGGCCTTATGATATTGGACATGGCTCAGTCTAGCGGCCGGGTAAATGTCAGGTAATGCTGGCGGCTGTATGTATGTACATACACATACTTTAAGGGTATGATGTACAAATATAGGCAATCTCAGAGGATTTAGTGAGGCCAATGATAAGAAATCTAACTGATGAAAATATGGAGGGTCATTAAGAGAATGTACATCTATCAGAGGAGAGCACCCCTTAATGTCTCATGGTGAGAATTATCACCTCCAGAATCCAACATAAATGCACTGCACTCCTGTGATCTCTTGAGAGTGTTAATATCATTAACGGGTGAGCTGCCCATAAATGACAATTTAATAGGGTAGTTTAAATGGTGTGAGGTGCTGGTATCTGATGGCATCTTCTATATTGCAGGATCGTGACATTAGTAGGAGGGCTCGCGAACTCTCCAGTCTAGATTTAGATTGAACAGGGATGAAAGGGACCTATTTAATCTTAAAAACTTGAAATGTCCAAATGAAGACCCCTGAATAGGGGTCCCCTATAGGTGATCACAGGACTTTGTGACATGAAAAATATCAAAATCAAGGAATGACTTGAATACTTTCATCCCTGATTGTAGCTGTGTGTATGGTACATAGAGGGTGACACACACAGAGGCCGTGTTTGTAATTGTTCAGACCCTTTCAGTGCGTGGGCGGCTCTGTTTTAGCCATGTCGACAGCCGTTATCTCTACAAAGCTCATTTTCCCTCATACTGATTATCATATGACATACGCAAATTGTTTGCTGCTCTGCTATATATACCTGACATCCTTGAATACACAAGAGTTTAAAATAACTGACGTACAAAATGGTACATGTAGAAACAATGGGTAAACATTTGGTAATTAAGGCCCATTCCAGACTATTCCCATAGACCTACACAATATACTAGTACGCTGCTGTTTATATTAAACAATCTCTAGCCCCAAACTCGCACAATCCATTCACATCAGAAATGTTGCTGAAGGCTGTTTTTTCCCCATCGCAAGTGGCCCTCTTGAGGTATTCTGCAATATGCCTACAGTAGCCTATATTGAGTGGCAGCTTCAAAACGCCCTTTGAACGCAGTAAGGCAAAAAAAAAAGAGGTTTGTTTCAGATAACATGGGAGGAAAATGTAGGGTCGGTAGGTCGGATTTTTTTTATTTTTTTTCTTAAAAAACATGAATGTACTACCCAACCTTTTTTAATCCCCTAAAATTGCCCCAAAAAGGGTAAAAACATGAAAATTTCTTCAAAATTGCATTAAATTTTTTTAGGGTCGGCCCTCTTTTGATAGGGTCGGTCGGGTGACCTGAAACAAACCCTTTCATGGAGGGACTAAGTCGCAGACAAAAGGTTGTATACATAACAGAATACCTTCTGTACATAGGCAGCCATAGCAGAGGTCACTAGCCGATACAGCTCCGACAATGAAGCCATATTGGTTCCCACAAAATAAAGTGGTATACAGCGGCAGATATTGCCTTTTTCTTCAAGCTCCAATATTGCTCCTTTTCTAGTTCTGACCTTTGAATATGGGAAAAGGAGAAGAGTGCCTCTGAGGGTTCATAACCGGTGGGAAATCTGTCAATAAAGGAGCACGTCGGCAGGCCTGCAGCGTGGGGTGCTTCCTTTTGAGTTTGTATGACTGGGAGCTGGTGAGCAGCTCTCAGGGACGCCTCCACCTTCCGCTCTACCTCCCAATCTCCGGGGGGCACTTTGTCCGCTCCGGGCACTCCCTGTATCTCTGCACCCTTCACACTTGATAAAAAGTGACGGATTCTGTCCATTTCGCACTTTGATTGAAATGTCCTTTCAATTGAATTTAACCATTCTTGTCTATATATAGATATGTAACAACAGATTTTGGGAGTCTTACTTTCCGGCCATGGTAAAGTGGAAGAAATTGAACATAGTTCCAGCAACTACCCTATTTCCTGTGTGGGCATACAGGCACAGTGTGATGCTTGATTGATTGATTGCTTTGTTAAACGTTCAGATGTACCTAGTACATTACAGACCTGTCTCAAGTTAGCAAGGAAGTCATCAACAAATAGTGGTGAGAACAAAGGAGCAGAAAAGTAGTATCTTCTTTCTCCCCTTCTTCCACAGAAGATTTCCAGGTTGAGGCAGAGACGAGGGAGGGATTCTGGGTAAGGGAGAGTGCACCCCACCCAACCTCACCTCACAAGCTGCTCACCGCCTGTGGCTGCTGCAGGCTGCGTCTATATATAGCTCACCTACACTGGTTACACCCTTACGGTTCTCTATTTAAGGACGGGCTTTACCCCCTTACGGTTCTCTATTTAAGGACGGGCTTTACCCCCTTACGGTTCTCTATTTAAGGACGGGCTTTACCCCCTTACGGCTCTCTGTTTAAAGTGGCATGGTCCGATTTTTTTCAATATTTTGAATTCTATTTAAATATGTTCAAAATGGCAGTGCAATATCATATTTGGAGGATGGGATACAATAAAATATCATTCATGGGCAATAACAGGCAATAAAAATGGTCCTGTGAAACACAAGTATAGCCTTTTACAGTGTTTTTTCAATGGTTGGAATTATAGCGTGCACTCCAGAAGTCTTAAATTGAGCATAAAAATGATTATTAGCTGAAATCTAAGCTGAATTACGGGGAATAATGTTTTATAAAGTAGGTAGGACATGAAGTATGGCGATATTGAACATTCTGGTTCAATTTTAGCAAAATCTATTTTTGAGCCCTAATCATCGGACTATGCCACTTTAAGGACGGGCTTTACCCCCTTGCGGTTCTCTTTTAAGGACGGGCTTTACCCCCTTACGGTTCTCTTTTAAGGACGGGCTTTACCCCCTTACGGTTCTCTGTTTAAGGACGGGCTTTACCCCCTTACGGTTCTCTATTTAAGGACGGGCTTTACCCCCTTACGGTTCTCTGTTTAAGGACGGGCTTTACCCCCTTACGGTTCTCCATTCAAGGACGGGCTTTACCCCCTATAACTGCAATAGGCAGCAGACGCAAATAGAACCGAACTCTCAGATCAGGGTTCCCACAAAAATTTCAGATTGAAAGTACTTGAATATTTCTTTTTAGAGTTTTCCATGACATTTTTTATATTTTTGTTAGGATCAGGTAGCTGCCCATTGAGAATTTTCTTTTCTAAAATCTAAGGGATTCTGTCAAATTAATTGTCATTGTCTTCATTTTCTTTGGCATTTCATGGCACATGGAAAAAAATTTCAGAAGATTCCATAACAAAGTTTTATTCCATGCAATGTGAAAACCCTGCCAGAGAGCTCATAAATGTATATATCAGAGTTTGAGGGAATCCAATATTACTGCAATTCCATACCTTTGCGATAATGCACCGGGATGCTCTTCAAACTGGCAGGATCTTTACCCCCGGCCATGATCGATACAAAACTGGCGCTTATTCAATATCCTGTTTTAGTGGTAAAGAATAATTTGGAGACCCCTAAATAATACCCCCAGCGCTTATACAAGATCGGCACTCTATTCAAAACCAGGCAGATTATCACAATGCTATAACGTACCTAGGTATATTTCAACCTACAGACTACCCTTAATTGCAGTCCGTCTTACTCTGATTTACATCCATTGCAAGCAAGCAGCAGGTATAGACCAGAATACCAGCTTTCGACACATCCAAAAAAGCTGATACGACTCGGACTTTGACTCAAATAACGGTCAGTCTTACACACTAGAGATATTTCTAGGCTCCCTATACGACCGATCTCTCAGTCACAAGTAACTAACCTAGTTAGTCATTTTCTGGCTCCCTATGCGACCAACCTGGGTAAGTTATTATTGTCAGGTTGGTCAGTACTGACCAACCCACCTTAGTCTTTTAATTTCCAGGGGCAGCCACAGAGTGGTAATCATAGTATCTTACAGGTGGCACCAACTAGAGGTATACAAATACAACACACCAATGATGAACCTAGGTTAGCCACTATTGACTGACCCCTCAGTCATTTTTGAAAATAATTTTGCCATTGTGACTAACACACATATGACGAACCTATAGTCTGTACTGACTTTAGAACCCTTTCAATCTATGGATTTTCAGTGTACTGCCCGCCCCGAGCACACACAAACCATACCAGTGAGTTTACCGCTGGTAGGTGGCCGGCGGGGGGGGGGGGCAGACTCAACTGCTCGTGAGAGGACTGAGCTGCTCGTGAAGAGGGGGAGGAGGGAGCTGAGACCATTATGCTAATGTCAATCAATAGCCGACCCTATGGTAGCGGCCCTGCCATGCAGACTCCTGCTGGTTGTGTGCTCTTTGTGTGCTGTGTCACCGCCTGCCCACTCCACCCGCCGGGCGCCCACAGTGGACAACAACAGGGCTGTTTGACCCTTTAAAGGCCGCATATACTGATTTAATGAATGTCCCTTTGATATCATGATGCACTTCTCAAGGATCAGGGCATTGCGTTGGAGCAATGCAAGCAAGTCACTCGCCAGGACTGGGTTAGTGCATCACGCGAAAAATGGACATGAACATGAAGCAGTATGCGACCCTTTAATATTAGCCCAAGTTGCCCCTCCAGCAACAGTCAAGAGTGGAGAGAGGAACGGTTCTCTGAGCTTTATGTAGAGAAGTGGGGGTTTAAGGGTTGAAATGCCTGTGAGAGTGCTGGGTACTGAGTGGTGCCTGGGGGTTGGGGTGGGCGGCGTGAACTCTACAGACTGATAGCAGGTGCAGCCATCAGGAAGGAGGGGTGGGGAGAGCTGCCGTGTGTAGAGAACTGCTGATAGACAATATAAAAATGAACCCCACACTGCTATATTATTGACAACGAATCCTCTCCACTTGACAACTGTTGATGATTCTTTGCTGTAGTGCCCTAATATACTTTACATGTACACAGATGCCCTTTTATTGGCATGATACATGAATGCAGCACCGGCAAATTTACTGCACTGCATTAGTGCATCTGTACAGCAGATTCCCACAAGGCCAAAAAAAAGTAAGAAAAAAATGTTAAAAATTTTATTTAAAAAAACACACAAAAAAACACGACCTACCGACCCTACATTTCCCTCCCATGTTACTGAAAGAAACCTTTTTTTTACCCAATTTGGGATGCTGTGGTCCTCTAAAGGAATTATACAAGTAGAATTCAGTATTGTACAGTACAGTCTGTATTGTAAGAGTAGGGTTGAATGCACACCAGAAGGTATCTATGTCTACTACGCCATACCCTATGCATGTCACAAAGGCACTTGATTCAGTCGCCTCATGCAACATGCAAGGGCAGCCCCAGATATATTCTGGTGGCAGTGCACGGAGGCCCACAGGTGGCCGGGGTGGCAGATGACTCTGTGCTGGTGTCATATCAGGTATTTATTATACGATTGGGGCTCTGATCGTGCTTTTTATGGATAACTCAGTTCTGTTATCACACGATAACAGCACGATTGAGGTGAATATTTACAGTTAAAATCCTACGTTTCGTCGGAGGATCGAACCCGGGGCCACAAGACTATGAGTCCAACGCCCTATCCACCAGGCCGTGCTGGCCATACAGAAATAGGGGGTAAAACAAGAAGTCTACAGACACATTCTCAGGCCTCTAGCTCTTATATTAACAGAGATACAGCAATTTTTACACTTTTTGTTATAACTTCTCCTAAAATCAAATTATTTTAATAATTTCTTTTTTACAATAAAGGTAGTAGTTGGACTTTACTTATCTATTCGTTAAAATAATTCTAGGGATTTTTTTTCACATAAATATAGGCACTTAAGAAATGGTACGTTTCCACTCGGATTCGAACCGGGGATCTCTGGTTTGTGAGGCGAACACTCTGGCGCCCATTCATTTCTGGCAGTGGTAGAAGGGTAGGGAAATGCTGGCTATATTGAAGTATACAGGGGAGCAGTTAGTAACCAAAACGGCAGGTGGCGACGCAGGAGTACAGTCGTATAAGTTAATACTGAGGGTATGTTCGATTTGAAATAATGACTGCTCCCTGCGCCTAGCTTGCTCTTCCTCACCTCCGCTACTGAAGATTTCCACAACATGGCGACTGCACCCTCTGTACAAGACGACTTAGATACAGGGCTGGGCATGTTGTGATATGCTGGAGCAAACCTGGAAATCTTTGGAGCAAAGTATTTCAGATGGGCACACAGTAGCCTAACTAGATGTGTGTGTGGCGGGGGACCCCCCCCCCCCCCCAAAAAAAAAAAGACAACAAAAAACACACAAAAAAAGACAACCCCCCAAAAAAACAAAACAAAAACTCCTTGGGGTAAATTTTGGGTGTGAAATAAAGAGAAAATTTGGATATTTCTGTCTTTAGTTTGGTGTGCTCTGATAGGTTTCAGGGCAGATTGCTAATAGCTTTGTTTTGGGCACATTGCTCCCGGAAAATAATTTTAGAATGGTGCATTCTATTAAAGAGATTGTTGGCACATTGCTCTAGGAAAATTTTGAGATTCTACTTTTAGATGCATGTTTTTTATGAACTTTTAGGGATATATAATATTATTATTGGCTCCAGGAAAACTTTGGATTTCTACTTTTAGAAGGGTTCTGAGGAGTTTGGGAGCATACTGCTCACCCAAGATTTGGAACTTTTACCTTTTAGAAAGATGTATTATGATGGTCTAAGGAACATGTTCTACAGAAAATTTAGAAATGTCACCTAATAGTTAATTTTGATGTATTTTGATCATTTTGGAAGTATGTTGCACCAGGGAAATTTTGAAAATTGACTTTTAGGTTGGTGTATGTTTGTGGTGTTTTGGGAGCATATTGTTCCATGAGAAATTAGTAATTCCATGTGCAGATTGGTATATTTTGAGGGGATCGTGAGACAATGTTCCAAGAAATTTGAGAAAATTTATCTTTAAGTTGGGGTATAGTTTTTGGGCATGTGGCTCCAAAGAATATGGGCATTTTACTGTCAGATTGGTGTATTCTGTTGGCATATTGCCCTGGTAAAAAAAGTTTGGAATTCCACCTTGAGATTGGTGTACTCTGAGGGGTTTGTGGGTATATAACTCCAAGCAAATTTTGAAAACCCATTGTTATATGGGTTATGGGGAATATTGCACTGGGAACACTGTGAAATCTATTGAAATAGTCCTAACTTTGGTTCTAATTGGAATATTTACAAAATTCTTTCATCTTTAGAAAGCCCAGACTTTCCCTAATGCCCCTGTCGCATTTCCCATGACCTCTGTCGCACATATTTTGCGACAATGCGACAGGTGCCCAGCCCTGAGATATCATTCAAAATGGCGAAATTAGGACGTTTTAAAGGTAAATAAGGACATTTGAGTCAATAAATCGTATAATAAACCTAAATATACAGCAGTCCAACATTATAGCACTCCAATGCACTATATGGATATATATCTAAAACTGGACATCGACATCCATGTAACAGAAAGCTATATTTATTAGAAGTAGAAATCCATGAATATCTATATGAAGGAGAACACCATGTTCATGCCTATATGTCTGTGTGTATGTTCATTTCGAAATTCAAGATTGCAACCATTGATTGAATGCCACCATGCTTTCAATGTAATCTCGAATTGCAGTTGCAGTAGTTTGATACTAATAAAAAAAAATCTATTCTATTTTTCTTTCATGAACAGTTGGCATCCCATAGATTCAAGATGGCTATCACTTATTGAATGTCCTGATGCTTGAAATGCAATCTTGACTTGTAGTTGCATTAATTTGATACTATCAAAAAAACAAATCCTATTTGATTTTTCCTTCATTCAACCCATTCAAGATGGCTACCATTTACTAAATGCCACAATGCTTTCAGTGCAATGAAGAATTGTAGTTGCATTGATTTGATATCTATATAAGAACATTTCTATTTGATACCTTTTTCAAACACAGTTGGCACCCCATAGGTTTAGGATGGCCACCATTCATTGAATGCCACAATGCTTTAAATGCAATCTTGAAATGTAGTTGCATTAATTTTAAACTGTTAAAAACATCCAATTTAGTTGTTTTTTTCATGAAGAGTTGGCACCCCATAGGTTCAAGATGGCCACCAATCATTGAATGCCATAATGCTTAAATGCAATCTTGAGTTGCTGTTGCATTAATTTGATTCTTAAAAAAAAAAACTTTCTTTTTTTTCTTTCATGAACAGTTGGCACCCCATACATTCAAGGTGGCTACCAGTCTTAGCATGCCACAATGCTTTAAGTGCAATCACAAATTGTAGTTGCATTAATCTGATACTAATAAAAAAACTAATTCTATTCTTTTATTTATTTATGAACAGTTGGCACCCCATATATTTAAGATGACTACCATTCATTGAATGCCCCGATGCTTGAAATGCAATCTCGAATTGTAGTTGCATCAATTTAATGCTAATAAAAAACAAATTCTTATCAATTTTTCTTTCATGAATATTTGGCACCCCATAAGGTGGCCACCATTCATATTAATGCAAATAGAATGCTTTAAGTGCTATCACGACTTGTAGTTGCATTAATCTGATACTAAAAAAAAAAAAATCTATTTGAATTTTCTTTCATGAACAGTTGGCACCCCATAAATTAAAAATGCACCCAGCACCCAGGTCAACAGCTATATACAGACACGTGTACCTCCCCTGCCTGTTCTCCTTCAATGCACAGTGAAGAGGGTGGGAGGGGGTGACCATCAACAGTGCATAAACACTTTGATTGGATGACAATGCAGTTTTTATATTACAACCTAAATTTGTGCAACGAAAATCATCAAGAAATACTAAGTATTTTTTCCAAAGAATAGCTTTTCTAGAATGGCTCGGTATTCAGGAATCCTACTGCGAATAAAAAAATGTCAAATTCTAATTCTAAATACCTGAAAATTGAGAAATGCTGACGTTCACGGGTTATGTAGGAAATGTACTAAAAACAGCAAAAAAGGGCAACAAAACCCTAATTTTCTCAAAAACTGTTCAGTAGGATTTTTTCTAACTGAGGTTCCACTGTTTTCTACCCTCATATTACACATTGGCATAGAGAATATATTGACACCTAGTCAGGATTTTGCGCTAGGAGCAATCTGTGAGGCGAAAAACAGCCAAAATGAGCCACTGGTCTGAAGTATAAAACTGGGCATCGATCACTATAGAGCTACAAAGAGACAGAGAATCGATGTCCAGTAATAATATATGGATAACAGGCACACTCGGGCCTATATACGTATATAACACCCTCGGTGCTTCGCACCTCGGGCGTTATATACGCATATAGGCCCTCGTGTGCCTGTTATCCATATATTATTGGTTAAGTATTGCTGTCAGTTATCTGGCTGGTAGTACTGTGTGTGGGCTGGTGAATGTTTGATACTGCCAGAGGACATCTAATCACAAGGCCATTTACCAGGGGATGAGAAAGGGGCTAGTGTTGTAATGTGAAACACATATTAAGCGCAATTGTTGTGTCACGTCTTGTCCACAGGTCACAACGTGTCCACAGGGTCCTCACAGGTCAGGGAAAGACGCAAATTTAGAACCCACCCAAAAAGGAAATATCAGTTACAGTTTATTATGGCATAATTGTAGGCAACATCTTATTCTATTATGTATTGTATATTGCCAGGCTGGGAGATTCGGTCTCTAATGATATCTTTTTTAGTGTACTCATTAAAATTGATAATGGACCTTGCAAATTTCTACAAATATATTAAGTTCATGCAAAGAAGGTAATGGATGTGGTCACTTTGTAGCATGTGGTCAAAACGTGACTCCATAGCAATACAGTCTGCAAGGACAACTTGAGGGAAACAAAAACAGCACCATCCATAATCACTTTCAAATTCTGCAAACATACAGAAAACCATACTTTTATATTCATTGAAGTCACCCGATACGTCTTGCTGGGGTGGCAATTCATTTGTATGGGTAGTCCTCTAAAATCGACATGGCGACATGGGCATTTCTTAAAATCGACATGGCGACATGGGCATTTAAGTGACATTGGCATTTCTTAAAATCGACATGTGACATGGGGCTTAGTGACATGAAAAAGGAATCTCATGTAGAGTGAAGTAGGCTACCAAGTCCTTTCTTCAAATTTGGTCACTGTGGGTTTTCAAAATCCGAAATTTTGCTGGGGCCTGTGGCCCCCAAAGACCCCCATTTATAACTCTCTCTATTCCCCTAAATTCTTTTCCTTAATGACACTAGTGACATGGCTTTTTCCTTAGTGACATGGCCATTTCTTAAAATCGACATGCGACATGGGGACCCCCCCCCTCCCCATCTACCGCCCCTCCCCCCCCTATTTGCATATATTTCTGTTAAAAGGACATCAATTGGAAGTCATGCCATGCAATCAAGCAGTAGGCCTGTGATGATCTAAGACCTGTGTAATGGTCAGGGCATTCATTGATGACTGCTGTCAGATCTCTGTGATCTCCCAGTTACTGTGAGGTCAACACGGGGTCACAGTCGTCTTACATGATGCCGCAAATGGCTTCCTGTTCATTCATCAGCATGATGCGCCTGCAAGTTCCTGGCGGGAATTGCATTGTGTCGACCCATCCCCAGTGTATCTACCCTGCTGGATTGGAATGATGCATAAATGCATGCATCATGATATGAGAATGGCATAAAAACACTATGCCTCCCTTGTAGGGTTAACCAGGTAATCACACCTAAGGGCATTGCCCCCAGGTCTGTCTGGACAGGACATCCTCCCCCTCATCCACCTATTGAACATCACAGACCACGGCCAGCGGACACCAGTGGTTCCCCGAGCTCTCACCAGAGGGGGCGACACTCATTGCTAAGACGGCAACCAGCAGGCAGGTGAGCAGGTTGTATGCAGCAGCTGGGTGTCCAATGTACAAGGTGTTAGAGGGGGCTTCGTGTCAGGACTGCCTCCATTGGTGTCACCTTTGATGCCACCATCAGATCCTGTGTCTTGGTAGTCTTTGATACCCGGGGGGGGGGGGGGGGGGGCACTTTTTTTGACACAGGTGTGCGGCTGGACCTTCGATACCCCTTACCCTTGTCATGGGGATTTTTACCTCAGAATGTTACCCTTGTTATGGCATTTTCTCCCAAAAGCTTGGGGGAAAATGTAATAAAATAGACCATGTTTACTTAAATCTCCTCGAGAAATTCACTCTGGTGCAAATTTTGGTAAAATCTCGGACATTTTATTCAAAAGTAGACCCTTGTCATGGCAAATTTTCTTGAAAGGTGGACCCTTGTTATGTGGAGAAAAAGTACCCTTGCCAGCTGCACACATGTGTATACAAAATATACTAAGTGACCCCCCCGGCTTTGATATCGAGTGGCATTTGTGACTGAAGCCGGTCCTGAGCAGGCCTTGGCCGGCTATTTTTTTTACCTTACACAGATATAATCTTGTATATCTACTATATGCATATTACAAATATATTCGGTACTTAAGTTGTCTAACCCTATATTCACCTAAGATTATCCACCCTGGATGAACAGAGTATGGAGATTTATTTCATGTGGAGAAACAACATTGTTTTGTATGGGAAGGGCCGTTCTCCACACCTGTGTGGAGAAACTGAATCTCGTTCTCCACAGCTCCATTCTCCACGGTATAGTTGTGAAACCAATTTTTAAATATCATTTTAAAATGGAACTGATCAACATTCACATGAAATAAACACAGAGATCCACTCTAATCATGCACCTCGTGTGATACGACCCAAGGTCCCACTCGTGGAGAAACCTATCGTTCAGACAGATTATCGTGGACCTCTGTCTATATATTACCTGATTTAGCTCATCTCTATACCATGGTGCATATACAGTAGATATGGTACAGTCGAGAGAGATTCATAGCAAGGACACTGTTGATGTACAGCTACAAGGGGCCTTGAACCAGAGACTTGTCTGTACATCACACACACAGACTGCTTTAATACACTGCTTAAATAAACACAGCTACAGCCGTTAACGCCACCCCTGACAATGCCTCTAGGAGGCCGCGCTAAGCTATGGTACCGCTAATGCACTCAACTATGTGAGATATTAACACTCGGAGCCTATTCACGCACACCCTAATGTCTTCCCTATTCCCTTATGAATTATAAACCCGACCGGAGCCAACACTATACTCATAATTCCTCTATCGCCTGCCGAGGACGGCCATTTATAACCGGTACGAGCACCCGGCGCTCCCTTCCCTCCAGTACGGTAAAACCTCGCCTATAAGCCACGGCTTGTACGCGAGTCAGAGCCAGCTTTCTTTTGATACCAAACATGCCTATATGGGGTGCGGCTTATACGAGAGTTTTTATAAGTATAGTACAGTACTAAATTAACAATTTCCAGATACCCTATTAGGCTTATAGGATTTCCCAAAGTTAGGGGTGCGGCTAATACGTGAGGTTTTACGGTACGTGGTACCAGCCCGGGCCCAGTGCTACCCCCATCCATTTACCTCCCTATCACGTGACCAGCCCTCCTCTGTGCCTTTCTCAAGGCTGCTACATAAAAGCTGTGTAGAGGGCGCCACACATCCCCTCCTGCTGCTGGTCCCCGGCTCGCATGTAGACATGAAGAGTTTATGTCGTCCGGGAACCAGCGGCAGCGACAACGTCAGTGGTTTAGGCGGTCAGTATCATGTCGCCTTCATGTTGTCCATAACATATTGATACCTGCACTAAGCTGTCTAGGTTTCTTTTTCTTTCTTTTTTCAAACACTGTAAATGCTCAATTATCAGTCTAAACTTTGTATAAGCCGCACCCTAACCAGGGTGAAACATATAAGGCTCAGTCTCATGAGTTTGTAACAGTTGAAACGTCTTTGACCGGGTGTCGTCTTTGACCGGTGTCGTCTTTGACCGGGTGTCGTCTTTGACTGGGTATCTAGAAAAGATTATTTTTTCCAAAAAAAAAAAAATTATATATGTATATGGTGTAATGTACTTGGTGGGACTTCTTATTGCATAATACTTTGGACAGTGCAGCTGTTAAAGTTGAAGTAAGATACCCGGTCAAAGACGACACCGGTCAAAGACGACACCCGGTCAAAGACGTTTCAACTGTTACAAACTCATGAGACTGAGCCATAAGCCGCACTGGGGTTCTGACTGCAAGCCGCTGCTTTATGTCAGAATTTACGGTTATTGCCATTCTGGAGTATGACAGCTTTCCTCTGAGGTAGAGACAAACTACCGGTCTCAGCACCACGGCTCTAGCTGCATCCCACAGACATGGCATTTCCAAATAGCCAGTCCCAAGAAGTATCAGTCACTGGGAATGATCAACAGCAGCCACCCCGGCTTCATTACACGGGAGGTATTTTCCAACCCCGCGATAAAGCTCATGTGGGAAATTGGAGCCTGGTGCTGGGGCAGGATACAAAGCCGCCCGGGTTTCATTTGTCGCATGCCACACACACAGTGCTCCTGCACTATAGGATGCCGAGTTCCCCTGGCGACCACCCCAGGCCGCTTCTCTATGTTATCCCCATTCTCCCAGCCTCAGTGCCATTTGTTAGTGCATGCACTACTTTCTATCTCTGCCACAAGGTGGCCGATCACTCTCTGAACCTACTACGCTGGACTTTCATGATGTCCATATAATTATATGCAAGTATTTCCAAACAAGAAATTCACCAAGTGGTAGACTTATCTGCTACTTATCTGCCATGATCATGCGGAAGATATTTTACATTTTCCTGGGAACTATTTTCACATAGAATGTGATGCGGTAAGGGGAGCAGATCGTTGTACCGTTTTCCCCATTCCTCCACAAAATAGTCCCTATAGTCGGTAGGTTGAGGCAGAGATAGGGTAGGGGTGGATGGCAATCTCCCACCAGATTCCCTCATTCGTGTCTAGCGGTACTACTTCCTTCTCTGCCAAAAGGCGACGGATTTCCCTGAAAACTTACCTACGCCACGCTTTTAAGATATGAATTTATACAATTATGTTTGAATTCAAATGTGTTTAGCGATATGTGAAGAGTAAATGTTTAAAATTACAGAAGGATTGGTCATGGTGTAAATGGGGGAAATTGGACATATTCCTGGGAACTATTTTTGGTGTATGGGAATGGCAGTGTAAGATGGCTATAGGAGAGCAGAGAAGTAATACCTCTTTCCTCCCTTGTTCCACAGGAGAGTTCCTGAAGGCCGGGCCTTTTGGCAGAGTCTTACTTGAGACTGTGCTGGGAGAGTGGGTGGCTGGTAGGGAGAGTGTACTCCCCTACTACTCGGGTGGCCGCCGCACGCAGGTATCAGCAGTGGTTCCGCTGGTGCGTGCAGTGCCAAGGCCCGCTATGCTCAAGGCAAAGGTCAGTTAGCCGGAACTGCTCCCTGCCCGCTCGGCGTTTCCCATTAACCCTTTAAGGGCCGCATAGTGCTTTAATGCCACATCCCCTTAGTCCTCATGCTGCTTAATAGCAATCTTGGCGAGTCTACTGCATCCATGCATTGAGATGACCCTCCAGTAGCGTACATCAACCCCCTACGTTTGGCACAATGCTTGAATGCAGCCCTGGTGAGCTACTTAATTGCCAGGGCTGCATTCCTTGACCATGACTACAAAGGGCATGGTAAGAAAATGTAGGGTCGGTAGGTCGGATTCTTTTTTTTTTACTTCTTTTTTTTAACATGAAAGTACTAGGCCACCTTTCCGAAGACCCTAAATTTCGCAAAAAAAGGCAAAAATACAAAACCTTTCTCAAATTGCATAAAAAAACGTATGGTCGGCCCTGTTTTGATGTTTTGATCGGGTGACCTGAAACAATTTTTTTTTTTTTTTTGGCCTTATGCGGCCCTGAGAGGGTTAACTGGCCTCCATCAGGATCGCCGCTTCCTATTAACTGCCTCCTGCATGGCCCATAACTTAGGGCTTTGCAACTTTCCCCTGCAGCTATTAATGTCCTTAATACCCTCCCCTATTGGCGTTTATCACTCCCATTCAAAGCCTGCAATTACCAGCAAGTTATGGGAATTTAATATGCATTTATTCATGGTTATAATGATTAGGCCTACATTCAAAAGTAAACATAACATACCGGTACATCATATTTTATATAATTCATATGCACATGTGGCTTTTCCACAAAAGTAGTAAAATATATCCACAAAAATCAAATGTCCAACGTCAAGAAAAAAAACACCAAAACAAGAATCTATTTTTCATCATTACTTCCCAGTTCTCACCAATTTCTCTCGTATGAGGTTTTTTTTTCAGTCGATTTACCTCATGTATATGCTTACCGTAATAGCGTTTCTTTGAGAAACCAGGAGATTTGGGATGGAAAGTCCCTAGATGTGGCCCCAGGTGACAAAGGCATTCCCCGTCACCTGGTGCATCTTGTTTTCCTGAAATACTCTGCCCCACAGTTGTCACCACAGCTACTGCGCAGTTCCCAAACCATCACACCAATAGTTTACCGACAACCACTATACTGCCCCTCTCGCAGTACACCCCGTAGTCGTATTCAGACTGCGGATGGCATTTCCCTGCCCCCATAGATGGCGGGCTGTGGTGTGGGGCGGAAATTAGACGGGGTGGTGGGGAGCAGCTCGGGGTGAGAGGGAGCAGCTCGGGGCGGCTCAGACAGCTCCCACTGCCCAGCCTTTGTCTGCTGGGCCCTTCTACATCTACATGTCCACATGTTTGTACACGCCGCTCCACCACCACTACTACCCCACTGCCGCCTCTTATCTCCTCATAACCTTACAGACTAGCTCATATTCACTTCCCTTCAATTAGGATTTTTTTTTATGTTATCATATTATATTTTCTTTCTGCGTTCGAGTGTGTAACACAATATTATATCGGAGTATACATCAGGGGCATATATCCAGCATAGCGGTCCGGGGGTCCTGGAGAATTATTATTTTTGTAATGATATTTGATTCCCAGACATGCCACTCAGCAGTCAACAAAACGTAGGAAATCTTAGAATCTTTGTTAAATTTCTTTAGGAAATTAATACAATTTAATACAGAAATTACAGCAAAAAAGAAGTAGTAAGTCCTACTGAAGTAGCAAAGATGGCATCTCTGGATTCGCCACAACTCGGTGATGATTTGCAGTCTTTGCGAAAACTTTTTCAACCCACAGGACATTCGGTCCTGCAAATTGTCAATGTTACAGGACCGGCTACATTTTTGGAGGACCGAATAGCAACATATCTGATGATTTCTGCATTGTAAGCATAAAAGAGTTTTGTCCATTAAAAATTAATATTATTTTCAATCATTTATAGCTAAACCAGGATAGATATATAGTTTTACACAGTATATTGACACACATATTTCAGCTTTAGAAGCCCAACTGAATTCTTCTAGTTCAGAAAATGCCAACATGCAACTAGACATTCGGTCCTGCTACACTTGTGAATCTGCTGGACCGGTGGCATTTTAGGAGGACATTGCCACTGTCCTGCATGTTTTTGCAAAGACTGGATTTGACCCTACCCACTTTTTCCCTCAAGTTCCTGGGTCCTGTATTATACAGCCCAACATACTATGGGAGCATGTGATAGGCAGACAAGGCGGCACAGGAGGACACCGACATGTGTGGGACTCCCCTGGGTATGGAGATAGGCTGTTATCGGGCTGCCACGTCTCTGAGGGCGCCTCACAGGCTAGCCGCACTGCTGGTCTCAGCTGACACCCCCAACACTACAGGAGTCTGATAACAGGCCACACTATCTGACCCTATACTACTTACACCGCCCTGACACTATCTGACCCTATACTACTCAGGGGCGTGGCAAGCAGTTTCAAAGTAGGGGGGACTAAGGGGTGTTTTGACCCTTTTTGACCCCTTTTTACTTGACCTTTTTGGTTTGATCTTTTTTGGGGCCCTGACACTATCTAACCCTATACTACTTACACCGCCCTGACACTAACCCTATACTACTTACAACGTCCTGACACTATCTAACCCTACACTACTTACACCACCCTGACACTAACCCTACACTACTTACACCACCCTGACACTAACCCTACACTACTTACAACGTCCTGACACTAACCCTACACTACTTACACCACCCTGACATTAACCCTACACTACTTACACCACCCTGACACTAACCCTACACTACTTACACCACCCTGACACTAACCCTATACTACTTACACCACCCTGACACTAACCCTATACTACTTACACCGCCCTGACACTAACCCTATACTACTTACACCACCCTGACACTAACCCTACACTACTTACACCACCCTGACACTAACCCTACACTACTTACACCACCCTGACACTAACCCTATACTACTTACACCACCCTGACACTAACCCTATACTACTTACACCACCCTGACACTAACCCTACACTACTTACACCACCCTGACACTAACCCTATACTACTTACACCACCCTGACACTAACCCTACACTACTTACACCGCCCTGACACTAACCCTATACTACTTACACCACCCTGACACTAACCCTATACTACTTACACCACCCTGACACTAACCCTACACTACTTACACCGTCTGACACTAACCCTACACTACTTACACCACCCTGACACTAACCCTATACTACTTACACCACCCTGACACTAACCCTACACTACTTACACCGTCTGACACTAACCCTACACTACTTACACCACCCTGACACTAACCCTATACTACTTACACCACCCTGACACTAACCCGACACTACTTACAACGTCCTGACACAAACCCTATACTACTTACACCACCCTGACACTAACCCTATACTACTTACAGCGCCCTGACACTAACCCTACACTACTTACACCGCCCTGACACTAACCCTATACTACTTACACCCCCCTGACACTAACCCTATACTACTTACAGCGCCCTGACACTAACCCTACACTACTTACACCCCCCTGACACTACCCTACACTACTTACACCGCCCTGACACTATCTGACCCTATACTACTTACACCCCCCTGACACTAACCCTACACTACTTACACCGCCCTGACACTACCCTACACTACTTACACCCCCCTGACACTATCTAACCCTACACTACTTACACCGCCCTGACACTAACCCTATACTACTTACACCGCCCTGACACTAACCCTATACTACTTACACCGCCCTGACACTATCTGACCCTATACTACTTACAACGTCCTGACACAAAGCCTTTACTACTTACACCGCCCTGACACTAACCCTACACTACTTACACCGCCCTGACACTAACCCTACACTACTTACACCACCCTGACACTAACCCTACACTACTTACACCGCCCTGACACTAACCCTACACTACTTACACCACCCTGACACTAACCCTACACTACTTACACCGCCCTGACACTAACCCTACACTACTTACACCACCCTGACATTAACCCTACACTACTTACACCGTCTGACACTAACCCTACACTACTTACACCACCCTGACACTAACCCTATACTACTTACAGTGCCCTGACACTATCTAACCCTACACTACTTACAACGTAAAAAGTAGGAATTCCTGCAAAAGTAGGAAAAGTGGCATCTATGTTGGAGAAAAGTTGAAGTTACATAAATCTATTCCTATTCAAAGGGTGCACAGACATTAATGATTTCTGACCCAATTTCTCGATTTATCGCTTATGATACAAAACGTGCAATGTGTTTGGTAGCTATTTTGTCACTGGAATATGGCACGCTTTCAGCTCATTGCAATGGTACGTATGACAAACAATATCCCTATTAGGGGTAATACTTTGGCTTGTACCAGGATAATCTGTGATAGAGTACACCCATGCAGTGTACAGCCTACCCTGTAGGGCTCAGCAGGGGTCTGGGGATAAGAGGTAAATGACACCCAATCCAGCCCAACCCATGTTTATGTTGACCATTTTAAGCAGAGCTAGTCCTTTAATACACAGTCTATTAAGGTGCTCTGGCATGTGACTCGCAGTGCTGCATGCCGACCATACACATTTGATTAACCCCAGAAAGGTCTGCATGATGCAGCAATGAGGAGCTGTTCCGGTGCATCATGATGACATATACACCTGCAGCGTTGATGCATCATGCTGAGTGTAGAGGGTTACATCGTTATGCAGCAGGCTGTTGGAGGGGGGGGGTGTGTTTGTGTACAGGGAGGGGAGGGACATTAGTGTGGTGCTGGTAAAGCTGCAGTCTACCAGCGGGATTTGTGGTACAGGCTCCCACAGTCAGGGCTCCCACACGCCTTATGGACATGCACACAACACTCACTGCTGCCACCAGCACCGCAACAGGCCGCTGTCTCCACAGTCTGCATGCCCTTCTCTAGTCCCTAGTCTACAGAAAGAAGTAAATCTTCACATTTTGGTCAATTTTATGTAGGAAATTTAAATAGTTTAAGACAGAAATTCCGGCATTGGAAAGGTAGGGATTCCTGCAGAAGTAGGAATGGCTTTGCTGTATCATCTTCTTTCCAGTGCCCTTTCCTTCTCTATGTGCCACTGGCTTCTTTTTGTCATCCTCAATTTCTATTATCTGTTTTTACCTTTGGTGTCTTACCTTGGTAGTTAAGGCCTCGCCCATGTCTAACCACCCATCATCCTCTACCTTCCCGTGTGGTGCACCCTATATGGCCTTCATTCCCTTCTGCCCAATCCCTCTCTTTACCCCATTCCTGTCCCTGTTCCCTTCATCCTGCAGCAAGGGCGGTTGATCAGAAGGCCTCTCCGAACGGTTCAAATCTGAAACCCCTGGTTAGCTGCTCCACCTACTGGCCAAGGGCCCGAACTGCAGGTTCTCAATTTACCGCAAGCGGCGCTGCTATCGACAGCCAGGTGCCCTATATATGTGTCCCCCAATGGCCGTATCTGTACTGCAGGGTCCATGTAATTGACCTGGGCGGGTGACGCCACTTCTTGGTACAGAACGTGTTTCCCTACCCCAACCTCGACATCGCCTTCTCACTAATTCACCCGGGCCCTGTCTTATTACTCCGCGCTGTGTCAGCCTGATTTAACCCACTAAGGGCCGCATACTGCTTAAATGCCTTAATGCCCTCTATCGGCATGATGCGTGAATGGTGAGTAACTCGCCAGGGCAGCCCAGGTGAGCAGACTCGCCAGGGCTGCATTCATGTATCTGGACGACCAAAGGCATATTGCATTAAAGGCACATGTTTTAACAAGACCTCAGCTTGGCGAGTGACATGGCTATATAGGGTATCATGGGAAGGTGTGCAACTAGAAGTCCACGGTCAAGTATGGACGTGACAAATAGGCTCTACATACCACTAGTGTGCCCGACAGTCACTAGGGTATGCAGTAATACCATCTAGTGCATATTGTGTACACTAGTGGTATGTAGAGTCTAGTTCACGACTTTGTCACGTCCAGACTTGACCGTGGACTTCTAGTTGCACACCTTCCCATGATACCCTATATCCATGTCACTCGCCAAGCTGAGGGCCTGTTAAAACCTGTGATTAAAGCCCCAGCGCCCCTACATATATAGGACTGAGTACCTTTCCCGGCTCCACTCCGACTGCCGCTGGAGGGGTACCGAGACCTGCCCCTTTAAAGGACTGTGCGGTCATTAAAGGGTTAATCACACCACTAGCGGCCGTCAATGACCTCCCCATCAGGGCCTGTACAAAACACACGCTGCCCGCTCGAGCAGGAGCCAAATCAAAATCGATCCTACCTCCCAGCCGACAACCCAAAAAGTACCACCGTAGAGCCTCGCGTACTGGAGGCCGCAGCTTGTACCAGATTAATTAAAACCCATGTTAATTGGATACCATGTCAATGATTATAGGGTGCGGCTTATACAATGGTTTTTATGAGTACAAAATGTATACTACAGTACCGGCGTACTAAACTAGCAATTTTCAGCACACCTTATAGGCTTATAGGATTGTCCTTAAGTCTATCGGGTGCGGTTTATTGTGAAAGTACTTATATTCATGGGTGTAAATTTTCGCTGATGTGGCAAAAAAGACTAATTCGCGGGTATTTATTCCATACTGTAGCATATGAGAATTTCGCGGATTTTTCATTTCCGTGGATATAGCGAAAATATATACCCAGTGAAATCAAGTACGATCACAGTATACGCGAGTCAGGCTTATACAGTAGTGTTTACGGTAGCCGCAGATACTGGCTGGGCCTGGCGCTGGCGGCTGCATGATAGCCTGTTATTGATCAGGTAACAAATAGCGGCGTGAGGCGGCAGAGGCAGACAGCAGGGGACCCCAACCCACTGACGAGCCAACTGGGGGCACACAGTAGTAGCAGCACAGGCTGTTGAATATACTCTCGTTCCCAAATCCTCCCGAAGGAAGGCTCTGGTAACTGCCATTTGACCTTGAACTTGGGATTTTGCTGGGTTTGGGCAGTGTCTGTGGTTGGATTGGAACCAGCGAACAGGAACTAGAAATGGAAGCAGAAGGTTTGATAGTAAAACTATCATTAAACAGTCTGGTTCCTGTTCGCTGGTTCCAATCTAACTGTCACAGTGACTGCCCAAACCCAGCAAAATCCCAAGTTCAAGGTCAAATGGCAGTTACCAGAGCCTTCCTTCGGGAGGATTTGGGAACGAGAGTATTGTTGAATATAGCCGAGTTGATGGCGGGAATTGTCTCAGCACCCTGTACTAGGTCAAACTCGTTGATGTAATATCCCCACCGGCTGGCCTGATTTCATTCCGCCATGAGGAAATGTTGACCATGCTTGCTGTAAGAGTCCATATGACGGCTCTCACGTTAAGTGGGGCCTGAATTGCCTGATGCTTTATTCCAATTAAGCTGAGTCGATACCTCTTTTACTTCATTTACTGCCGCGTCTGTAGCCTGGTTAGCTGCTGCATGGCTTCACGTCTCAACGGTAAGTGACCGTAACCCTTTAAGGGCCGCATAGTGCTTAAAGGCACATTATAGCGTTCTAACTGGTGCAGACTTGTTCCCGCGACCACACTGTTTACACTGACACCAGCAATCTTGCGAGACCTTGGTTCTGCTCTCGTACTGAAGCTGGTTCCCCGGAAGCTATGGTGTGTGTGTGTGTCTGGTCACTGCCTAAGTCTCACGATACATTGCGAGCTCAGAACTAACATGGCCGCCCATACGGAGAAACCAGAGTCATCGCTATACCCACCATGCTACTTGGATGAAGCCCTGGTGAGTAACCAGTGCTACATTCAAGCATCAGTATGACACCATGGGGTTGATATAATCCAGAAGGTCCAGCATAATGCATGAACGCAGCCCTGACGATTATATACTTACTCCCCAGGGCTGCATTCATGCATCATGACAAACAAAGGCATAGCACATTAAAGCACTATGCATCCATAAAGGAGTTAATTGCTAATTGGCTTCGTTTCTACAGCTCATACGCCTCGTCTGTAAAGTAAATAGATATCTCCTTTACATCGCTACTTTAGGGTCTTCATCTTGTCTTGTTCGTGGCAGGGATCAGTTTCAGAATATCAAGAGGCATCTATCTAAACTGCCAAGGCATTGTAAAACTATCGCCAATTAAGTCTTATTGAATCAAATTTGACGCTACATAGAAGGCTTAATTTATTTGTTTTCCTTTCCCATTTTATTTCCTGTCCGTTTGGCACACCATACCTGGCTATCTTGTCCCTGTGTTGCATGTCTCGCCATGCTCCACTCTTTGCCAGCCTCCCACTCCCACCCCACCCCTCCTCCAGCCTCCAGGAGATGTGGCACAAGAGGGTTCTCATATCTCTGCCGCTCCTATACCCCTGTCACTCTCCCAGCACCAGCCCAGGCACCTGCTGTACAGACCCCATTCACTCAATACCCACAAGGGCTGCGATTGGAGACTGATGTTGTAGGGAGTCTATCTGAGTACAACTGTAGAGGTCGATTGGAGGATGACCCCAGACTGTTTACTTGATGTAGGGGGGAGGCCTCCTTCCCAATAACATGTTTGTATTTTTTAACCCTTTAAGGGCCGCATAGAGATTTAATGTTGAATTGTTTTAACAGTGTTGCTGAAAACCTTTTATGCACACAGGCCAAAGTGGCCTATGTCGCGACATCTTACACAGGCCATTTACCCTCTACACAGGCCACATCACTATACATTGATGTCCTATGTATCAGTATGTGGCAATATAGACGTAAATGCTTTAGACATTTGATTAAAATGTGAAATTGATTGAATAATATTTACATGGCCATAGCTCTGCCTCTGATGGGATTATCTGAAAGATTCTCTCATTTTTGGAAAGCTGACATCATGGCCGACCATTGTGGCTGGTGTCCAAGAGCCTCACACCGGCTATTACGATTCTACATCGGCAAAAGCTGATGTGCCGATGTCATTTCGGGAACACCGTTTTAAGCCATTTATCGTCATCATAAAGGAGTGTATCAAGTCTGCAGGTTCCGTTAAGGGCAGCTCTGGTCATGGAGGCATGCATTTGTAAGTGGTGATGACAGAAGAGAGAATGTGCCGCCCTTAAAGGGTTAAACACCAATCCTTTAATTCTAAAATGTCATATCGATTGATGCTAATTCGGGTAGTCCGTAATTCACGCTGCATTTCTAGGTTGAAGGTAGTTTTTCTGTGAAGGCGGCGGAACCTTCTAGTTTTTTTTTGACCTAAAAGGAATTGAAAGGTTTGCTGGCAACGGGGGTGATATTGATAGGAGGGTGTTTGTGCAAGAAGTGTGTGGCAATATTATTCACGACCACCACACGGGTGGACCTATACATAATTCAGAGTTAAATTTAAATGCCTGAACAAACACACAACGTCCACTAATTCTATCATTAATATCAACGATTCTGGAGGCATTGGATGGAGGTGGCCTCTCTTTTTAACGCTGCATAACACAATTCTACCGGAGATTGCTTCCGATCCCCAAAGGCATGGTGGAGATATTTCATGAGCTCACTCTTACTCGTGTTTCTCTTCTGACCTGCCAGGATACACAGTTCTATACTAAGGGGGGGGGGAGGGGGGCAAAAAGATTTGGATTTTTTTAAAAACCTGTTTTGAGTAAAAAAGCCTGGGCGTTACTATGCCCGACCCCTTGACCGGGGGTGAGGGGGGGGGGGGGTGTAAAAGATTTCGCACGTTCCGCGCAAAAATCCCCCACCCCCCTGTTGTTAAAAAAGGATCACCCCCTAAGTATGCAGCGCTAAACCTCCTTGTTTCAGCATGACTTGGGGTTGGACAAGGTTTAGATGTATACTAGTCATTGATGTGTACTGGTGAGTGGTCTCTATGTCCGTGACAGTATGGGGGCTATACACTACACCAGAGGCAGCTCAGACCGATCCCTCCTGTCTCTAGCCCCAGCTCAGACAGATCCCTCCTGTCTCTAGTCTCAGCTCAGACAGATCCCTCCTGTCTCTAGTCTCATACCGGCTCACCACTGCCCCAGTGTATACACAGAACACAGCATGATGCCCAAAGGCTTTACATCCATTTTCAATCATGATGCAGCAACAAAGGTACCGGCGGATAACTCACCAGCACTGCATTTGTACATCATGTATCAACTCTGTAGGGTCGGTGTGATGCACCAACGAGTTACTCACTGTAACTACTTTGGTATATACCATGCTGACAAGAAGGCAATCACATTGCCATGCTATACCCTTAAATGTTCTAGGTTAAAGCTCAAATAAGGCCAATATGCCTGTCAAACTGTCAGAAAAGGTTTTCCAAATCACTGGTTTTGCAATGTCTTTAACAGAGACATGACAATCTCTTGAGGCAGTTCCAGTTTATAGTATTTACAAGAGCCACGCATCAACTTATCAAGGTAAACCAGGGGATCTAATTCCGGAAGTTATCGCTACATGGCGCCAACATTGTATTTACCGTTCTAGACTGGCCAACTTTGATGGATAACTCCTGATAAATTATTCAGCAAATCGGCGTTTTAGCTATCTGCTTTTACTACCATGATATAACGAGGATCTAAGTGGTATCCACCATCAAAACCCCCGGCTTAACCCCTTATCGAGTGGTTCCACTGGCGGGTTATGGTAAGGGTATTATTAGTCGGCCCCCATTGCCGTAACTTGTATTACCCTGTCGTTACAGATTGTTCCATGTCCTCTCCACTGGAGGCGGTCTGTCACACGGGACTGCTTTGCTATGATTGAGGGCGGTTTGTGAATCGATGTGCGTGGCTCCATATCACTGGGCGCCTGCCCCCGTGTCATTAACTCGTTAAGGGCCGCAGAGTGCTTTTATGTGCCATCCATGGTCGGCATGATGCATGAAAGCAGCCATGGCGAATATACTCGCTAGTGATGAATTCATACATCGTGCCGACCCGTTGGGCGTGTATCAAACCCATCAAGTCAGCAAGATGCTCGAATGCAGCCCTGGTGAGTTACTCACCGGGGCTGCTTTCATGCATCATGACAACACATTGGCATGATGCATCAAAGCACCATGTCGCTCTTTAAGAGTTAAGGGCTGGCCGATGATCCCGGAGCCATTGTAAGCAGAGTCCAACTCAATGGAAGTTTGACATGCGTCACGTATCAAGCCGGACCCACAAATGATGCTGGATCATGAGAGCCCACAGCCGGCATGGGCCCCCGCCTACAGCTACTGTACTGCAGCACTGCTAATCCATGTTATGGAAGTCACCATTATAGTGCCTCTACATGGGTGTTCGGATTTTTGGCCGTGTCCCTGGGTCACTTTTAAGGGGGAACAGCGTGTCACTTGGTCACCTTTTTAGGACCCCAACTATGTGCCTCTACATGGGTACCAAGAATTTTGACCGTGTCGCCGTGTCGATTTTAAGCAAAAGTCCTGTGTCGCTGTGTCAAAGTTTATGTACTAGGAGAAAAATCTTTGCAGGTCGATTTTTATCCCTGATTTTTCTGTGTCCGTCGATTTTGAAAAGGGCTGTGTCACCCGTGTCGATTTTGAAAATGGCCGTGTCGCCGGTGTCGATTTTTACCCATGTAGGGGCACATTATACTGGTAGCAGAGGTGCCGCAGGTGGGTGTAGCGTGTGTGAGGGAGTCATGCTGGTATCATGGATACCTCGTCCAGTGGTGTTAATGGTAATGCGTGCCACAATCAGACGCGCTGTAGACTATCAGAGATGCCACTCACCGTCAAAACAGTATAGGAAATGCTAAAGTCCTGGTCAATTTCCAATAATAAAATAGGATCTATTGCTACAGTAGGAAAAGTGACATGTCCGTACCGTCATAGATTGATGGAACTTATTATAAACATTTTCCGTCAATGGTGGTACTAAGGATGATCGAATCTATGAGACAACCAAGGAAAGCACTCTAGTTGTGCAATAGGGAACTAGACATGCGACTCCAACCATAGCTGTGCCTCTACATGAGTCCCCAGAATCATGGCCGTGTCGCCATGTCGAATTTTATCAAAGGGCTGTTCCACTGTGTCGATTTTTACATACTAGTATATAGGAATTCATAGAAAAAATCTCTGTAGGTCGATTTTTATCCCACTTTTTACTGTGTCCGTCGATTTTTAAAAAGGCCTAAAACGGCAGTGTCGCCGTGTCGGCCATGTCGATTTTTACCCATGTAGAGGCACATAGCTCCCCGTTGATATCAATCTCAGCACCCAATCCTCTACTCTGCCACCTGCCCTGATCAATAGGCTGGGGGTGGTGGGGGAGGTGGGGGAGGTGGGGGAGGTAGGGGGAGGTGCTACCATAAACTGCCATACATCACACCTGTTGATGATTTACCTGTCCCGGGCTGCGGCAGCAACATAAACCTCCGCCAATGCTTCAAGGTCAGTGCTGGCCGTCTATAGACCAATGCAGTAACAAGGGGGGGAGTTTGTGGAGAATTATTCAAACTGATTTTGTACATTTTTGCAGCACGACCGACAAATACAAATATATGATATCAAAACCCTTCAGTCCATCATACACTATTTGACAGGTAATTTATTTGTGAATATCATAATATGAGATGTGTGCAAAAATAGACATGGCAGATAGTTTTATTAGCATTCTGCTAAATCTGATTTTATCACAATTTCGCCAGAAGTCGCCACACGGGCCTATAGTAGTGAGCAGTACGTGCAAAAAGGGCCGTTTACATTTCAACGATCGGCAGCTGAATTATTCCACAACTTACACAATATGTAAGCCACCCCTACAAATGGCGTTTCAGTTAACATTGAGCAAATAAGCTAAGGTCGGTGTAGTCGGAATTTGGAGCTCTTTTGATATGGCTAGCATGCCAATTGCTTGTTTGAAAACAGGAGCATGACCTGAAAATCAAGGGCCATACCTGCTGGGTTCTGTCAGGCTTAAATCACTATGAAGGGCGTATTTTGCCGTGAGTAGTACAGGAAATGTTACCCTGACCCATACTGGAATACCTGCATGCTTCCGACTCAACATCTTGCTGTACCTCTAGAGTTAAACCTAATCTGTTGTTACCTACCAGTCAAAACTGTTTCATATGACTACTTTTGAGAAATGTAAAACGGCAGGGGGCCTCTCTTTTACCGCTCATGCAGCGATTACCAGCAATCAGGGGTCCACCACTTCCCCCTGAGTGGTCTATTTGCTGAGAGTGGTCACCATTTTCTGGAAACCAGCGAGGGATTATTAGGCACCACGAAGCCAGTCCAAACATGAGAAGCCATTTCTTAACTCTTTATGGACGGCGTGTCACTAAAGGATGACATTTGTCGTCATGATGCAGCAATGCCCTGGTGCTGCATTGGTACATCATGCCGATCCTTCGGGAGTGTTTCAACCCCACAGGGTCGGCATGATGCTTGAATGCAGCTCTGGCGAATTATTCAACGAGCTGCATTCATGCATCATTACGACCAAGGGCACAATGCATTAATGCATGATGCAGTTCTCACAGGGTTAATAGCCTCTCTGGCTTACAAACAGGCAGTCGGGTTCGTCGCTCGGGGTTCAATTTCACTCGAAACCATTTGAGGACTAAGATGAAGCGAAGGACCAGAGGAAACCCTGTAATATGTTTCAGAGGTCATAAGACAAATCAACCAGTCCTTTGGTGCAGTATCCACCCTAGGTCTCGTGTCTCAAGTCACAGAACAGACCATAGAATAGGCCCGAAAGGAGTTCTATGCTTTCAATTCCAACGATGTAAGCTATAGTTAAAATATGGCGCGCTTGGTGAAATCAAGTCAAATATGTCATTAACCAGAGGCGTAGATTCACAGAGTTGACCACACGCATTGAGTGTGATACATGGATTTGTGCTTAATCATGAATGATAAGCTCTCTGTTTGTCATTTACTGGACAGAGTAATGTTCACTGAATTCTACTGAGGCAAAAAAAAACGTTTGTTTCAGGTAACATAGCAAGAAAATGTGGGGTCGGTAGGTCAGACTTCTTTTTTTTTAAACTTTTTTTTTAAACATGAAAGTACTACCCGGCCTCTCCTTAGACCCAAAAATTCACCCAAAAAAAGGGGAAAAATAAGGAAAATTCTTCAAAATTGCATAAAAAAACGTAGGGTCGGCCCTGTTTTGATGGGGTCGGTCGGGTGACCTGAAACAAACCTTCTTTTTTTGGCCTAAACAAATAGAGCAGTGCTTAATATTCTTGATTATTAACAGTATACATATTAAAGTGTACTGCTCAAGTTGTGTGGTCGACTCTCGCTATATCTATCTATCCGATCTTCTTCATAGCTACTGCATTACATAATCTATTTCCAATAAGGCAAATGTCCGATTCAATCCCCGCAAGTATCGTATTATAATATACATAGATCCATGATATTACAATTGAATTAACTTATTGCAGGTACTCTCCAATCCCATATGCAGTGCCACCATATATGATATGGACAGTAAAATAATCTAATACATTCACATGGCCAAGAGATTGTTCTAGTGGCTCGGCACTTGATAGCCTCCATATACCTAATGCCCGCCGACCCCGACTCAATGTCAGCTAACAGTTATTCCCCTTACAATGGGCCCGAGCATGTGCTCTACTGTGGGGCTTAATAAATGTACCTATCATCAGCATAAGCCGATCGATGGTTCCTAGGCGTCCTTAACCCTTTAATGGCCGCATAATGCTTCAATGCAGTATGCCCTTTGCCGTCACGATGCATGATTGCAGCCCTGGTGAGTGACTCGCGAGTGCTGCATTCAAGCTGCATTCTTATCCTGACCATACAAGGTATCAATCTGATACACTCCTGAAGGGTCATCATAACGCCTGAATGCACCCAAGTCTGGCGAGTTACTCCTCAGGGCTGAATTAATGCGTCATGACGACAAAGAGCATAGCACATTAATAAAGCACTATGTGGCCCTTAGAGGGTTATAATAAAATAACTCCACCTGTGGGGTGTGAAATCCCAGCCTAAAATATGCACCAACCCGGCACCGGGAGCTGGGCCCCGTGAATGTTGGCGGCTTCTATTATTAATCCATCCTGTCGCCTGACATGGGGCGAGACACAGAACAGGGCACGGTTTCTGCATATGGCATGCATATTGATAAAACCTCAGGTGGAATATTCGCCATCACTAAGCGACAGAGCGGCGAATAAGTAGTTACCTGAGCTGATAGATTAATGATGGGCACTTAACCCTTTGGGGACCGCAGAGTGCCTTAATCTTTAAGGACAGATGTCGCTGAAAGATGACATTTGTCGTCATGATGCACCAATGTAGCCCCGGTGAGTTACTCGCCGGTGCCGCATTGGTGCATCATGCCAACCCTTCGGGAGTGTCTCAACCCCATAGGGTCGGCATGATGCTTGAATGCAGCACTGGCGAGTTACTCGCCAGGGCTGCATGACGACCACGGACATGTTGCTTTAAGGTATCATGCCGTCCTTAATGAATTAATGTATTATGTCCTTTTTCTTTGTATGATGCTAAATGCCTGTCCACCCTTTATAAGTGCATCAGCCCCATTAGGTCATGCTTAAATACAGCACTGGCGTGTAAATCACAGAGGTTGCATTGAAGCATCATGACGACAAAAGGTGTAGGGAATTAAAGCACTATGCAGTCCTTAAAGGGTTAATTAAATGGCACATCCGGAAACTTTGTCCTAGTACTGCCTGCATTTTCGGACCGAGGCAAACACCCAAAACAAGGTTAATTGTCGTTGGCTTAGGACGCCGTCTTCAAGGCCCTTAAAATTATCCGAAGCATTTATTCCTCCAGATATTACTGATTAACCCGATGACTAATTGCTAATTAGACATATGTTCCTATGGCTTATTATCGACAGGGCACCAGGAAGCCAGGAAGCACACACATTATTGGGTAAAGAGTTCATCGGATCACCTGATTACCTTCAGTCTTGATAACACCTGTGTTACTTCCACTTAATTGGGACCCAAATAATGTAGGTAGCCAATCACCTAGAAAATAGAGAGTGGTAGCTACCTAATCACAGATGATTCAGGTGACCATGACCAGTAAACAGAACCAGATCTGACTTCAGGAAATGACGTCGGCCTGTCTTATGCCACACACGTAGATATAGGTCAGGTACAACTCAAAGCCGTAAGGCCCAAACAAAAAAAAAGGTGTTTCAGGCAACCCTACCCTAGTTTCGGAAAAGGGCCAACCCTAGCATTTTGTTTCCGAATTTATTTATTTTTGCAAAATATTCATTTACAAATTTTTGGTCAGGAAGAAAAGATCCTATGCCTATTTGACTGTCCAACATCAGGAAATAGCTTTTAACAAGAATGTCCAACAATTTCATGATATTCCTAGCTATTGTAAGAATTGGTGAGTCGTCCTGATGACCCGCGAGTCAATGTGGCAGTTCACGACTAATTCCAGGTACCTCCAACATTTGGCCTAAGAAGGATAATACCTCCATTTGTAAGTCCTTTATTAGGATGTAGTGACATTGCAATTTACACATGTCTCACAGCATCTCGATGTTTTGTAGTGGTTTGGTGTAAAAATAAATGGTATTCGCTGTGTAATCTTTCTTTTTAAAGGAAATCTTTCTTTTTAAAGGAAATTGATGTTTCCTGTGGATAGGTGAAGGACACGTCATTGTCATCTCCTCCCCTAGCTGCATAACAGCATTTATTAGCTTTTCCTTCCCTAGGAGTATAGGGGCATTTTACTGTGCTGCCCCTTACTACCCATACAGCAGCGTTTATTACTGCATTCTCCTTTAACAACGTGACTGTATCTAGCCCTCCCCACATAACGGCAGTTGATTACCCTATCCTGCCCATGTCGTATAGCAGCATCCACTATACCCTATCCTCCCCATGCCCAATAACGGCAGTAATAGCCACATAATGACATTGGTTAGTCTATCTACCTTTTGCTACATAACAGCATTTCCTATCTTACCCCCTTTTACTACCATAATAAAACCTACCCTCCACTGGCATCACAAGGACAGTAAATATTTTTTTTCTGGGACGACATTCCCTGTTCCAGGAATATCCTGTGCCATTACTCAACATGGATGGGTTCAGGTCAGCTAGCTATTAGGTACCGAGTTAAAGAGGATCACTGTAAATGGAATAGAGAGGACAATTTACCTGTCTTTGTCGGAATTACAGGCATTACGGGGGTCATAAAGATGACAAGTGAGATCTATCGCGAGACAGAAATACCCGAGCGAAAGACCGGGGAGACGTTGAGACGCAGGCGTGTCGTTGGTCGGCCATCATGGTCCGCCAGATGGCATTACACAGATGAGCGGCCACCCTGGTGGCAGAACTGAGAACCGGCAGCTCGCTCATCTCCGACTGAGCGTGACCGATCACATGACCAGAGGAACTGATCACATGACCAGGGGGTTGGTGCTGAGGGTGTGTGTGGCTAACAGTGCACGTCATGGAGGTCTATTGCCGCCAGTCGCTGTCAGCGGGGGATGAGGAGGGCGCGGGGGGCGCGGGTTATTTCCTCATCAATCCTGGCCGTGTTTGTCCTTTGCTGCCCATGTGATGAGACGTGGGCAGTAACACATCCCCCCACTTACACCTCCCCCACACCCCTACACCCAGCTAGGGCAGTGCTCATTATTTAACTACCGTAAATCCTTGCATATTAAACTCAAGGGTTACTTACATGCAAATCAGAACCCCAGTGCGGGTTATAGCGTTTTCTACCCTCAGAGTGCGGGTTATACGCAATGTTTTTGAAGTGTACAGTATGTACAGTACCCATAAATAGGGGACCTCAGGTATGGGTTATACCATCTTCTCAGTCTAGTTGTAGGCTATACTTTGGGCACTGATTATGTAGTCCAATTTCTCTGACCTCCCCCACCCCCCAGCAACTACATGGGTTCTATCTTCTCTCCCCCCCCCTTCACCGAAAAAGAAAAGAAAAAGAAAACTACACACATTCTTTCTAATTGTTCCTCCACCTTAAACCGTGCACTCCCAGCTTCCCGATCCAATAAGCTTCCCTGGCATTCCCCCATCCTGTTGCCTCTCTCCCTAGTACCCCTACCATCATAGCACAGTGCAATTGGACCGATCCTCCTTGCTTCTCATGGCTGAGCCTGTGCCTGCCAGTCTCAGGGGATCTAAATGTCAGCGTCAGGTCCCTCCGTCCAAATTACCCCATTTTCTGATTGTCTGCTATGGATGGAGACATGTCAGGGACGAGTGTCAATCACATCTACTTACAATGGTAGCTCATCTCTTCCCGCCGCTAATAAACAGTCACCCAGCTTCCACTTCCATGCCGATTAGTCCTAAATGTCCTCGTTGTATGTTTAGCATTGCGCATGAAGCGTATTCAAGGCGAGGTAATCGATACCGCCATCCGCATTTACGTCTAATACCCCATCTCATGCTAAGGTTGGGGGGAATCTTTCTGACAAAACAAGAGTAACCTACACCTATAAGGCTCCTTCACTGTATTTCACGTGCATATTGGTACACCTCCTATAACTACTACATAAAACATTCCCCAAAATCACTGGAGGGAATAGCAGAAAGGAACGAAGAGGAGAGACGATGAATGCATTGATTGCACTAATCTAATGTAGTGCCAACCAAACTAAATATACCGTCCCCCTAGAAAAAAAACTACATTTAAAAGATAAAGCCGGCTGTAATAGCTATACTAAAGCCGCGCTACTCGCTCACAAAGTCATTATTGTCGTGTAGTCAGCAGTAGGTCTGCTTCACGCTGTATACATGCAGTGAGTCTGACGGCAGCTGACTGTGGGGGTGAAGGCAGCTTTTTGACGTGTCAGCACTTTTATTACCTTGTCTGTGCAGCGCCTGTTCTGTGTCTTTCATCTGCCCTGCCAAGTCAAATCACACAGCACACAATATGTCAGCACTCGTGTTCACGCCTCCCTCAAACACTGTACATACCGTAAAGCTCGCAGTATGACCTGCATATCGCGAAATGGTACAGCTCGCACATGGGGTCTAATTTTGGACACTTTACTACTGCAGGGATGAAAGTGACCAATCTAAAAAAAAAGAAGTGATTCGCGCAAAGACTTACGGTACCCTACCAAGGGGTAGATATGAACTCTTTCGGGTATAGGCCAGCGGGCTTGTACACTGTAGCTCCAGAAATCTGTGGGCCCGCAGGTTTTATGCAGAGGCATAGGAAGCAAATCTTCATGGTGGTGGTGGGGGGGGGGGGGGGATCCCAAACAGCTTTCAGTATCGGATTTTAAGTATGATGGCGTCTATACACGCTTGTATTGGAATCGTCTATACATGTATAAGTGCTATGTGGGTACTAAGCAGTTTCTATGCAGGAATTAGGGTATGCCTTACCCATATCACTAGCCGCACCCCTAGCCCCCCTCCTGGATCCTTTCTCTCTACAACACACACGGCCACTCTACGGTACAGCCACACTGCTGTAACCACGGCAACACGATCTAATTACAAGCCGCAGCCAACCCGCCTACTTCTCTTGTCGCCACTAGCTTTGGGCGGCGGGGACATGGCGACATCTCCACCCCACGACACTCTCACCGCCAGCCGGAGAAAAATACACAAAAACACTAGGGCTAATTACAGACCTCTATCTTACAACGTGCGGGATAGGGGCAGATGGGGTAGGGGGACAGGGGGAACGGCATGACAGGGGAGAAGGAGAAGAGAGAAAGGAGAGTATATTTCATTGATTGGTTGAGTGAGTAGTTGAATGACTGAGAGGTGGGGAGGAGAGATTGAGGGAGGGAGGGGAGGAGTAGAAGAGAAGTAAAAGAAGCATGACTAAAGGCTTATTACAAAGTAGCAGACGGAAGGCACTCAACGGTCATTGACATTTGTTGACGCCACTCATTACCTCCATTCTTTTTCTCATTCTTCCAAGATAAAGCGAACACGTTACTGCACATTACTTCCATGAATGGGGACTGCAATAGAGAGCTGCTCAAAACACACCACCAGATGAATTACTAGCTGACCTAAATTGAGCGACTCAGTTACTATTCCACAGTAAGGGAGTCAATAGTAATGGCTGAACGGCAGGGAATCTAGCTGTTAAAATGGACAATAACAGTGGATGGGAGCAGATGCCTTTATCGGAGCAATGCGCCCGTGCTAGGTTTAGATGCATATACATTTATAAATCTGGATGTATCTATATTTATTAAACCTAATAAAACATTTTTTTAAAAAACAACATGTGGGGTGAATACATGGGGCTGAGCAGGTTAGCAGGAACAGGTGAATGTGTACGAGCAGCTCATGTGTGTGAGCAGCTCACGGTGTGCGTGTGTGTTTGTTTGCAGCCCGTGTGTGCAGCTTGACTGCCGTCTGCAAACAATACACATTGTTTGCAGTTAACCCCTTAAGGGCCACATAATACCTTAATGCAGTATGCTCTTTGTCGTCATGTTGCTTGAATGCAGCCCTGGTGAGTAACTCACCAGCGCTGCTTTTAAGCGTCATGCGGAACGTATACAGGGTTGACACTTCCACAGGGGTCGACATGATGGCTGAATCCAGCCCTTTCATGCAGCAAAACAACAAAAACGTGACACATTAAAGCACTATGCCGCCCTTAAAGAGTTACTGTAGGCAGCTATTATACGCTCCGAACCCGTCGCGAGGTGTTCATTTGGCTCGCACTAAAGAGAATCGAGCAGCACTCCACTCTCCGAGCTGCTCCGAACCTTTTCATTGGCGAGCTATTGTCTGTAGCGCTCAGTCTTTTCACTAAGCCTTCTGCAGTGTTCATGTCAGTTTGGGACGGATTAGAGTTTCAACCCATTTGATGAAGGAGCCGAGAAGGATTAGTGTATAGTGAACGCTCGCCGGGCTGCAACCTCGGCGTCCATTAATTCTGTTACACAGATTGGTTAATGAGGACAGACAGCATGTGAACCACTACACGGTCACTAAGGCACAACACTAGTACTTACAGGGCCGAATGGTACTGCAATGCACTATGTAAGCTGCAATTATGATGCATGAATGCAGCCCTCAAGAGTAACACGCCAGTGCTAAAGACAAGCAGGGATGCTAAGTTACCCCACCCCAAAATCGTATTTGTTACGACTTTTGGACCACAAAATCGTAACAAATTTTAATGGAATTCGTAAAAAAAATTGTAACAATAGTATGTCCTTTAGAATGCACTTTGCACATAAGTTTGTGCTTTATGCTCCTTTTTATAATGTAATAATGCATACCCATACTACATCATAACATCTGGTAGGCAAGTGTATGGCAGGCAGCTTCAAAAGAAGGGGATCAAATGGGTGTATTCCCACATTGCAAAATACAACAGAGGATAAGTCTTTTTTGTATACACACTTCAAAAAATCTTTACAATCGTAATTTGCCACCTAAAATCGTAATGGTCGTAATTGGGGTCAAAAATGGTAAAATTACGAAAAAATCTTAGCATCCCTGGACCAGTATCAGGCGTACCCTATTGGGTTGATACACTCCCAAGTGGTCGGTATGATACACAATCACAGCCCTGACGACATGCAAAGAGCATGGCACTTTAAAGCACTATGCGGCCCTCAGAGTACATTTGTATGTGCCGCTCAGGCTGGGACATTATATGGCTGCACCAGAGACTATGCTATTGAGTGTGCCTGTACGGCCTTAGTGCTTACAATTCTAGAGCAAATCTATAAACACAAAGTCCTACCCAGGTACAATACAGGTATAAGAGTAGGAAAGCTGAAATCGCACTTTGATGTTCAGCGATCTGCTTTGCTTGTCTCGGTACCATCTGTGAAGTCCATAATTCTTTAATGTACGATGGCTCGGGAAGGGGCCGCATATATAAGGAAGGAAATCCTTTGCCCGCGTCTCCCTCCCTGCGTCAGAATGCATCAATGTCTCAGGTTCTGTCCCCCTCCCTCTCTACACAATACATTACAAGGCACATTTCTGTAAGTGATGAGTCCGGGAGGTAACATATTACAGACAACATCATAGTCACCCTGTTAACAATTTCTCGCGAGCTATTTGCGATCGTCCAAGAATAATCGCTCTCTTACAAGTCTTTTTATGTTTGCAATTTGGCGTTATGTTCTTAGTAAGAAAGTACCTGATCTGAATGGGGGAAGGAAGTGAGGAGTCTTCGTGATAAAAGGTCTCACCCATGCAAAGGTTAGTGTTGAGTGTTAGTACTTAAATGTGTAAGACGCTTGTCTCCGCCTCTCAATATGCCGGTATTAGGTAGGATACAATGCTTACAAAAGACTATAACACCGCCAAACATTGTGACAATAGATTTCGAAGTATAATTATGGCAATTTTTTCCCTGGAAAAGATGCAGTTCATCAGGACAACTTAAAACGAACACTGCTGTTTAAAGAAGCCATAATATTATTCACTCGAGTGAAACACAAGTTTAAAGAAGCAGAAAAATCCCATTTGAAAGCTAAGCTAAAAAATGTTGTGAAAGTCTTTTATGGGCTGGCCTTTGGCATTCTGCTCAGAGCTTCCTCCTCCCAGGTGCCTCCTGACAACCTTTTCCTGTTCATTATTATTTAGCGGCAGACCGCCATGTGTTGTGTCATTTGTTGTCGTCACCGTGACGGCTGAGCGGCGGTTACTCCGCCTTTACCACAGACGGTGATGATACTCTCGGCATCATGACGCTGATGATACACCGTGCATTATCATCACACACGACTTTAACCCTGTAAGGGCCGTATCATCCTTTAATGTGCTATGTTTTTGTCGTCATGATGCCTGAATGTAGCCTGGATGAGTCTATTCAGCAGAGTTGCATTCATGCACCATGCCGACCCTTCAGGAGTGTATCAACCCCGTAGGATCAGCATCATACACGAGTTACTAACTAGGGCTGCATTCATGTATCATGCTGACAGATCACTATGCAGCCCTGACAGCGCTAGCTTCTATCATTATATCATTCTCCTCCGATATTCACTGAACACATTTATGCCTATGATTTTAAGGGAATATCAGAAGTTTTGCTACAGTCAATCGGGTAATTAAAGTAAATCTATATGCTCATGTATAGGTCTGTCCCTGCAAAAAGCGACCAGATTATCGAGGGCAGAATAATCGAAGTCCGACTGTATACATAGCACAAGTAGTATCAGAAACAAAGAAGGATATATTTGCAGAAAGGACAAGTTAATGAAATAGAAACTGATATAACAGAAACTGTACAAGTCTGATACAAATGTATGTATACACATTGTAGATGCCTTCTGTGTGACTTGACTGGAAAGGGACTTCCCTTCCTACAAGTACAGCAGCAACTGAGGACATCAGAGATCGATTGGGATCCGGTCCCGCTGATAAACCTTATTACATTAGGCCATTTCATATCAAACGTCATGTCTGGGTAAAACAGTGATTGAATTGGGGGAGAGAGAGGAATGATAATTCATCTTCTCTTTTGAGGTTTTCTTTGTTCATTTTCAAAGTGAGCTCCTCTGTCTCCGTCTGACTCGGGTGGACAGTACAAAGGCTTCTGCTTGTCAGGAGGATGTTTTAGGACTACTTCCTATTCAAAATAGTTCATGACCATTCGAGTCTAAGAGCCAAGGTACTCAATAGTACAGGAAAAATAATCAAAAGTAGGAATTCCTGCAAGAAGTGGCATTTCTGGGGACTACTTAGGCCAAAAAAAAGTTTTGTTCCTGTATCTCGACCGATCCTTCGTTTTAGGGACCGAGCTAAATTCTTCTTAAACTTTTTTTTTCCATTTTTGAATTTAGATTTCTACTACCGGTACTAAAAAACTTTCTTTTTTTTTTACTAAAAAAGATATGAAAAAGAAAAAAAAGACCCAACCCTGTTTACCTTTGGCCATGTCACAGGAAGACAACTTCTTTTAAGCCTTATGTAAAGGTACCAGGTGAAAAGTGTTTCACCAGATGTGGGATTCGAACCCACGCTTCCTTCGTCCAGATTCCAATTAACGAGCAACCACTACACCAATCCGGCTCCTACTGATCAGAGCTGGTAACCTTGTACATCTCAGTCCAGGAGCCTATAGGGCACACCACTTCTTAGGTGCCCATACACGTATTTTACAATGACAGTAAAAGTAAAGCTGACTTACTCTCGCCGTCCGAGTTGCAGAGGATGTGGTGCTTCTTGCCCTTCTTGGAGTCGTCCTCCAGATCCTGCTCGTGCTTCATCCAGGTGGCCACCGTGAAGTGCGCAGTCAGCGTGTGGTTGAACTTACTGCTCGGCACCTCGATGGCGTTGGTGTGGCCGTCAAAGGCGAAGATCTGGTCCTGCTCCTTGCCGTCGTCGGTGGGCAGGTTACGGGTCCAGGAGGACAGGGCAGGGGACGGGAGGAGGTCAATGGAGTCTGTCGATGCACCTGTAGGGGGAGAAGAGGGATGTAGGTAAGTAAAGGTGTCGTATTAGTATGTTGAAGACAGATAGATCCAGAGATGCCACTCACTTGTCAACAAAAAGTAGGAAATCCTAAGAACTTGGTCGATTTTCTGTAGGAAATTAGCTCAATTCAATACAGAACTCCCAACATATAAGTAGGAATTCCTGCAAAAGTAGGAAAAGTGGCATCTCTGTAGATCCCACTGCCTGATAGACAAAATTCCAACATACAGGAATTTGGAGAAAAGTAAGAAAAGTGGCACCCCAGGTCGAATAGATCTGTTTTGGCGCATCATGGCACCCCTTCGAATGTGTACCAACCCCGTCAGGTATATTGACGAACAATGGGCGTAGTGTATTAACCACTATGCTGGCCTGAATGGGGTGACATTTTGTAAAGTATAAGTATTCCCCAATTCAGAGCTCAAAATCTGAACCAAATTGTAAGACTCATTCTATGACAACTACACTGGGAGTCGTAAAAGCACACAGGAACGCAAAAAGCATCAAACGCTTTATGTTGTAACTTTTCTTGGGGTCTTTTTCTGCTCCTGGATAACAAAAATTATTCATAATGACATGGAAATTATTACCAATATGAAGCGTCCCTCAGATCTGTATATAAAAGTTCTGCTGACTCATCATTGAATCACATCCACAATCAGTAACAATATTCCGGAAAATAAAAGCCATTTTAATGTGTAATATTTATGTCGGAAATAAACACCGAATGTATTTTGTGACTGGCAATTCAAATTGGCGGCCACACTCTATTCAAATTGGCAGCCGCACTTTCAAAAGTATCAAAATTGAGGATAGTTTGTTATTTCAAAATTATCTGAATTCCTGCCACTGATAGCCATATGACACGTTCCGATGAGAAAGTGGTAACTCCTCTCATTTGAGCGATAAGATAGAAAGGATTATCTGCCATGTTATAGGACAGGGGTCTATTACCGGATTACCTAACCCTTTATGGACTGCATAGTGATTCAAAGCCACTTTGTCGGTATGATGTATGAATACCCAGGGCTTTCTTTTTACATCATGCCGACCATATGACATACATGTCTCGTATTTTTTTGTATTCTTTGTTGTCATGAGCCTCATAACGGTTTATTGATCGTAAGGCCGTCATGATGCACTAATGCAGTGCCTGCGAGTTATTTGCAAGTGCTGCATTGGTGCATCATGACGACAATTGAACACGAAGCCCTGAAACCCGCAGATCTTACTGCACGTCCAGTAACAGTCAGAGTGCAGTCGGGACAGGTACTCAGCTCTATATATATGGGGGCGCTGGGCCTTGAAGCATCATGCTGCCCTTAAAAGGCTGCATATGACAACTGACTAGGCGCTATCACCCCTTCCTGATACAAATCATGATTGGACACTGAGAAATAGGATCGTGTTAGATAAATAATATGATAAATCAATGGTGTTTCCCCACATTGCAACAGTAAAAAACTAATACATGGGCACTGCTCATACACTGATAATAAAAGCTATAGTCAGTACTGACTATACCATCATATTTTGACCCCCGTAGTCAGGGGACTATACAACTTAGTCACATATTAGTCATAAAGATAGTCAGGAGTGACTATATGTGGATCACACAAATTGATGATGTCACAGGAATGTGTGCACAGGAAACAGTTAGGATTCAAATTTGAATGGTCCATGGACTGCAGGTAGGAACATCCTCTCCTAAACCACTGTTCTATGGATATCCCTGCTTGTTATATGTTATGTTACAGTTGACTATGACAACTTAAGATGTTATAGGGTGCATGTGTTCTCATGTTTGATAGAGTTATCATGGTAATTTGTTCCAATTTTGATAACATAGAAATACATGAACAGTGTATGTCTAGACTGACAGAGCATGATAGGCCTACACAGGAGCCTATCACCTGCTCTGCCTTATCCTAGCCTGTCCCCTGGCCTGTCTTAACATAGCTTGTCCCCTGGCCTGCCTTATCCTAGCTTGTCCCCTGGCCTGCCTTATCCTAGCCTGTCCCATGCCCTGCCTTATCCTAGCCTGCCCCTGTCCTGCCTTATCCTAGCCTGTCCCTGCCCTGATTTATCCTAGCCCGTCATCTGATCTGCCTTATCCTAGCCTGTCCCCAGCCTTGTCTTATCCTAGCCTGTGCCCTGACCTGCCTTATCCTAGCCTGTCCCCTGCCCTGCCTCATCCTAGCCTGTCCGTGCCCTGCCCTGCCCTATCCTACTAGCCTGTCCCCGTCCTCATCCTAGCCTGTCCCCTGCCCTGCCTTATCCTAGCCGGTCACCTGCTCTGCCATATCCTAGCATGTCCCCTGCCTTGTCTTATCCTAGCCTGTCCCCTGGCCTGCCTTATCCTAGCCTGTCCCCTGCCCTCCCTCATCCTAGCCTGTCCCTGCCCTGCCCTGCCCTATCCTACTAGCCTGTGCCCTGCCCTGCCTCATCCTAGCCTGTCCCCTGCCCTGCCTCATCCTAGCCTGTCCCCTGCCCTGCCTTATCCTAGCTTGTCCCCTGTCCTGCCTAATCCTGGCCTGTCACCTGCCCTGCCTCATCCTAGCCTGTCCCTGCCCTACCCTATCCTAATAGCCTGTCCCCTGCCCTGCCTCATCCTAGCCTGTCCCCTGCCCTGCCTCATCCTAGCCTGGCCCCTGCCCTGCCTTATCCTAGCTTGTCTCCTGGCCTGCCCTATCCTAGCTTGTCCCCTGTCCTGCCTAATCCTGACCTGTCACCTGCTCTGTCTTATCCTAGCCTGTCCCCTGCCTTGCCTTATCCTAGCTTGTCTCCTGGCCTGCCTGATTCTAGCCTGTCACCTGCCCTGCCTCATCCTAGACTGGCCCCTGCACTGCCTTATCCTAGCCTGTCCCCTGCCCTGCCTTATCTTAGCCTGTCCCCTGCCCTGCCTCATCCTTGCCTGTCCCCTGCCCTGCCTCATCCTAGCCTGTCCCCTTCCCTGCCTTATCCTAGCCTGTCACCTGCTCTGCCTTATCCTAGCCTGTCCCCTGCCTTGCCTTATCCTAGCTCGTCCCCTGTCCTGCCTGATTCTAGCCTGTCACCTGCCCTGCCTCATCCTAGCTTGTCCCTTGCCCTGCCTCATCCTAGCTTGTCCCTGCCCTGCTTTATCCTAGCCATGTCTACCCTGCTGAACCTTGAACTGCCTTCAGTACTTAAGTTTCCCTTATTTCTCATGATTGACTATATCTATTAGTCATAGTGACTACTTTAGACCATGAAACCATTAAATTCATAGTCACTTGACTATATGGCCCAAATCAGCCGATTTAATGGCTGACTATAGGTTGACTATATGACTAACTTACTATAGACATAGGTGACTAACTTGGTATAGTCGTTTTTGCAACATTCATGTGACTATAGAAATGTAGTCCGTAGTGACTAACATTTCCAGGTCCATTATTATCAGTGTATCA
The DNA here is from genome assembly GCA_947462335.1 of Harmothoe impar. Lineage (NCBI taxonomy): Eukaryota > Metazoa > Annelida > Polychaeta > Phyllodocida > Polynoidae > Harmothoe > Harmothoe impar. The sequence continues at coordinate 18,042,241 of OX381716.1, forward strand.
TTTGAGTGCAAACCCAAGTATTTTACTATAATATAACACCATCGTGATATAATTATTTATTGTTGCCGTTTCTACCTGTTGCAAAAGCGCTGTTGACCAATGCACTGATGGTTTCAAAAGAGCACAAGTCTTGTGTAAGTGTCGGGCGTACAGAGCTCGAAAGGTACCTTAAGCTCTAGAATAGCATCTTGTATAAGCGCCTCTCTTGGGAGCTAGTATATACAGGCCCTGCCAAACTGAAGTGCGTCCGGTGCTACGTCGCGGCTGTACGGAATACCAATATAATGTATACATGTAGACCTCTTGTACTTTTGCCGTTTTCGTGCTTGCCTTTTTGTACTGTTTTCTTATAGTGTCATCTCGAATAAATTTTTTCGCAACTGACTATCACCGTAAGAACTTATCTTATGCATTGAAATGGAAAATCCCATGGGCAGGGATCTCTATCATAACATACTAGGTACTCCTCAAGTTACATTTAGTGTGTTTGTAAGAGAGTCCCTATACTGAGTTAACGTACATGTATAGTAAATGATTAATTCAGAAAACACCCGGGGGGGGGGGTATGGGAAACAGAAACTCCACAGCTAGAACGTACAGCCTTCCTATACTGATACCATTTCCAGTTTCTGGGACAGGTAACTTCCTAATCTAGTTGTGTAAGGATATGACAGGTAACTTCCTAATCTAGTTGTGTAAGGATATGACAGGTAACTTCCTAATCTAGTTGTGTAAGGATATGACAGGTAACTTCCTAATCTAGTTGTGTAAGGATATGACAGGTAACTTCCTAATCGAGTTGTGTAAGGATAATATGACAGGTAACTTCCTAATCTAGTTGTGTAAGGATATGATGTATTCAATAGGAATGAACCAATACGACTGCCAGGCCTCCTTACAATGTGCAGTGTCGGTTTTCTTAAGGTGCTGATTACATTCTATTCATGAACAGACCTTTGAGTACATAAAGGTGTTTCTCAGAAACTTGAGCCGATTACATTTAGTTAATTACTTGACATGGACGTAGGTGGATGAGCCTGAAGGCTGACGTACTTACAGCCAAAATGACACCTTTTATACAACATGTCGGGTGGGAGTAGTCATCACTAAGGTACCGGGGTGTTAATTACGACGTGGTGTCGAGAATGTACATTTCTTCTAATTAATATAGCCAGTGAAACCGAGCTCTATACCTGATACGCGTCCTTGATTAGTTGTGCGTTTCTGACAACCAACATTACCTGTCACCTGTCTAAGGCCACTCCAAATAATATCATTGTTTCTCATCACCAAGCCATGACAAATATAGCTCATTGCATTCGCGACACTGTAAGCTTCATTTTGATACCAAACATTTTTCCATTTTTAATCATATATTTGTACATATTTCACTAAAAATAGCAAAAAAAAAGAAAAAGAAAAAATCGCAAAAGAGGATTTTAGAGATGCGTGCGGTGATGAGAAACAAGCATATCGTTTGAAATGGCCTAAACAGCATACAATGTACAGTACCCCCCTCCCTCTTAACTAATTGCGCAGCAAGAGGCTAACTACATTACGATATGGTTATTAATGTATAATCAAAGTGGACACACGTTATTTGGTATGTTATTGAGGCTATCGAGGCCGATGAATTCTGACCAGTAATTGGCATGTTTCATAAGTGTGCGGCCAAAGTCCGATACATTTGGCATCACTTAAATCGTTACTTAAGTCTTATTAAATAATTCCGTCTGTATGTGATCGTAAACAACTTGACAGCTACAATATTTTCTGAAACGCTGAATAGTTCATTGAGATGCTACTTACACAACATTTCTTTAAGGTATTTACTTTTCAGAGAAAATGAATAGAAGCCACCCACGTCCGTGATTTGAAAGTGGCAATTTTCTACATGACTCCCTTAGATAATTGTACAAAGAAACTTGAGGGAAATAGTACTTTCTAAATCCAATTTACCGTTGCAGATGTATCACATGAAGAAATGTGGCATGATATTATATTTTACATTCTCCATTATGCGGCCTCAGTTTGGAAAAAAAAAACTGATCAAATTGAGGAACTCAACAATCAATCGAATTAATATATATTGTTTAAAATCAATAGAACGATGCTCCGTGAGGGCAGACACGGGCATGTCTCATCTAAGAGTAGTTCATTACAGCCCTATGTACAAACGGCCATGGACGTGGGCAGGCCTCCAATGGTTTACTACTTTTTATCTCGGTAATAACATGGCTCCCTGGCATGGTGGCAAATCAGTACACCGTAGCACTTTTTTGTTCTCCCAGGTTGTTATGAAAAATGGACAGACAGGGTAGATTCCCCTAGAGTCGACCACATGTACCTTGAGTCGGACACCACAAGTGTCGCTATTCATGAATGAGAAGTCTCTATTTGTCCTTTCTTGGTAAGAGTGTCACTTAAATTAGGCCAAAAAAAAAGAAGGTGTGTTTTAGGCAACCCGACCCTAGTTTCAAAACAGGGCCGACCCTAGCATTTTTTTCTGAATTTTGAGAATTTTTTTTTTTTTTTGCAAAATATTCATATTTTTTCGGAAATTTTAGCAATTTTTTGGTCAGTAAGAACAGATCATATGCCTAATTAACTGTCCAGCCTCAGGAAATTGCTTATTAACAAGAATGTCCAATAATTTCATGATATTCCTAGTTGTAGTAAGAAACGGTGAGTCATCTTGATGACCCGCGAGTCGATATGGCAGTCCGCGACTCATTCAAGGTACCTCCAACATTCAAAAAAAAAAAAAAAAAAAAAAAAAAAAATCCGACCTACCTACCCTAAATTTTTGGACCATGTTGCCTGAAACACACCTTTTTTTTTTTGGCCTTACACTTTTATACACAAACTGATAGGCCTAGAAAGCTTGAATACGGTACATCAGATTCAAGTGTACGACTCAGTGCATGTGGCCGATTCTAGGTAAGTCTACCCAAGTCTGTATTTGCAGTTTCCCATTTAGAGCTACTGTGCAACCTAATAAAGGTCGAGATCGTGCCTTATCGCTGCCTGATATGTCGGCATCATGAGCACGATGTGTGAAAGGCAGACGTGCACGTAAACGGCCACACCCCGGCGTCAACACGTAGACCTACCCGTGTTAATCAGGCCGGCAGGGGCGTGGCAAGCAGTTTCAAAGTAGGGGGGACTGAAGGGTATTTTGACCCTTTTTGACCCCTTTTTACTTGACCCTTTTGGTTTGACTTTTTTGGTTAATATGATCTAAAGTTTAGAGTGAGTAGGTCGGATTTTTTTCCCCTCGAAATACCTCTTACCCCTTGCCTCACAAATTATTTTTGAATTTCAGTATACTATTTTATGGCAGCATGCCCGGGAAATGATGTAATTGAGGGGGTGTTGAAAAAAGGCCTGAGGAATGCTACCTAATACGTGTCCATGATCACCATGCAGTATGACGACTCTTAATCTGCATTTCCGATTATATTTTACATAATTTATGAAACGACATACCACAGCTAAGGGGAGACAATACCTTGGGGCTGCGGTGTTTACGCGCCTTGAAATGAGGTAAAGCGATCTGAAGCAGCTCATGCATCAGCTCACTAATTAGACTATAGTATGCTGTCAAGGCTATTTAAAACAACACGTAACTCCTTTTAGTCCTGCCTTAAAGCCCCAGCTCTCCTATACATAGGGCTGAGTACCTGTCCCGACTGCACTCTGACTGTCGGTGGAGGGGTACCGAGACCTGCAGGTTTAACACCCTATGAACAGCTTAAACCCGCAGTTCTTACTGCACGTGCAGTAACAGTCAGAGCGCAGTCGGGACAGGTACTCAGCCCTATATATAGGGGCGCTGGGCCTTTAACACCCTATAAACAGCTTAAAGGCCCAGTGCCCCTATATATAGCGCTGAGTACCTGTCCCGACTCCACTCCGACTGCCGCTGGAGTGGTACCGAGACCTGCGGGTTTAAGGCATACTCCTCCAGGGCTCTCTGGACGGGTTGCTATTGTTGGGCAGAGTAATTAAATGTCCATCTTTCTCGCGCACTGGAAATGATGAGGCTATATAGAAGTCTGCGTCAACACATTTACCGAATATGTTAGGGATACTTTAAATACATAATAGAAAAGCTAGGATCCACACTAGACTTGCAGGTGTTAGGTTCCTGCATAAAACCTAACATATTCCCTAACATATTCTCTCACCAAAAAGAACCCTTTTCTATGACCATATTTACCATATGGCACGATACAGCACCGAACGCTCTTCAATTAAAAAGAGGCCAAAACTAATGCTCGATTATGTTTTATAAACATCTTTCTAATTCCCCTCACCAGCAACAAAATTTCGAAGATTTTCCGACTTTCCCTGGCCACATTTTCACCATGATTTTCCCACACCCATGGGAACCGCGATGTGTTTTGTCTTTTTTCAATAAAAGCCAGGGCTCAGTCTTTTATTTAGGGTTCGGATGAAAACCCAGAGTGAACAGTTTCATGTCGGGTCTCAATCCAATATGATTAAATCTGCAGCGAACACCTTGTCCAATTAATTATCATTCACAAGGTAAATTTATTGATCTACTTTAGGCCGAAAAAAGAGGTTTGTTTCAGGTCACCCGACCGACCCTATCAAAACAGGGCCGACCCTACGTTTTTTTAATGCAATTTTGACTCTCTTTTTTTGTATTCTTACCTTTTTTGGGTCAATTGTAGGGTCTTCGGCAAGGCGGGCTAGCACTTTCATTAGTAAATTTTTTTAAATAAGAAATACGACCTACCGACCCTACACTTTCTTGCCATGTAACCTGAAACTAACCTTCTTTTATTTTGCCTTATTTATTATTTTTTAAAAACCCTTACCGCAGAGTTTACGTTGGCTCTGGATGGAGTAGGTGTCACGGTCGCATCCCTTGCCGATGTGCTTGGTGGTGAGGTGAACTCGAGCTGAAACTTGCGACTCAACACACTTATTGTCGCAAGTCTCCAGAGACGCCATCTGCCCGAGCGCCATCTGCTGACTGCCTGGAGCATATTCAATCCGCTCGTTAACACCTGCAAAATACAAAGGGACATTTTCTTTAAAAACTTGATAATATTGGATTATTCAAAATGAATTAATCAACAATTTATTGTTAAAGCATTTAGACGACTATTCAGGAAGACTTCCACACATCACAAACAAGCAAAGTACAAATTCTGATTATTCTTATATCTGCAGAGACAATTGTGAAACATCATAAGAGAATTGTATAAATGGACGGCCGCATTGATTAATTCACAACCTGGCTATTCAATATTGCCAATCTTTTGACTATAAAAGTATAAGACTGTTACTCCCAATTCCAGGGGTGGCATGAACTCACATTTCATAACACATCATGTGAATTGGCACACACATTCACAATTGTATATTCCAGTTACTATATATACCATTGATGTGTATGTATATGGAGAATGCTTTCTCCTGCACCCATTACCTCTTGATGGTAACTCCCACATATTGAATAACCTGACAAATGTATCAAAGGCAGAACTAAATACAGCATTCTCTATCCACATCCTTTCATGCCCATCTCTTCATGTCCCTCCATGCTCTAGTATGTACCCAGTGTATCTCAATATGATAACATATCTGTCTACAAGGGGCTGGGCTTTGTTCCTGCAGTACTGCAACCCCACAAAGGCCGCTTTGATCTGTAAATGCATTTTGCATCCACAACAAGGCCTCGTCCCATTCACACTGTCAGCGCGCGTCGATAAATCAATCCGCGGCCAATCAGACGCGCGCCCGCTGAATGCAGATGGCTTACAAGGGCGCGAGTTAGTTTAAATTGGCGCGATAGTCGATAGTCGCTCACCGTGTTACGCACAGGTAGGTCACGCTCGTAACGCGAGCTCGAGAAAAAGAAATCGAAACCTTTCGATGTTTCCGGGAGATGAAATCCTCCCTTAATCGCCTACCCCAGACGTGTGCATCATAAATGGTCCCACATTCCTAAGGCACACTTACTGATGTATTTTTTCACAGGTGTAGATGTATTGTTCTACTGGTGGCAATGCATTAATACCTTGTGGGAAAATGCCTTATTTCAATGATGAAAAATACAGTTGTTTCAATCCCGCTGAAAAATGTAATATTCCATTTTCCCAGCTGTCAGATTACTTTCATCCCCCGAGGTGGGGTGACGCGTTATTCGATTCTTACACTATACAGATTATGACATATCCCACATACAGCCGGAGCTGAATGATATATGCCTGTATTGTGGAGCTCTGAGAGGTTGATATATCATCACATTACCAGCCAGCGACTCACCATGCATCAAACAACAATATGACAGGCTCACGGTAACTCCACCTACAATGGATGCTATTAGATTGTCTTTACTTGGGAGATTATGATGTGATGAAGGCTCTCTTGTATCATCTTACAAGCTCTCCATCATCAAATCACACTGTACTGAATCATGTCCGGCCAAAGCATTCTTAAATATTGCTTACCATCCTTACCATCGCGTTTTTCCTCTCTATTTTCTGTATACAATTCAGTTTTTACATATATTATGGTTTCAACAGAACGTTGAAATACAGGATCTGGTCCTATCTTCATGAAGAATTTCAGTTGAGTTCAGAAAGAATTTCGGGCACTTGGAGGTGACCCTGTTTCATCCCATCATGTTTATTCCTCTCTCCTGCACACATATTCACGATGGTATGGATTTTCTGCTGCTATACACACACACACCTATAGTCCATTGCAGCAAGAAAGGGTGACTTTCCCATGAAAAAGACCCGAAAAATTGACCAAAAATACGGAAATTTCTTCAAAATTGCATAAAAAAAAGGTAGGGTCTGCCCTGTTTTGATAGGGTCGGGCGGGTTACCTGAAACAAACCTTTAATTTTTTGGCCTTATCAATAACTTCCCTGGAAAGTCACCCTTTCTTGCTGCATTGGTCTATAGCTATACCCCCTGCCCTCCCATCACTTCCCCACCCACCACCCACACCCCCTTGGCCCTGTTAGATCAATGTAACACAATAGGCCCCTTTACCGTCTGTGTGCTGCTGCTACCCCCGGTCTGCACCACACCTCACATCCGCCATTGTTACTGACCACCTCCAGCACAATGACCCTACCTACATGACCTTAATGACCCCCACATGACCCACATGACCTTTGTAATGGTAAACGGTGGTTGTTGGCCTTCTGCCTGCGAGTATAGCACTGTCTGGGCATTGTGAGTCTATTAGGATTCTACACAGGCACAACGCATTAACCTTCTCAATGTGCGTGTCGCTTTCTGACCTGTTGGACATTATTCTCAATAGGGATAAGTAGGTGTTGGCCCTTTTGCGGAAAACAGGTGAAATGCCCCCCCCCACACACACACACACTTACCCCTGGGTTAACCCCACACTGTAGTTCAAATAGGTGCCCCCCTTATTTGATTAGAGAAAATGACCAACTCCTTTGAGATAGAATCTAAACGGACTAATGGCCTGAAGAAACCGGACTATAGGATTCCTAAGGGGCTATAATCAATCTGAATTCCCAAGTTCAACATTAATACCAGACAGGTCTGAGTAAACGATGCCCCCTCAGCCTCTAGCTTCTACCATGGTTTCAATGATTGATCCTTTGCCTCATTGAGGAAGTGCCCAGCAGCATGTCAGCACAAGGCTAAGGGAGTGGTCATTTTTTAACAACAGGGGGGGGGGGGGACCAACATATTTGGACCCCTTTTTAGTGAAAAAGCCAGCGCGTTACTATAGCTCAAAGTGGTCGGTCGCACTCAATTTCAACTTGCCTGGGGGGGGGGGGGGACCAAAAAACAGTTCGGCTCGCTCACGCGAAAATCCACCAACCCCACCCTGTTGTTAAAAAATGACCACTCCCTAACTCGTCCGGGCATGGCATCTCCCAATGGTTCTCTTCATTAATTCATGCCCTTCGACATGCATGGAGGATTGAGAATCTATTCGAAAGCATTCATTGCAAGATGGCCGCGAGAGCTGCAGCTAGCTTTCTGCAAATGTCTTGAACGATAAAAATTACAGCGGCCATAAAAGCTGGAGCTGGTTTTGTTCTCCATGCTGGTAACGAGAGCCCAGTTTGGCACCAGCCTCACGCCATCAAGCTATAAGAGCACTTCCTTCCTTCACTCTCCACTCACGTTACCAGAGAGCAGCTCACCCTCCCTCAGTCCGCCACCCAGCGCCAGCCGCCAACCCTTCAACTGCTCACCCAGCCTCTATACTGTGGCCTTGGTGTCCGGGGGGGGGGGGGGGGGGCACTCACACAGGTTTGGATACCATGTGTGGACACGCTGTCAAGGGAAAGGGTCAACTGTTGTGCCCTTTCTTTTCAGGCAATTTTGGAGGGAAAGGAGTACAATTGTTAATACCATTTGACCGTTTATAAGAGAAACTTGTACTTATTTTCACCTACATATAGGGTATGTTTTCATGATCACCCATGCTTTTCTTTTATTATGTTCACCTCTACGTATACTACAGGTATGTGGATAATATTTTGCTGGTTACCCTCCCCCCCCTGTGATAATGGTACCAAATTGAGGGTACCACATAGCAGCGAGATATACACGATAAACAAGATAGTGAGTGCCCCCCCCCCATGCAGCCTCGACTGTGGCGGCTTTGATGGTGACTGAGTGGCTCACATCAGGAGGCGAGCAGCTCCCGAGCTGCTCCCATCACAGGCACTTTGTGCTGCACATCCCCTGCCGCTACACACTCTCCAAGCACATCACTGGTCTGCCGTACACCACTAGTATATCCCTCCATTCTAAACATTTAAGGCGGCATCGGGTATTAATGATGTATGCACTTTGGTCATCGTTACCAATGCATCCCTGGCGAGTAACTCGCCAGTCCTTTACTCATGCATCAATTCATACCGACCCTGCGGGAATGTATCAACCCCAGCATTGTATATTAATGCATTATGCCAATAAAGAGGGAAACACATTAAATAGCTCTGCGGCCCTTATCGGCTATACAGTAGTAAGTGTAGGCTTGAGGAATGGCGCCCACAGAGTGGTGCTGCGCCACCCTTGGTGAGGGGCGGTAAGGTGAGGGTTTTGCCGAATGCACACCTGCAGGTCAAGGACGGTATAAACACCAGAGACAAAATAACACATCAGGACATTCGACCGACAACTCGTAAAGGGAATGATAATTTTTTATAGCGGGTGAGGGGGGGGGGGGGGTAAATTCCCCCAAATATTAGGCCTTTTAAGTACATCATTTTAAAACTAATATATAAGTAAGTAAGTAAATTCTTTCAGTTCTGGAAAGGATAACTCATTGACTATCCTTGGATCTAATATTGTATCGATATAATGCTTTTGTCGATGCGATAATCGCAATTCCGGAAATGTTGATGTATCGATTTGGGGGTATCAATGACAGTCCTACTTGTCCACCAAAAAAAACCATTTGCCCCAGAAAATTCAACTTTTCTTGAAAATGAAGCATAAATTCAGTATAAAATCCTGTTGATTTCTCCAATTTTCTTGAAAATAAAGTATAAATTAAGTATTTCATATAAATAAAGTATTAATGAAGTGTAAATTTGGGAAAGTGCTGAAATAAAGTGTTTACTTTTTTAAATGTATCAAGTCTCACTGGCCCTGTCGCTGCAACAACTAGCTGTCATGTCGTGTATGCGGGCCCATACATCGTCCACTGGTATATAGACAGAATTATTTAACGCAGACCTTGGATGTTTTAAATGTACCACTCATCAATAATCACAGACCCCCACAGACTCGTGCGAGCAGATAATTGCCTCAACACTTTCATTTAATATGTTGAGTGCAGTTCTGAAGGGGAGGGGGGGGGGTATTTATCTAACAAATTGCGCCAAGTAATGTATCGTACAATGGCCACAGGGGATTATTATCCAAAGACAAGAGGGATAGTCGGCTGCCGATACGATTCGCACAAATACGATTTATGTTGTAATTTTTGTCCCGGCATTGGGGATTGATGTTTTTATTTAAACTTCATCAACAGAGTAACAATGAATCAATAATGTACAATAGCGCCATAGTTAACCCTTTCAGGACTAATTGTTTTAATGTAATATGTGCCCTTGCCATGATGCTTGAATGCAGCCCTGCATTCAAGCATCATGCCGATTCTACAGGGCTTATATTATATTCCCAAAAGGGAGGCATATAAATGCCCTGGCGCCTGCAGAATTCCATTCATAAATGCATCATCATGATCATAATTACCAATGGCATGTCACCTTAAAGCACTCTGCGGCCCTTAAAGGGTTGAATATCCCCTAGCCCATCTTCTCACCCCTTGTTGATATGGAAGCACTCAGTAATTCATGTCTGATTTTTATCCACCTTCCATTAATCAGAGAACACTGTGAGTGTATGTTACGACATATGGATCAATACCTAATTAATCCTGGCTAATGGTAATACCCTTTTCTTGTCGTAACGGCAAGCAGTGTCAGAGTGTGGAGGTACCCGGCACATACCCTAGATGTTGCCTCAGACCTTATTATAGGCCATATTTGAAACAACAAGTGCACATAACCTATAACTTAGTGCACACTGCTCTTATCTAGCTCAAATTCGCACTATACATGACCATGCATAATTATCTCAATTATTGGCCATAATTGAACTCTTAACTACTGGAAATGTGTTGATATTTGTTCAAAGTACACAGGTGCTCTAATTTTGTTAAATACGGTAATACATTTTCATACCATAGAGAAACCCAATGTGAGAATCGGGACCCCTGTATTTTGCACCGAAGAGTAATATCTCAAATATATATATCCATCATCCACCGAAATAAGCAGGAGCCTTTCATCTGCCGACACAATCCTGCGGCGCAGCTGGTGGCAAGTGGGGAGAGCCGCCACGATAACCCGTCTCCTTCCCATATAAAATTAGCAATTCCTAGTTGAAAAGTCCACCTGATGGGCAACTAGAACTCTGCTGTTTAATGCAATGCTTCTACTCATACTCGTCTTGGGATATTTTCTCCTGGCTAGCATTATTAGCCTTAACAATAACCGATCACCAAAGTTCAAGAAGCCACACATTTCGCGAATTCTGCTTATGCAGTTGAACAAAGAGGAAACTCTAGTCCCTTGTAGACCGAGCCATCCCTCGTGTCACCACCTTAGAATTGCTGAGCAGGTCTGATGAGACCCTAGAGACTCAGGTGGTTACTCTCTCACCCTACATGGTTGCTAAGGTCACCAGGGTAACACAGTGTAACCATGGTAACCTAGCCGCATCCTACAAGATGGACCGAGCAGTCCATCCAAACCGACACCACACCTAGCCCAGTCGTGAAGCCAGCTCGCTCCACCTCAAAAGGCTCAATATTACCTGCAATTTCTGTTGGTGGCGGGTCACCATGGCAACCATTATGTATCCTTGGTTACTGTCAGGGACATGATAAAGGGTGATACATTTAAGTGAGGCTGCCGGGGGAGGTAATCAGGTTACCGGAGATGGGGATGGATGACGGGGCTCCAGGTGCTGAGGGAGGGGCTGTGGGTGGCCAAAGAGTGGTGGGCGACTATTATATGGGGACACTTGGAGAAGATGCACCTTTTGTAAGACCAATAGTAGCGCCTAATAATAAAATTTGAGAACTGAGTTTATTTTTAAACTTCTCCAGTAGTAGGCCAATTAGCACTTCCAGCGAAGCAACCTTGGCTATCAATCTAGAACCGTATGCTCGTAAATTTAATTCTAAACGCACATATTCAAATCAAAGTTTAGAATCCGAGTGCATTGTATGATTAAACTGAGAGTATTCTAGTACATGAATATATATCAAATAATATTTCAGATATTCAGTCCAAAAGGCAAGTAAATTTGCTGACATAGCACTGTATCCATTTTCCTGATTGAGAGATATATGTAGGGATAAATACGCCTACACCAGGCTATTTCATACCATATAGAAACCCCATGTGAGAACTGAGACACCTGTATTTTGCACTGAAGAGTAATATCTCAAATATATATCCATCATCCACCGAAATAAGCAGGAGCCTTTCATCTGCCGACACAATCCTGCGGCGCAGCTGGTGGCAAGTGGGGAGAGCCGCCACGATAACCCGTCTCCTTCCCATAATAGGGATTCAGCACGGCTATAGGGCGCGTGTGGAGAGTAGGAGGAGGGCGTATTCGGGAGGTGAGAAGGGGTAATAAAAACCTCCTCAGTATCCTTAGGTGATTGCCCCTGCTAGAAAGGTAGGGCCTTACTGTACATTTGGGGAGACCTCTACTGATACAGCACCCATTCAGCCGCCTTAAAGCCCCGGGTCTTGTTGCCCCTACAGCAAGAATCGTAGAGGACAAGGAGTGGTACTCTTGTCCTTATATAGGAGAGGTGGAGGTCTTTTGGAGGGCCTTATTGTAGATGTGGGTAGACCTCCAATGCTCCTACCCCCATACAGGTCTCCAAGTGCCACATCAACTAGACTCTCCAGGCCGAGTTGGGCTGCCTGCATTAAGTATGGGAGATGAGCAGCTCTGCTTGTGCTTGGAGAGCAGCTCATGGGAACTGAGTTGCTTTACCTCTGGGGGGAGAGTAGCTAACTAATAGACATCACCCACCCCTGGAGGCCTGGGCACAGGGAGGGGGTGGTGGAACAGGGGGTGGAGACGGGAATATGTGTGTTGGATAAAGGTCTAATTTATGTATGCTTGCAGTAGACTGAGCCAGACATACTGCACCTAGATATATACTATACGTCTGTGGCTTATTGAGACATGTACAGACACTACTGTATAGGGCCTTCTTTGCTACAGAGACATCATGGAAGCAATAACCTCCCTTGGTACATATAATTCAGTTTGCTATCTGTATGTCCTCATATGAGGATAGAGAAATAACATCGGACTAATCAAACTGTAAGGATTCTACCCTGTCTTGTTTATCACCCTCAGGCCAAACTAGGCTGGTCTTAAGACAGAGACTTGGACTATTAAAGTAGACAGCTCCACTGATGTTTTATCGCCAGAACTGCGCATTGCACATTCCATATAAGTAGGACATATAAGGGCATCTAGCGAATGTCATCTCATCTTTTCCTCCCTGCCTTCAATGCATTTCCAATAAATCCTTCACATATAGTATGTATAGAGATCATATTTAACATTTATCCTCCTCTCTGTCACCATAACAGGTAGTTGTCTATGGCCTCTCCTGTTACCCTGCCTACTTCATGTCGGCCCAGGAAGGTCAACCCGTCAGTCAGTGACCATGGCAACTGCGACTCTACCCACGCGAGATTCATACATCTCTCGGGAGACATCGAGCACAGCAAGGTAATCTACAAGTCCCTGGTTGCTCAGTCTCCAAGCACTCTCCACATTATATACTGGGCCATTTGCAACATGCTGAGTTAAAGCAGGAAGTGTTTGGAGAGTGAACCTTTCTACTGTTACATTTACCTCCACCTCATTCTGATATCGGTCTCTGTCCATGTCGGTAATGTCCCAAAGTAAGGCAGCAATTCATCAAGAGTAACCTGGCGCCAGGTGTAATCAAAGTGGTTCACAATAAGGTTGATTTCTCACCTTACATTTCATAGTCCTCCACATAATTAGGCCATGTACAGTTATGGACCTGTTGATACAGACAAGGAATTCATTGCAAATGTACTTCAAACCTTTAAAGATGGGTTAGGAGCTAATTTCCGGTCAAAATTTATTTTTCATTTTTTCAACGTATTTGTCTTCATAATGTCCATATAAATATGTGGGTAGCTTTTAAAATCATTCTGATACATGTAAATCCATGGAAATTATGCAAATTATGGTCAGAACAGGTCAGGGGACCCGACTCTTATTAGAGAAAGGGGTCCCCTGGCCTGGTTTTCTCCATATTATATGCATTTGCAAGTATCAGAATGATTTAAAAAGCTACACACATATTTATATGGACATAATGAACACAAATACATTGGAAACTGAAAAATAAAAATCTACCCCAAACTAGCTCCTAACCCATCTTTAATAAACACACCATACCGGTACCATTACACAAACTATGCATTCTAGATTGTATTCCTCTTGGTTATCTATGTATGATATAACACTTCTTGAGCTGCTCATTGAATATAAATCGAAAATGTTCACCCCTCCATGTGTGCCCCCCCCCCCCCCACACACACAGACATCTCTGGTGAGGTTAGATAAATCAGCACTGCACTGATGTTAAAGATGGTATGTCAGCTATAATTCGAGGAATTTTTACTCATGCCATATTACTATAGTATAAAGTCTCCTATGGATACTCCCTAACTTTTAAAAGATTTGAAAGTCTCTAATTCTATAAAATTAGCACATGTAGTGCAATACTTTTTGCTGTTGGTCGACACTAAAACTCACTATGTTGTGGTACTGCATGGCTCAGTGCATTCTCTACTGGGTCAGTTTACCCTGTACTCACCTGGGGGAGTGACTGAGTCAGTGAGATGAATAGGCTATATTGTTAACTATCTCAAATCATGTATTTATAGACAAATATCTTGCAAATATTGTGTACTGCTAAAATGATTATGGAACCCATGGTATCCCTTTTAAGGAAAAAGTTTGTGAAGTGTATTAGTTTAAATACCACCTTTAAATGATGGCCCCTGGTGTTGAGTCGTATACGTCTAGGTAGCTAGCTGCATAGTGGATGTAATTAGGTAGATGGGGCGTCCACACAATGACCCCCTCCCCTGGGTACACGACAACGCTACCACCCCTCATCATCCTGCTACTGGTACAGTATTGATTAACCATTTAGGGATCGCATAGTGCTTTAAAGATGGGTAAGGAGTTAATTTGGGGTCGATTTTTATTTTACATTTAAAGTATGTATTAATGTTCATAATGTCCATACAAATGTGTGTGTAGAATATACAATCATTCCTATACTTATAAATGCATAGAATAGAGAGAAAACCATATCAGAATAGGTCCTGCGACCCCACTCTATTACAAAAACAGGCCCTCTCATCTTGAATTCATGCATTTCTAAGTATTAGATGGATTTTGAAGTTTACACAACCATTGATGTAGGCATTATGAACACAAATAAAATGTTAAACTGAAAAATAAAAAGTGACCCCAAATTAGCTCCTAACCCATCTTTAAGTGGTGTCATTGGTCGTCATGATGCTTCAATTGAGCCCAGTGTGCAGTCCAGTACCATGCCGACCGTACGGGTTGATACTCAGGTAGCGTCAACATGATGCATGAATAGCTATAGTCAGGGCTGCATTCGTGCATTGCGACGACAATTGGACGAAATGCATAAACACACTGTTGGTCCGTAAAGGGTTAACAATATTGCCACACAACAAAGCCCTTATTGTGCAAATGCTATTCCAATTCAGTCGCTTCATATAACATGTAAAGCCCATCGTCCACCAAACTCTGTCGGCCGACTTGGTGGACGATGGGCTTTAGGCAGTATTGGGGACCTATCCAATCCTTAGTCTTAGAAGCCCAAACCTGCCGGAAAAGCTCCTGTGTGTAGAACTAATAAATCCTCAACTTCCTTCCCACAGTGATACCCCCCCTCTCCTATTCCCTCAGCAGGAAAGCGGGCCGGGTAAGATGGACAATATTAAACTCAGATCGCATCAGTCTACTTTATACATGTACATACACAGTAGCTACTATACTTCACTCATTAAATTCGATGACTATAAAAAGCATCTGGTACACCCACACAGTTCACATCTTATATCCCTCCACCAACTCCAGCTGCCTCTTTCTATAATAATACACACATTTTACACTTTTCATAGAATCCACCCACGCACAGGAGGCTATTGCCTTTCGTGAAACTACTCCGCTGCGCAATATTTGTTCGCTAGTCTCCCTCTCGACGAGAACTATTCTGATCAGCGGGCACAACACGACTTGTATGAGCGAGCAGCACAATAGCTGAAGATTGATTAGTTCCCTATACCACCTGACAACATGTTGGTGTGTGTGTGGGGGGGGGGGGGGGGGCAGCTGGACCACGTGACCTGGCCGCTGGTACCCGGTGACACAGCTTGTGTCTGGTGCAGCACGCCGGAGACCAGCAGCAGTGAGGTCTCCTCCTGACGGTCAGTCTAAGTGCACAGGACGCCTGTAACCGCACCTCATTGGGCTAACAGTGAACAGCTGTGTCTCAGCTCATATGGACCAAGGTCTAGGGATGCTACTATTAAAGGTAGCATTTCTATCCTATCTTATTCTACGTATTTTTGCCAGCCTCTGCGTGGTCTCTTTAAATTCGCTAAAATTCTAAATGTATGCAAATTGGTTAAAATGGGTAGGGTCTGTCTTGTTTTGCTAGGCAGAGTCTGATAGCCTCATATAAACCTTAAAAGATTGGCCTTCCAATGAAATGAAATGAGGCATACATGTTCATGGATACAGACAGTTTCCTGCAATGTTTTCGTCAGCCTCTAAAGCAGTTATCAATTTTTATCTATATGGGCAGGATGGTGACAATCAAGTAGACGGCAGTGGATGTGAATGCCATGTCTGTCTACACCAACAGGTACTCTGTACAGTACAGGCGCCCTCAGCACCAGCCTACACCCTATACATAGCCGCCTCATTAGGACAGTCTGCACGCCGAGCACCTCTCCTATACTACTCACACCCACACCACTGCTGGGAGAGCTGCTCAACCACACTCTCCTAACACATACAGCCTTACACCTCATCTGCTTGGAGCAGCTCTCTGTGAGCCGCTCATCTCTACTCTCCAAGCCCCATCGCTGCTAATCTGACCAGAGCTGGGAGTGCAGAGAAACATGTGTTTGGAGAGTGAGACGAGGAGCTGCTCGTGATCAATCTCCAGTCGCATCGCTGTAATCCCACAACCCAAAGCAGATAACAGCTGCACCTGGAGACTAACTCATCAATCTCCCACCACATCTTGCACCTCTATTGTCTCCCAGCTGGGGAAACATCTGCTTGGAGAATACCACACCGTGAGCTACTCGTCCAAAAGGTCAACGAGACGCTTGAAGGTCAAGCAGAATGCCTCACGCTCACACGCTAGCTAATACTGCCCAGTCTTGCCAAGGCCCTAACTTAAGCTCCCTCGGCAGCATATGGCAAACAAGAAACTTGCCGAGAAAAAGTCTCCGAGGCTGCATTGACGACATGGTGTGGTGTTAATAATAACCTAGTTGAGCTGCTGTGGCAGTCTTTGTTATAGACCCCCACAGGCTTCAATGAGTTAACTAGACGCCGCATTCAGGCCAATGCCAAGCTACAACAGGCTAGTTGAAAGCCTCCATAAAACCGACTCAAATCAATACACTGCCAAACGTCTTTTTAATACTGTCGGTACTTGAGAAATGTCTTCCGCATGCTTGATTGAGTAGAACACTAGCGTGTGACAACTGACAAGCATGTGGCAAGTGTGTGACAAGCGTGTGGCAAGCGTGACCGCTTAATGTTTGAATACGGTGAAGTGTTTTCTGTTTTATTCTGCTCTAATACTTGCTCCATATCATCAGCCTCACGCCTGGACTCACCCTCAGTGTTATTACTACCAGCATTAGCAGGCACTAGCCAGGTTTTATGCACCAATTAGAAGCTACTGCAAATATCATAATAAAATGTGGCCCACACTTCAGGGGGAAGGGGGTGATAACTATCATTGCCTGAGTTATATCGCAGCAATAATGCACACATTAGCTCTGATACTGGCTCGGTTAAAATGTGCATTGGCAACATTGTAGTGTCTAGAATTGCCGATCCCCATTTTTGCTCCGTCTGCAGAGGCAGACATTTACGTGGTAGGCCGGCCAGCCGAGTGGGGAACCCTGACTATAACCCGCTTCTATTCAAATATTTATCACTACTCGGCTTCGATCGGAGTATAAATACATCAGGTAGAAGAATGGAACTAGTAGACATGCCAGCCTCCCTCAACTTACAAGTATAATCCTCTTTGGTGGAATTTAATAAGCTACTCAACATTATCCTCGAGGATCGACGGCTATGACAAAGGTGCTGGGGCGTGATTGTTAAATGATAACTTGATAAAGAGGATGAATTCCCCTTGATTAGCTGCATTGACATGGTTACTTAAACCATTTCCATAATATCCTCATTTCTGATAACACAGCTAAGGACTAGATCTGCTACATTATAAATGTCCTCTTTCTTGTTTTTAAAGCTGATCAAGTTAACTTAACTGCTATTTTCTAAACTCTGTTCCATCATGATGGCCTTCCCAATAACACAAGTCAATTTCCTCCATATGGTAGACGCTGCTTATATCAGATGGTTAGGTTTTTAATTTGGGTAATTGCGACTGTAGGTTGGGCCCAAGCGTCTTGTAACGAGACAGAGACAGATGCAGCCTGTGCTGTTGTTGTCAGGGTAATAGACATGCTCAGTTACCACACGGTGTCAGTGTCGTCACTCTAACACCCGGGTAGGTTTAGAGTCACTGCCAGCTCACACCTGTCAACTACTGCCACCAGCTATATGGTCACCAGCTACCACAGCCAGTTACTGGCCTTTGCTACTGCTCCAGCTACTGTCCCTAGTGAATTCAGGGGTGGGCATATCTGAAAATCCTGGAGCCAATAAGGATTGCCTGGTAGAATTCTCAAGGGGAGGGGGGGGTAAATACCTGGCTGAGCATGTATAACGTACAGTGCTGGTGAGATTTTTTTAAAATAAATTTAAATGGGGTTGGGGAAATTTTGAAATTATTGAATTCAGATAGTGTATCTGAAACGATTTGAAAGGGTATTGTAACATTGGTTTTAGTTTCAGTTTTAGAAAGCTTAAGACCAGGACAAAAATCTGAGAGGCTTGTCGCCAATTATAAGCCTAGTGTCGCCACTTTTTGGCGACATGGCGACAGCTGCCCAGCCCTAGGTTACTACCGCAGGCTACTATCGCTAGCTAATCCCATCAGCGAGGTTGAAACGAGAAGCGAGGTTGATATCGAAGATAATGCTAGAAACTCATGGAATGGTGGGCATTTCTACTTATGCAAAACAAACGATAAACTGTCTTGTTGTGTCGCGAACCATCTAAAGCGGCACTAGGCACCAACACCAGCAGCCCTGGTGTTGTCTGAGATGTGATCAGAGAAGGAGCTGCATATTTCACGGGGCCCACCTGAGGCCCGGGTCAGGGCTGGGGGTGTGGGAGAAACACGCGGCGTCTGAGCGTATCTTCTTATCTGCCTGTGTACGGTGAAAGAAGTGTATGGTGCCAGACGTTACCAGCATGCTTGCATGCTAGCAAGAACATTTAACCTTTGCAGACGCACACTGGTATTAGCTTGTCGTAGATGCATGTGTGATATTGTACCACAGGCGGGGCAATCCATACATGCACTATATGTCATTTTGCTGACATGACGTGTGACTATTACACTATGCTACATTCATGCATTATGCTGACCCTACCGGGTCGATACACTATATACTGAAGAGTCTGTGTGATCATGGACCAATACAGCACGAGCAACTCCCCAGTGCTGTCTTGGTACATCATGCCAACAAATAAATAATGTATATACTTCTTATCCTGCATACAGCACCGGTGGTGTACATATATACACAACAAGGAGTCCCTTAAAGTTGTACGCCTCTTTATTGCCAACTTTGTAACTAATACAAGCTATAACGTGGTGTGTAGGGCATCAGACTACTGATAGAAATGGTATACTACCGGTAAGAGGAATGTTACATAGATAGCAAGATTTTAAAGTCATCTAGGTGTATTATCAAACGTCAAAGGAGATTTCAAATTCTGCATTGTGCCACTGGGAATTGGAAAAGGAGTACTGAAAAGGTTACATACATGGAGGGGAGAATATCCCTACTCTGTGTATTACTTGTATTGAGTATTGGCAATGGAAGAGGAAGAGGGATTAAAATGGCTGCTGTACAGATGTCGGACACATTTCTGTTGCCCATAGGGCCTATTGGATATTGGATAAAGCTCAGCATACTGAACTAATATCACAGAGTGCTCGTATACAGTTAGCCCCCATCCACCCACCACATGTACAGTCTCATATAGAAACTCTTATCTGGATTACCAGCGCTAGATAATCCTTATTAACCCTATCGGGGCCGCATAGTGCTTACTATGCTATGTCTGTCGGCATGATGCACGAAAGCAGACTCACCAGGGCAGTGTTTATGCATCATGCAGACCCTTCAATAGTGTATCAATCCTGTAGGGTCGGCATGATAAAGAATGCAGCTCTGGCGAGTTACTTGTCAGGGCCGCATTCATGCATCATGAACGGCAAAGTGCAGCCCTGTAAATGAGTAATGCTGAACTTGATGTTAGATGTACATGATCAGACCATGGATAGAAATTAAAATACGTCATTGGACGTAGGCAGCTCATATATCAGTCTGAGCAGGCGATCCATTAGAGATCTAAAACCATAATCCCCGCCTTCACAGTCGGGAGTTGAGGAACTGAACACATACACGAACAGCAGGATCAATTTTCTCGTCGCAAATATCAATTATTTACTGCGACTTTCCTTAAGATTGATGACTCATCCCATCCCACCTATTGCCATGTTTTAATGTAGGTGGCCACGCAGAAAGGATGCGCCGAGTTAAATAGATCCATGTGTGGGGGTCTAGATGGAGGGTTCCCCATGTCGCCTGTCGATTTTCAGAAATGCCTATGTCATTTGTAAGTATCTTTGTATTTCTCCTGTCATTTGTCACTAAACTTCATGTCATCTGTCGATTTTAAGAAAAGCCCATGTCCCTTGTCAATATCTTTTTATTTGTCCTGTCATTTGTCACTTGGCCTCATGTCGCCTGTCGATTTTAAGAAAAGGCCATGTTGCCCTGTCGATTTTAGGGGTCCACCTAGGGGAGGGGAGGTATATCGAAAGCAGAATCACAGTCCACGCATTCCACAATGTGACAGCCTCTGGTTCTCCCTTCATCAATTAATAGCCCCCATTTTCTCGGATGTCAGTTGACAGCCCCAGTCAGAGTGTTGTTACATTAACACCTGAGGAGACTGACTATATATACAGTCAACCTCCATTTACACTGGTGTTTCTGGACATCAATGTGAGTTCATACTGACTCTAACAACTCAAAGGCAGTCTTTGTTCAAGTGAATTTTTTTTTTGTCTCCTGCAACAGCTCTCTGTTTTAACGTCTTTCGACCCCCTTGACATGTAGGTGGTTCGCTTTATGCACCCTAGATCCGTTTTGCAGTGCCCCGAGCATCCTTGCCGTATGGCTGCTAAGAGAGGTAGCCCCCCCCCCCCCCCCCACCGCCTTCCTCCCATATTTCTCCATCCCCACATGCACCCACCAGCTTTACTTTGAAAGCTTAGACTTTGAGATCGGCCAGAACAAGACCCTGTATTCTATTAGCCCTTTCCCTTTCACTGTCATCCCATCTCTCACTTTACTTTACGACTTCCTGCTTGCCGCTGTTCACATCACTCAGACAAACAATATATCCTCTCACCAACCACTCAATCACCCGCCCCTAACTCTTGTTATTGTCCATCCGAGCAAAATTTGTCTCCTCAGCGACCGACCTGAAGTCTTCACCATGTCGGGTTTCTTATCGCTTTTATTTTTCTCCTTGTTGTTTCTTCTCCCCGCTACTTCTCTTATTCATGTGGCTACTTGCAAATCTCAGGAACCGCACAAAAACACACAATGTTTTCTCCAATTACTGCTGCTCGTCAGGGGCGGTGGAGAAAACAGCTTCTTAATGGGCAGGGATTTAATTGTGGGAGTCTAATTGCTGTTTGCCCACACTGCAGGAATTGGAGGCCGGCCACACCTTAAGGACGACTAAAGGGATGCATCTCTGCTTCTTCCAATTGGGTCATTTTACTGTATTCAGTTCAACCACACTTTATCTAAGCCTATCGCATTCGGGTTTCGTTAATTTTCAATTAGGCCTTCTGTGTCTTCATAAGAGCAACTTAAGAAGAGTGTGAACAGTCTGGTCATAATGTAAATATTTTTTTCAACTATCTTTTGTAATACGCAAATGGTAGGAGACAGAATTGGTCGAGGAATTGCTCATCTGGCATGCAAGTGTGGTACAGTCGCTACCCAAGGGTGAGTCCTGATTCCTCCCCAGCTCATACCATCCATCCACGTGTAAACCGTTAAGGACGGCGTGATGCCTCAAAACTCCCTGTTCATGATGCACTCACTGCATTGGTGCATCATGACTCATCGCCAGGACTGCATTCATGTATCATCCCGACAAAAGGGCACTGTGTATTAAAGCACTCTGCCACCCTTACAGGGTTAAGGGCGTGGTCATTTTTTAACAACGGGGGGGGGGGGGTGGGTCAGTGGATTTTCGAGTGAGCGTATCGAACTTTTTTTGGTTCCCCCCCTTGGTAGGGGTCGAAATTTTTTGGGTCCCCCTCTCAGGCACGTTGAAATTGAGAGCGGCCGACCCCTAAGAACTATAGTACATGTAACGCGCGGGCTTTTTCGCCAAAAAGGGGTGCAATTTTTTTGCCCCCCACCCCTTCAAGGGGTCCAAATCCCCCCCCCCCCCCCCCAATCCACCATCCCCCCTGTTGTTAAAAAATGACCACTCCCTAAAGCACTCTGTCCCCCTTACAGGGTTATAACCCCCTCCTGTGCCGACTGTGGTGTAGCAGGGTGGGGTTTCCTTGTGTTATCCTGCGGCACAGCACATTACCCCCTGCCCTCTGTACTCTGTGCACACATGTGGCGCCCTCAGCGGCACCTCCAGCTACTACAGACACCTCTTACACCCAAAAACAACCCCCGCCGACATACACCAACACTGAGACCTTATTACTCTAGTACAACTCCATTTATTTATGACTAAAATTCACAATATTTTATTAAATGTTACTGCAGAGGACTGTCTGACTTGATGCCCTTAAACTCAGCAACCATGCTGCCTCGAGGTGTGACTGCGGGTCTCCAGTATCGAGCTGAGACCATACACTACAAGTTCTGAACCCTATACGGCACGAGCGCATTAGGCTATTGTGGCAGCCATCTTGACTCAGAGCAATGCAATCTGGTTAGGCCCCCGACTCCAGAGCAGTGCATTATGGGTGAGTGTCCTATCAGATACTTGTTTCAGGTGTGAGGTGAGGGGATTAAGCTGATAAGGAGATGGGGGATGGCCCCGACTACCTGAAGTACCATAATGTGCTAGTCCCGTATAGTTTACATTGGGTGGGGGTAGAGGCGTGAATAGGATCAGGTAGACTGTGATAAGGTGGTGTCTATTAGCTTGATAACCCTATTTCAGTAATATACGGTAGCCTAATCCTGTCACGTCGCTGTGCTAGTATACACTGATTTACTTTACAGATACAGGCTGCAGTCACTGAGGTGGTACATGGTAGACTGGGCACCAGGCTGAAGCAGAGTTAATATTTGGCATTTAAGGGACGGCATCATGCCTCGGGGCGTTTCATACATTTGTCGTCACTAACACAGAGTTAGCCGGCGAGTAACTCAGCAGTGATGCATAAGATAAATGCAGTATTCCGATCCTTTGAGAGTCAATCGATTGATTGATTGATTGAACTGCTTAACGTCCCAGCGTACATAGACCCTGTGGGACTTCTCAGATTTGATCGGACAATAGGTCCTTTCCATTCTCATTTAGATGTTGCGCATAAGTGTGTGGGTGGGTGTGCGCGTGCATGTGTTTGTGAGTCTGCTTGTAGCAGTGGGACACGGCTCGTAGCAGTGAGATACTGCTTGTGGCATCGGGCCCCGCTTTATTGTGCTGCCTCACACAGGTGCTGTGCTGCAGACTGTAAAGAGTGTATCAACCCCCTTGGCATGGTGAGCCAATACATGCACCTGGCGAGTTCCAGGATGCATTTGTACATTCATCCAGCATGTATTTAAAGTTTAACTTGTAATCACCTCAGATGCATTCAGTGTTACTGAATATAGACAGGAGAACACGTCTGACCCGAAGGTAGTGTGGGTATTTAAAGGGGTGGCACTGAGCCTAGATTTCAACATGTTTTATGTGGATAATGATTACCTATGTTGATATCTGATATTTGATATGGAGAAAATGAACAGCATGACACCCTATATAAAAGATATCCAGGTCCATTATCCCCACAACACACTTGACCCCCACTGGTTTAACCTAGCGCCCCCTGTGTTGGGGCTAACTGGGGGCGTCAGGCAGTAATCCGGCCCTAATCCGCACACCTGGTGCCCTCAGGCGGCAGGTAGACCAGGGATTGACTCACCTGCACAGGTGGGCGCCTACAGGATTACAGCTAATCCCTGCTCAAGTCACCACCTCCAAATTACCGTGATTTCCTAATGGATTTCACGTGTCAATACCACACCATGGGTGGACCGTATGTAGGCAAATACTGCTAATTGTCAACACTCCTTCAATACTAAAGAGTAGACAAATACTTCTTGCTACATTTTTCCTATTTTGAACAGCTGGTTGTATGCATATTTCCATCTCAGTCCCTGAGAATTCTGTGATTATTCTTGTTGTATCAAAGCACATACCTCATTAACTTTGCTCATTAGTGGTATAGACCTCATTGCCTTACTTCATTAGCGTTCATGTACCTGACTGTGGATTAATCAGGTTTTGTATGGGTAAGGTAATATGGGTTAGGTTGGTACTTGATAGTAAATCACAGCATATATATCTAGACCTGAATAACTGCAATGCAGGAGAATGAAGAATGAAGAAGGCTTTGAGCAAAATCTTATTTTGTTCAACAGCATGATATAATGCATATTGATTAAACCTCAGTCTCAGCCATCGTCTATTTCCTACCAGCCTCGGCCAGCATCTATCCTATAAGTGGGATAGCCTGGGAGCAGCCTGCCATTCTGCCCAATACACATATTTTCTTACCCCTTTGATCAAGATAATAATCTGTTTGTAGTAGGATGTGTATTGCACTACACACCTGATTTGCGCCACCAAACTGGTGCAAAAGTGAAATGCAGCCCTGCTCCCAGCCCATATGTATTGGGCTGGAAGTCCAAGACTGATTTCCTGCTGACCTTGGGCTGGGACTGCAGACAGATTAAAGCCTGCTGTTATCTGACCCGCAGTGAGAGGTGAATAGTGTAAATCTGGTCTCTAGATGCAGACAGCAGGGTATCAGTATTAACTGCCTCCTCAGGGCCGACTCCAATCAGTGCGTCTTGGAGCCCTATCTACAGGTGTACCTCACCAAGCAGCTCCTCAGCACACGCCACATATAGGGGACTAGCGCATTATGCTATGGAGGCCGCCATCTTAACTCAGAGCAATGCATTGTGGTTAGGCCGCTGACTCCAGAGCAGTGCATCATGGGAGAATTTCTTATCAGTCCCGTTGTTCAAGGTGTGAGGAGAGGAGATCAGCCTGATAAGGAGATGGAGTCTAGCCCCCGACTACCAAAAGTACCAGGATGCGCTAGTCCCGTATATGGGTGCAATCAGGTACAGCGCTAGTATGGGAATCTATAGGGGCATACCCCATGGGTCCGCCATTCTTAATTTCGCTGGTTGAGACTAAACTGCTGATCTTGACCTCCCACAATGGGTACCAATTAGGGACAGGCTCATACCAGTCTCATCAACTGCAGGAACCAGAATTACCTACAGGGGTACAAGATTGCAGCCTGTGGGAACCAGTAATGTCCCCCAGTTGACAAGATGGCGGTCTGCAGGAACCAGCGTTGTCCCCCAGGGGACAAGATGGCGGCCTGCATGGCAGGACTCATCAGGACACTATAAGAGCCTGAGGAGCTGATTTGGCGGGCAGTGAATGCGGACAGTGCTGTTATCTTAAAGCAGGCTGTCTGTGCTGGCAGGCAGCGGGCCGCACACCTCACCAAGAGCTGACATTGACACGTAAAACACCTCTCCACAGCCGGCCGCCTGCCAACCTAATCCTACCAGAAAACATGCCACTGACAGCCAGCACAAAGCATGGCAGGGGGCATTTACCAATGTCCCAGCAGATTCTTCCATACCTTTCTGCAGTGGTACTTCCTTCTCTGCCAAAAGGCGGCGGATTTCCCTGAAAACTTGCCTACGCCATGCTTTTAAGATATGCATTTATATAACTATGAATCGATTCAAATATCTAGGAAGGTTTGGAGTATAATTGTTTAAAATTATAAAAGTATTGGTCATGGTTTAATGGGGGAAATTGGACATATTCCTGGGAACTATTTTTGGTGTATGGAAATGGTAGTGTGAGAAGGCTATAGGAGAGCAGGGAAGTAGTACTGTTTTCCTCTCTTGTTCAACAGAAGAGTTCTAAGAGTCTGGCCCTTTTGGCAGAGTCTTATTTGAGACTGTGCTGGGAGAGTGGGCAGTTACCTCACCGCCTCCTCCTCCCCTACTCCTCCTGGGAGCTGGTTTAGAGGTGGGGGGGGGGGGGGATAATTCTCAGCCGCAAAACAGACCCTGACTGAAAACAGACCCCACCCTGAAAGCCTTATTAAGGAAAATATGACATCTCCCTTATCATTTTCTTTTTTAATTTCAAAAGTCCACTTTTTATGGGTTAGGTTGAGGCACCGTGTGGTGGCAGTTTTGAGGTAAAACTGATGAGCTAAAATGTCTGATAAGTCTCAATGATGAAGAAGCAATTACACCTTTCTTATGTGTCTCCTGCCCATTGTTAATTCAATCCTGGCACGCCACACATCTGCCGAATGGTATTATCTATTGTTTTATGTGTCATGGCAGAAAGTTATTGTCCACATTGCACTGTAATCGGATAATATTATCTAAAAAACCTTTCTTTTTATTGAATCAAGCAACCGTTTGGCACTATCCAGACCAACTCGGAGGTATTATTTGTGGTCTGCTTTCTATTATTGTCTGTTTTCC
The DNA here is from genome assembly GCA_947462335.1 of Harmothoe impar. NCBI lineage: Eukaryota > Metazoa > Annelida > Polychaeta > Phyllodocida > Polynoidae > Harmothoe > Harmothoe impar. Next base: position 18,069,122 of record OX381716.1, read on the forward strand.
TCGTTTAATATCGCTATGGTTACTCATCAGAAATACATGAGTTGTCTGGGTGCTTTGATAAGGCTCATTAATAATAGCTGCAGATAAAACATCCCACCCCCACATGAGCCGCCAGATCAAATATACCGGCACAATGTAGCATTGGGTGCAGTCCTTAGTACCACTCATAAGGCGGCACGAGATGCTGTAAACCCTCGTGTATAAGCCGCACCCCCGGTCTGTATGAGGCACAAAATGTCCTATAAGCCGCACCTAGGGGGGCAGAAAATTGCTACTTTAACCCTGCGTATAAGCCGCAACCGAATTTAGGGCGATCATATAGGCCGTACCAGCGATCTGATTATGGCGACTTTTGTACTGTATTATAATAGCAAAAACTCAAGTATAAGCCGCACCCTGACTCTGTGCCGATCCTATAAGCCGCACCGGCGATCTCCCTCGCATACTAGCCGTGGCTTCTACGCTAAGTTTTACGGTACTATAAGCCGACTTTAAGAAATGCTGGGTGAGGTTTTACGGTAGGTGTGTTTAAGGTGTCCCTACCCACCAGGGTGGTGTATATGTATCGTTACTCAGCAGTAGGAAAGTACAATGTAGATGATGATTACATCTATTCTGTTTGTGCCAAGTCATTGTCCTCAAGACAGAAGATGAGAGAGTGCCGCGATACTTGATCTGGGAGATGGCAGGAAATGGGGATAAAAAGCTGCTAACCCTTTAAGGACCACGTACTATGCCCTCTTGTCGTCATGGTGCAGGAATGCAGAAGTGCTGCACCCATGCATAATACCCAATTCTGATACAGTGGATACACTCCCGGAAGGTCAGCATGGTGTACCAATGCAGCGCTGGTGAGTTACTCACCAGCACTAGGTTAGTGCACCATAACGACAAATTAACATGAACCCCTGAGGAAACATGTCGTCCTTAAAGGGTAATTATAGCACACGAAACCTGTGGAAGGTAACAATGCGACACTATAGATCGGTGCACCAAGAAAATACTTTTACAGAAAATAAAGATGTGTCTATGGTCACTATTTCTGTATGGCCAAACCCTAAACCCAAAGACCCCCCCCCCCCCCACACACACACACACAAAGCCTCTCCGATCCCTTACTGTTGATGTCATGTGTAAAAGTCCCCTGTAAGGGATGTAGACTCTTGCCCAGTGGGTCCGCCATTTAAAATTTCGCTAGGTGCGGTTATCATCACTGATAAGACACACCCTGACTGGTACTTTGTCCCTGGGTAACAATCACTTCCAGGGAAACACTTGTAACCAGCATAGCAGCTCTTATCAGTGCAGGCCGCCGCAACCAGCTCCAGTCCCGACTAAGCCCTATACCTCTGTGTGTCTTGGTGTGGTCGGTGAGGGCTCCATCCTTACTGTTAGTCTAACAGACGCACCTCCAGGGCCGGCCCTGACCCCCTGACCCCTGCCCCAGCTGACCCTGTCTGTGGGCGTGGTTGTTGAGGGGCCTCTTGCTAACCAGGTGCTACAAGCTGCACCAACACTATAATGCTGTGTCACAGGTAACATGCTCACTTATGGACTACCTAGTTTGGATTTTATTTTCCTAAGATTTTTTGATCAATTTTATATATCTATAGAGAGCATGCAGATATGTCACTCCTTGGTTAGGCAAAAGTAGGAAATATTATGATTTTTTGTCCATATAATTTAGCAGACATTTAAGGTAGTTTAATACAAAAATTCCCAGCAAAATGTAGGCATTCCTGTAATTTCGGAGTAGTATCTCTTAGTCTTACTTACTATTTCTAAACCCATGGCATGTGCTGCTATTGCTGAACGTGTGAAAATGTGTCCAATTTTTTATTAGTTGGCCTTGTTTTGCTGAGGCTATCTGAAACAGCCTTTACTTGGCCTAATAGCTGGCAACCCTACCTACCTCACCTGCCCCCATCTCTAACCCCATCTCCTGTGGCCCAGCTCAGGCAGAGTCCTCATGCCACACTCTCCATCCACATCTCACACTACTGTATCATACATACAGTATGTAAATGAGTGGTAAATGAAGCTAATATATGTATGAAGAGTGATCAAACCAACTCTACAACAACTTGTCAACTATTATTATCTATCAGTTCGGTACAAACTGATATGTGTTGATGTTAAGGGTCGGGGCCTGTCTATACGTGACAATGATACCTTATTCATATTAGTGGTATGGCTACCTGCCAATCTCTTTGTTGATCTACCTTGGCCTGTATTGTAGACCTGTTTTCAACAATCTGTTGGTCCATTTTATTTGTACCTATATAGGTAGGTTACCTGTATAAAGTCAGTCATAGGGAGTTTTGTGATACACATTGATCTACAAATTTGACCCATAATTGTAATATGAATGGTATTGTATAGGATATAGGAATCAGTTATGTTGATATATCAGTAATATCATGAACTCCCTTTCAGTCACATTGTATGATACTTAACTATGTAAGGGGATCAAGATATGTTAAGCCCCTTAACCAGGCTCAGAGAGGCCACTCACTGGTAGACAAAAAGTAGGAAATCCTGTGATTTAAATCAATATTATGTATGACATTGACATAATATATGACATCGATTCCACTAAGAAAGTAGGAATTCCTGCAAAAGTAGGAAAAGTGGAAGGTCTGAGGTCCAGTGAGTCTTGCCGAAGAGTAGAGAGGGGGGGGGGGGGGTGCAGTATCCATGGAGAGGAGATGTAGATACTGTGTTGGTGAGACTGTAGTGTGGCCTGGGGCGGTGTTGACTTGGATCAACTCCCGGCTCCGTGTGGGTGTTGAGACCAGGATTCAGACGAGGTGCTGACCAGACTCCTTCTGCTGTATCCCTTACATGCCTGCTACACGCCGCAACCATGTCCCAACCAGGCCCACAGTCCGCACACACCAAGGCCAAGCTCTTTAACCACACCTTGATGCGTTAAGGACTCTTGCTTTATATGTCGTCATGGTGCACCAATGCAGCGCCGGTGGGGATAGCCTGGTGCTGAGTTGGTGCATCATGCCAATCCTTCGGGAGTGTATCACACTGTAAAGTCTGCATGATGCATGAATGCAATACTAACGAATTACTAGCCTGACTGCATCAAGGCGATAAAAGGAGATGGAAGTACCGCGCTGCTCTTAACGGGTTAAAATGGATGTTTCCCCAAGTAACTTGAGACGACTAAGAAAACAAGGCCAATCCTAGATTCATGCCAAATCTCTCCGAATTTAGCCAAACCTATTTAGAGGTTGGCATATTTGCAGTTCATGGGTCCTTCCTACATGTAAAGCCTAGATCCCCTCCCCATGTATGAGTAATATCGGCCTAAAGCTGGCCAGTCCACTTGCATTGGCTGGAAAGCTTTAGGTCCCCGTCTCTCATATATTAGAATTTGACAGAAAATACATCAGTGGAAAAGCAAAACGTTGCTTTCTGGCTTTGATGATGGGAAGCCACAGTAGGTTATGTTAATTTTTTTGCAATGAAACCTCTATTCTCACGATATCATTCCAGTCATTAAAAATCAATACTCTATTGCTCGATACATTTCTCGGGTACACTTTCATGTATCCTCTACCTAATGGTGCCGTACCATGTCATGTGCCATTAAAATTGCATGTATCGGCTTTTATCGATAGGAAGTGATTCTAATCTATTATTTCCATACGGACAAGCAGCTATGGCCCCTATGTATTACGACGCCCGCTGTCGGGGGAGTGGTGGGGACATGCCAAAACTGTAATGGTGTTTTTTATCTGCGGCCAATATGTTCATCATCTACACAATTCTATAGACACGCACACCTAGGGAGTGGTCATAGTTTAACAACAAGGAGGAGGGGCGAAGAAAGGGGGGGGCAATAAACTGTGGACTCTTTGAGAGGGAAAGACCAAAAATTAATTTGAACGCTTCTTGAGGGGGGGGGGGACTAAATTCCACCCCTTTTTAGCACAAAAAAACTTTGCATAAGAGTGGTCGAAAGTGACAAATTTGAACTCGACGATGTGTGTCTGGAGCGGGGGGGGGGGGTGTCGTCGGAAAATAATCCCAGACCCTCCAGCAAAATTCCCCTTCCCCCTTTTCTTAACAAATGTCTACTCCCTTAGAGAGATACAGGCACTGAGGGTAGAATAGATCCAGGAGACTCCTAGATTGTCAAACACAGCGACTCAATAGGATCGACTCGTACCAGATAAACACAATAGATTCCGTGTTGGTCTACCTACCGTACTGTACCGGATTATACAGCAATCAGTTCCAGTACTCCAGTGCGGGTTATAGGGTTCTTCCACGGTCCCAGTGCGGGTTATATGAAGGGTTTTAGAAGCATGCTATAGTATACTTAAGTACTCAAAATTATACCCCAGGTGCGGGTTATACCATTTCCCTAAAGTCTATAAGATGCGGGTTATATGAGGGTGCAGCAAAACTTGTACTACAGACTTCAAGGTAAATCCCAATTACAACCACACTTTAAAAAAAATCATACACAAGCGGGATGAATTACCGTAGAAGAGGGTGATAGAAGGCGCTTGGCTGTTCTAGCAGATCGATACAATAAATATTATTGCAGCGCTCATCTCTCGACTTCACATTTAGTCGGGGACTCCCAGAATTTGCCTGCGCTGCGCAAGAAATACACATATCGGGAGAAATACCAGTGTCGCTTCTATAGGACATCAATATATACGCGATCGGGTGGGATAGTCTATTCTGGCAGTGGTGTACTAGCCATATCTCATCCCCCCTCATGCCCCTACTACCCCCCCCCCCCCCACACACACACACACCAGTACCATTGTTTATTCTGGCCTGCGTCTAGTGCTAGACTCCATCATGTCGGCCACACGCCCAGGACCAGCCCCACAGCAGTGCATGCAATGCCTCGGGCTGCTCCGCTGGTCCCCAACAGGCTGATATGTCCAGTAGCAGGCAGCAGCAGCGCCGGGAACCAGCAGACGGCAGCCCCATCCCGGATGAGAGCACACACAAAAGGATTGTGGGAAGGCTGGCATGGCCCTATACACACAAACACGTCGGGTGTACACGGTGCTATCCCTCACCACAGACCGCCTACCTCCACATACCTTATCGCACTCCGCCATACCCGGGGTACCAACAATGACAGCCGCCAGCCGCTAACCCTGCAACCCTGCAAGGGCCGCACAGTGCATTAAGGCATCATGCCCTTGGTCGTCATGATGCATGAATGCAGCCCTGGTGAGTTACTCACCACTGTTGCATTCAATCATGCAGACCCTACGGTAATGGGACACCCAAGATGAGTCGGCATAATGCATCAATTATGCATCGCCAGGGTTGCATTGGTGCATCATGATGACAAATGTCATCTTTTAGCGACATGCGTCCTTAAAGAGTTAAGAGCAGTACAGTGATAAAACCCTATCATGCCAGCATCTGCGAGTTACGCACTGGTGCTACAGTTGTCATCCTGCAGACAGGGATGGCAACATACAGGCACCAATGCAGCACTGGCGAGTTACGCACCAGCACTGCATCATCATTCATGACTAATGTAAAGTCAGAACATGACGCCCTCACATCATGCAGTCCTTAAAGGTTTATACTACCAGCTACCAAAATATAAGGTTTTCCCCTTCTTGACTACCAGAGAAGACTTGTTATCAGAGGGTATTGCGCAGAGGAAAATGTCCACAATTTACACTAATTTGCAGTAAGTATTCCACAATGAAAGGCTTCAAGCATCCTACCCAACCAAGATAAGATCTTTATGTTTGTATTGTGGACCCATTTCACACGATTTCCCCTCTATTTTCTATTGCAGCTTTGTTGTCATAGTCTGCTTTTTACCTCACCAGACACGAGATTATTCTTTAAGGATGGTGGAGGGGAATACAGAGGATAGAGGATCACTAGAGGATGTACTTTTTTATCAACTGCAAACAAGTCTTACCAGTTGGAAAATGCCAAACTGGAAATAGCACACCCGTTTCTCCTGAATCTAAAACACAACACGCTGGATGATTAAGGATAATTTGTTGGTAGGAATTATGGGCCCTGTTGTATTAGCATAGGCTCTCATTTGCACCCCACTTGTTTCCCATCCTATAACTGAGGGACAAAGCCCACGAAAATGTCCTGCTGTGAACATAACGCCATGTTGGATCCTGTCTGCTATCAGCTTTTGCTGAGTCACGCCTTATCTGATGTACCCTCACTATCAGAGCAGATATCTGCACTACGGACACCAATGTAGTAGCTGCCATAGTCTCTGCTAGGAGAGTGAAGATGAAGGGGTCGGATCTAGATCTCAGTAGGGTGATGGAACTGTCCCCTTTGAGGAGAGGAGAAAGTAATATGGGGTACTGCATAGCAATATCTGGGCCTGTACGTATGTATGGGGTTTGGATGGGCCCCCATATATTGGGGAGGGGGAAGTGGTGGAGGGTGGGGGAGGGGGGAGGCTAGACAGCAAGGGGTAGGGTTGGGTGGTGTGCAGGATAAATGGGGGTAAGATATGGGTGGACTGCAGGAGGAGTATTTGTATGGGTGACTTTGTAGGTGCTGTTTGATGTCTTGGCACACAAAGTGCATAAGGGTGAGGCTTTAGCGGAGACAGTGTATGAATATGAGGGCTCATACCATTAGGTTGTACGGCAATGGGTACACATCAGCCTACTCACTTACTACAAAACACAGTGAGTGAGTAATGAGGGTTTAACGCCATTTCGACAACTAGGGTCATATTCAAAGCGAGAAAACTACATTAGAGAACAATTTGTTCCAAGAACAAGTGTGGTTGTTGGTTCCATGAGGGTGACGTGATGTTGGAGGGAAAAATCATGGTAGATCAAATAGTGTGTTTTGTCTGTTTGGGTGTACAACGATTGATGGATATAGAAGATGGAAAACCTGCTCCTACACATTTAACGAAGCAAGGGTTCTTTAACCTCCCGCACCACATAGACATGGTGTGAGAGGGACAGGCCTTTGGTGTGCTGTAAGTCTACCACAGCATGGAAGAGGCATGGAAGAGGGCAGCACAGACCTACAATTCTACATAAGTACCACCTCTCCCTCACTCTATACCACCTCTATAATGTAAGTAATATGCAATGCATTATAAATCTACCACCACAATGTGCACACCCCGAACAGGTCACCATAATGTTATGAAGATCAGCAGCCAGTACTGCCAGTCTGTATATATGAATAGTAACGCTACCTCACATCCCCCCATAACTCCCCCAACAGTCTGACAGCGTCTGGTAGCCATCAGGGTAGTAGCAGTACCCAGGTTATAAGTACCCCTGGATGTAGCCACCCTGGAGGAGGGGCTGGAGGAGACATCATGTTGGCAGTAGGGGTACACAGGTGTGTGTAGTTTACACAGTAAGTAAGCACCAAGTAAGCACCACTTTCCCGCCACATTACCGCCCTGATGGGCTGCAGACCACGTGCCCCCTCCCACTGTTGGTGTTGGACGCCCCACACAAGCCGACATCATGCTCGGCATATGTCCATGGGAAGATTCTCTTTTTTTCCACTGTCTTTTTTTTTTAGAAAGGAGGGTTGCGGAATGTTTGCGTAGTAAGTTCCCACTCAGTCAGCTCGATTCTAAGGTCTAACAGGAGCTTAATTGGATACGATAGCCTCGATGCCCAATTTTGGCATCTATTAAATGTAGCTTACAAATATATAGACAGCTTGTATAAATACGTTCATATCTGACATTAAAATACATAAAAGGTAATCGTAACATGGTATAGATTTCTTGTAAATCAGCTTTTGGTAGTCTAGTGGGAAAAACTTCAAAATGTGATCACGGCCCTGATTCTTATCTATACTCCATCACGTTTAGACATAATGGTATCCCCTCAGTGTCTGTGAGGTCGGACCAGGACGCTGGGCTAAAATCCATACCCTCCAGCTAAGTGTCCACACAGGGTGGGGGTCTGGGGGAGGGGGAGGGGGGGGGCTGTCTGCATTAGGGCTAGCCCTTTAAACCCGCAGATCTCGGTACCCCTCCACCGACAGTCAGGGCGCAGTCGGGACAGGTACTCAGCCCTATTTATAGGAGAGCTGGGGCTTTAAGGGCGCCTAGTGCTTTGATGCCATCTTGTCGTCATGATGCATGAATGCACGCCGGGCCAGTAACACGCCAATGCTGCATTCATGCATCATGCTGACCGAAAGTGTATCAACATGATGCCTGAATGCAGCACTGGCGAGCCACTCAACAGGCTTGCATCGTGACAACAAAGGGCATATCCCTGTAAAGTACCATGCTGCCCTTAAAGGGCTTTAGGTACCCCCTCACCCCGCACACAGGGCCCACCAGAGGGCAGTGCAGATCAGTTTAGTATATTCTGCGTACACCAATCAATCCCACAATGCTACCACTTGGATGCCCCGAGATGAGATTTATTCCGCACGTTACCCATGAGCAAATAGCTACCCGGCCGCACGCTTACCCCGGGGTGGGCACCGAGTCTCTGAGGGTAGATAACAACTGCCGCCCTACCGCCCCTCTTATCAGAGGTTGGGAGATTTGACCGCCCTACTTCTCAGAAGCTTGGAGATTTGACTGCCCCACTTTTCAGAGTTCGGGAGATTTGATGAGCTATTTCAAGTTTAGGTCTCCCTGAATTTTGTACAAATACAATTTTATTCATCCCTTTCAGCAAGAAAACCTGCTCAATTTAATGATATGATTTTAACCGCCCTACTTATCATGGCCTTGACGACATCTGACTGCTTCCTTTTCATGATCTGATGGAAATCCACTGCCACCGCTTTTCAGAGTTGTGCTGCAGTGGTTATCCAATACATGGTAGAGTGCCCCTCCCCCCCCCCCCGGCGCTTACCATATTTCATAGCCAGTATGTTCCGTGAGCGTTTACACTGTTACAGTAATCAGGTAGTATTCCACCACAAATTGCGTTGATATTTCCAGCACAGCACAGCAGCTTTGTGCCTCTACATGGGTAAAAATCGACACGGGCGACACGGCGACACGGCCGTTTTAGGCCTTTTTAAAAATCGACGGACACAGGAATATTAGGGGTAAAAATCGACCCACAGGAAATTTTCTCTATGTTCTTATATACCTAAAAATCGACACAATGGCATGGTTCTTCTGCTAAAAATCGACACAGCGACACGGTCAAAATCGTGGGTACCCATGTAGAGGCACAGCTTTGTAGGTCTGCCAGCTCTTTATTTCAAACGTTTAATACCTTAAAGGTACAATTGTGCGAAGTAGTTATTTTCAAGTCATTGACAGCCATATCAGGTGTCAATGTATGAATATACAGGGACTTGGAAACAATGTTTACCTGTCCAAGTTGATGTAATGGATACTGGACTCAACCCAAAAAAAGACGTGCACAGTAAAAACATATGACATTATCTTAATTACCACTAGCTTGTCTTTGCCTGCTGAGCAGATAATTGCCAATTTCTACAGTGGCTACAGGGTGACTACCCCTCTGTCAGACATGTGGGCAAAAATATACAACATGGTGGGCCCTGTTAACCTCAACTCAATCTGCCAATACACCTCTAACCCCCCCCCCCCCCCCCAAAAAAAAGCCAATATACTGTACAATGAACTGTTTTATAACAAAGTTCTTTAGGCTGTGAGAAGCAGGTACTGTACACCTACAGCAAAAGTTGCTGGCAACTTTTGTTCCAGTAGATTTTGCTGTAGGTTTACAGCAACTGACTTGCTGTACATGTACAGCAACTTCTACTGTAAATTTACAGCAACTTCTACTGTAGATTTACAGCAACTTCTACTGTAGATTTACAGCAACTTCTACCGTACATCTACAGCAAAAGTTGCTGGCAACTTTAGCTGTAAGTGTATAGCACATTGTGCTGTTTAAATGCAGTAACCGTTTACAGTGTTCAGGGCTTCATATTCATATTGCCGTTATGATGCATACACATAATGCTAGCGTCCAGGAGTGTATCAACTCCATATGGTTGTCACGATGCACGACTACAGCACATGGAAATTACTTGCCGACACTGCATACATGCATCATGACGACAAAGGTGCATGGGAGAATAGAGCACGATGCTTCTCTTAGAGGACTTTCTGGTCTAAACTGCTACAGAATAGGACTGGGCTGTCACAGTGATGTGTGCCGACAGTAATTTCCTCTTTTACATGAGTTTTGACAGTCACTGATTTCCCTTTATTCAGCTGCTGCAAGGTGTTCTTAATGCCCCCCCCCCTCCTACACTAATATACAGCAGTCCAACATTATAGCACTCCAATGCACTATATGGATATATATCTAAAACTGGACATCGACATCCATGTAACAGAAAGCTATATTTATTAGAAGTAGAAATCCATGAATATCTATATGAAGGAGAACACCATGTTCATGCCTATATGTCTGTGTGTATGTTCATTTCGAAATTCAAGATTGCAACCATTGATTGAATGCCACCATGCTTTCAATGTAATCTCGAATTGCAGTTGCAGTAGTTTGATACTAATAAAAAAAAAATCTATTCTATTTTTCTTTCATGAACAGTTGGCATCCCATAGATTCAAGATGGCTATCACTTATTGAATGTCCCGATGCTTGAAATGCAATCTTGACTTGTAGTTGCATTAATTTGATACTATCAAAAAAACAAATCCTATTTGATTTTTCCTTCATTCAACCCATTCAAGATGGCTACCATTTAGTAAATGCCACAATGCTTTCAGTGCAATGAAGAATTGTAGTTGCATTAATTTGATATCTATATAAGAACATTTCTATTTGATACCTTTTTCAAACACAGTTGGCACCCCATAGGTTTAGGATGGCCACCATTCATTGAATGCCACAATGCTTTAAATGCAATCTTGAAATGTAGTTGCATTAATTTTAAACTGTTAAAAACATCCAATTTAGTTGTTTTTTTCATGAAGAGTTGGCACCCCATAGGTTCAAGATGGCCACCAATCATTGAATGCCATAATGTTTAAATGCAATCTTGAGTTGCTGTTGCATTAATTTGATTCTTAAAAAAAAAACTTTCTTTTTTTTCTTTCATGAACAGTTGGCACCCCATACATTCAAGGTGACTACCAGTCATTGCATGCCACAATGCTTTAAGTGCAATCACAAATTGTAGTTGCATTAATTTGATACTATCAAAAAAACAAATCCTATTTGATTTTTCCTTCATTCAACCCATTCAAGATGGCTACCATTTAGTAAATGCCACAATGCTTTCAGTGCAATGAAGAATTGTAGTTGCATTAATTTGATATCTATATAAGAACATTTCTATTTGATACCTTTTTCAAACACAGTTGGCACCCCATAGGTTTAGGATGGCCACCATTCATTGAATGCCACAATGCTTTAAATGCAATCTTGAAATGTAGTTGCATTAATTTTAAACTGTTAAAAACATCCAATTTAGTTGTTTTTTTCATGAAGAGTTGGCACCCCATAGGTTCAAGATGGCCACCAATCATTGAATGCCATAATGTTTAAATGCAATCCTGAGTTGCTGTTGCATTAATTTGATTCTTTAAAAAAAAACTTTTTTTTTCTTCTTTCATGAACAGTTGGCACCCCATACATTCAAGGTGACTACCAGTCATTGCATGCCACAATGCTTTAAGTGCAATCACAAATTGTAGTTGCATTAATCTGATACTAATAAAAAAACTAATTCTATTCTTTTTTTTAATTTATGAACAGTTGGCACCCCATATATTTAAGATGACTACCATTCATTGAATGCCCCGATGCTTGAAATGCAATCTCGAATTGTAGTTGCATCAATTTAATGCTAATAAAAAACAAATTCTTATCAATTTTTCTTTCATGAATATTTGGCACCCCATAAGGTGGCCACCATTCATATTAATGCAAATAGAATGCTTTAAGTGCTATCACGACTTGTAGTTGCATTAATCTGATACTAAAAAAAAAAAATCTATTTGAATTTTCTTTCATGAACAGTTGGCACCCCATAAATTAAAAATGCACCCAGCACCCAGGTCAACAGCTATATACAGACACATGTACCTCCCCTGCCTGTTCTCCTTCAGTGCACAGTGAAGAGGGTGGGAGGGGTGACCATCAACAGTGCACAAACACTTTGATTGGATGACAATGCAGTTTTTATATTACAACCTAAATTTGTGCAACGAAAATCATCAAGAAATACTAAGTATTTTTTCCAAAGAATAGCTTTTCTAGAATGGCTCGGTATTCAGGAATCCTACTGCGAATAAAAAAATGTCAAATTCTAATTCTAAATACCTGAAAATTGAGAAATGCTGACGTTCACGGGTTATGTAGGAAATGTACTAAAAACAGCAAAAAAGGGCAACAAAACCCTAATTTTCTCAAAAACTGTTCGGTAGGATTTTTTCTAACTGAGGTTCCACTGTTTTCTACCCTCATATTACACATTGGCATAGAGAATATATTGACACCTAGTCAGGATTTTGCGCTAGGAGCAATCTGTGAGGCGAAAAACAGCCAAAATGAGCCACTGGTCTGAAGTATAAAACTGGGCATCGATCACTATAGAGCTACAAAGAGACAGAGAATCGATGTCCAGTAATAACCTATTAGGTATCAGCTTTTATGTATGATGCCTCATATGTACCCTTCCTTATATCGGATTTGTATAGAAAGTTATAGTCCTATGTTATAGGGTCTTGGATGATATTCTATGATATGTATGTAATTTAGATAAGTGAGTATTCTTTTCTAAGTTTTCCCTTGATTGTTGCTGATGATATACTAACTCAAAAACTAGTGTTAACATCATATAAACCCAACGTCTATACAATTACTTGAATCCGATTTTCAATTTCACAGTATAGCATTAACCCACCCATCTAGGGTGACCTCAGCAACCAGATTCGTACAGGGACCCAGCTTAAACTCTTGAACATCTCATTACATATTTTCAGCAAACAGTTGTAATCCTCTTACATCAACCACCAGAGGGTACTTATCATCCTCTATAGTAAAGTCCCTGAGAGGTTGTAAACCCTGCCAGTCGGTAATCAGCAACTGTGAGCAGCCAAAGTACGTGCCTGGAAAATCCAGTAGAGGTGATTTGGCCGGCAGTCACTCAGGGCAGTGTGTTGGGACAACCTCACAGTGGCTCTATACTAGCTCTCTAAGTTCAGCAGAGCGTCTTAATGCACTATGGCCCTTTTGACGCCATGACATCTGGATGCAGCCTTGGCGAGTAACTCCCCAGGGCTGCATCCTTGAATTATGCCAACCCTATTGGATTGATACACCCCGGAAGGGTCGGCATGATACACCAAGAACGTATCATAGGCGAGTTGCTCCTTATCTGCATTATTGCATCATGACGAGGAATGGAGATGGAGCTTTAAGGCACCATGCATTGGCTAAAGGGCTAACCACCTAATGGGACCACTTCTGGGCGGTCAGGGGTCTCTCCTCCCTGTTGTATCCACACTCTATACACAACTCCCACTCCTAATAATCCCTACTTCCAGTCCAAAGGGACCTTACCTCCTGAAGATCGATATATATATATTTTTTTTTTTTTTAATAATTATTTTGTTTTGTGAAAAGATTTTGATATAAGCCTATGATGACCAAATCATCCATTTTGGGAATGTCCGACCCTTTGGTGACATTTTGATGACAGAAGATGGACGTATGACTGATGTACTCTCCCTTTCCTCAGAATATGCTATACTAAAGTACATTTGTACCTGAATTGTGAAGCTGTATATGTCAGGGTGTGTGGCCTGCGCCGTGACACATACCACCCCCCCCCCCCCCCCACACACACACACACTGACCATGTCCACAGGTATACCCGGTGGTAGGGCTGGCCGTTTATACAAAGGTCACTTAAATGTCAGTGTGTCATACATATAGATGCCCGGAGGTATATGTGTCCAAGATAAAGGTCAGTTGGGTAAATATTCACCCGTGCTGTTTATTATATGTAGGACTTTTAGCTTTATATTAGATTGAATTCTATCTTGGATATCGCTAAATGAATTTTCTATACAATTTCTATAATATTATTATTGTGATTTCCACGAAGATTGGAGGAACTTGAGGACCTTGTTGCATGGTCGCTCAAAATAAGTCATATCACGTGTATAATTTGATTAACAGTATACGATTGTCAGGCTTATGTAACAACATGTCGATATAAATCTTCCGCAAGAAATCCCTATGGAAATTAATCATGATTGCAGATGAGATTAATAAGTTATTACATGAAGTATTGAGTAGATTGATATCGCAATTCTGGGAACAACCTCTGCCCAATTTAACAGTGACTAGCTCTGACACATAGCACAGATGCCACTCCCAGGATGATCAAAGTAAGAAACCCTCTAATTTGGTATAGGAAAATAACACAATTAAATAATGTAGAAATCCCTGCGAAGAAATAGGGACTCCTCCTATTAACTAGAGTAGGAAAAGTGGCATCTCTGTGTCAGAAATAGCTCATCGCGTGACCCTATGGAAGTATCAATACAGACATTTATCATTCCTTTCCTATACTAACCGGTCACACAAATGGAGACCCTTGGTGCCGTATTGATTCAACTAGTCATGCCTTCATCAGAATAACGCATCGACAAGTGAGGACCCTGGGGGAGGCGGGGGTCGGGGGGAGTCGGGATGAGTCGGCCCGATGACGTCATCAGCCCGAGCGGCTCGTGCTATTACCGTGAGAGCCGAAGATCAATACTCGTAAAATTGTCAGATCGAGGCAACTAAGTGTCACTCAAGGTCTACGGGGCATTTTATTTATAGGAGGTTTTAGTTGGAATTATGGGGGAGGGGGTGTAGTTCTGTTAGTCTGTGACAGCCTTAGATGTGGTCAATGTTGTTAGGTATGTTCTATTATTCCTGACATAATAAAACATCTGGCATGTGCTCTGTGGATGTTCATGAATACATCTCTCATCATAATTATGTTAAATAGATTTCCCACTACCAATAAAATGCTAATAACATCACTATATTTTACGATCTCGTAAAGATTCACGATCTAGTCATTGAAATCCACTCTAGCATATAGTATTAGAAGACAACAATGTGGAATATCATCAGATTGGGCTTAAATACGAGGTACCCGAGATGCACTGGGTCAGTAACCTGACTTTGAGAGCCTTCAATGGCAACACTTTTATGCTCTTTTTGTGCCCTTCTACCCCCCCCCCCTCCCCACACACACACCTTTTTATCTCATGCCCCTACACCCCTGCCATGTAGAAAGTAACACACAGAAGATGACGTGGTGATTCAGACATGAGCCTGTGCAGGGCGGTCGTCCATCCTGACTCTTGTACTGCAGCGTCAAGGTCAGCTAACTACCCAAGGGAGTGGTCACTTTTTAACAAGAGGGGGTGGGGGACCAAAAAAAAATTGACCTCCCTCGCGGGGGGCGGGGCGGGGGGGGGGCAAAAAAATTCCGACCCGCTCGCGCGGAAATCCACCGACCCCCCCCCCCCCCCCCCCGTTGTTAAAAAATGATGGTGCTTGAATGCTGCACTCACTCACTTATATGCTGCATTTATGCATCATGACGACCATGGGCATAATATAAAACCACCAAAGGAGCATACACTGTGTATAAAGCGTCCTGATTTCATAAAATACAAAATTTTGAATGAGCTAGGATGTACTCAACAGAGTATAGTCCTATCTAACAATACCACATGTACAACTTATATCTGTGTTGTTGTTTTTTTTTGTTTTTTTTTCATTAGTAGTGGTTGCATCGTGCGGATAGGACCCCCCACCCCTAGCTCTTGTCGAAAATCTACAACCTATATCTGCAGTTGGCAATCAGTCGGCTGCCATCCTGCATACTGTATATGTATACATATTATATGTATGTCTATGTAACATCGTTAGTTGGCTGGCAACAACAGCTTCTATATCATGAACCCATTCTGACATTACCTTTTTAACGTCTGGCCATACACGCTGGGGCCTTTAGTCGCCATGCCCATGTCCCATCAAGGGGAACAAGTCACCCCTTTCAATACTAGTACGCGTGGAGGAGGGGGCGAGCCTCTACTCCCCCCCCCCCCCCCCAGTGTCATTTCCACCCACTCACCCCCCCCCCCCCCCCCCATCCCCCCGACCTGTGAGGCCGTGTATAATATATTGATTTGCCGGCGGCTGAGGCTACTACCTGCTGTTACAGAGCTGTTACATAGCCTCCACACTCCTACTTCATATACTACTTACAGTCATCATCAGCAGCAGCCAGTCCCCTCCTGTACCTCACTATAAGCCGCACACACATACAGACGTTAGGGAGTGGTCATTTTTTAACAACAGGGGAGGGGTGGATTTTGTGTGCGAGCGGGTCGGAATTTTTCTTGCTCCCCCCGTGAGACAGGTCACAATTTCTTTGGTCCCCCCCTGCACTGCAGGCAGGTTGAAATTGAGCACTGCCGACGCCTTTGAGCTATAGTAACGCTTGGGCTTTTCTGCTAAAAAGGGGTGTAATTTTTTTGCCCCCCACCTCAAGAGGGGTCCATATTTTTTTGGTCCCCCTCTTCAAGGGCTTCAAATTTTTTTTGGTTACCCCCCCCCCCCCAAATCCACCAACCCCCACCCCCCCCTTACTCTGTATCTTTAAGCCCTTCATCAAAGGGACGTATAGCGCTTTAATGTGCTATGCCCATTTGTTGTCATGATGCATGACTCCAGCCCTGGCGAGTAACGCACCAGAGCTGCATTCATGTCGCGTGCCGGCTTTGGAGTGGGCGCCTCCATTGGGAGTGAGTAGTACATGCAGTTTACTAACGCCCCTCTTGTATTTATCTATTTCCCCTGATTAATTCAAAAGTGGATGCACAAAGCTACAGTGCTGTGGTTCTGGAGGGGGGGGGGATACTTGTACTACGTTCATAAATGGCGTAATTACCAACTTAGGGTTAGGGGTATTGTCTATCAACACGAACAATGTGACACTTTTCGCACAACCCTATCCGTTCTCTGACCGTAGCCATATCTCATCGCCAACCCAATCCCTAACCCACC